>JAJMAH010000035.1:0-171226 GCA_030564925.1 Geotrichum aggregatum
GAGTTCTTGATCTGTGTCTTTGTGTTTTCATTGATTTTGTCTTCGTCGAACCATTCTCTTGTGATAAGCTTTCTGGCCTCGACACCGGCAAGCTGGCGAACGGAGACTTCGGGATGAGACTGAAGGATGTGAATCAAGGAGGGAATGATCAAAGGGCTTGTGTAGAAGTCCTTTTGAAGAGACTCTGAAGCTTTCTGAATGGCTTCAGTATCAGGGGCAGTAATCTGCTGTAGCGTAGCTACCAAGTTGTTTGTGAATTGCTGATCCATTGTAACTTGTGCTGTTATGGAGCAAGTGCGATCTGAAGGAGGAAGAAATTAAGGAGAGCAAAGATCAGAATTAATTCCTTTTGAAGTTGAAAATTTTTAAATCTTCGATGTTTGCGAATTTGGATTTGGTTATAAATGGTTAATGCATACACTTTTTAACACACGTAAATTTTCAGCGTATTCATGTTGGTTCACATCAATGAAGAGATATCAGCGAGCTTCGTGAATGCACTGTAAATTATGCTCATCCTGCTTAAGAAGAACACAAAGCACTGGCTGATTGAAGGAGCCCTTGTGCATGGCAAGCGAAACGTCACAATTCCACCGCGATCCAAAAAAAGAGGACAGCCTGCTACTGCTACTGCTCGAAAACCTGCAAGACAGGTCATTATCAACGAAGAGCCGTTCACGAAGGGTTATCAAAAACAGCATGTCCGGGAGAATGCGCTGGCGCCCAAGATGCCTTTAATAGGAAGAATCAGTTCTACAGAGCCAGAAGCAAATACAGGCCTAGGCATGGATAAAATATCGGTCTCAACATCAGAGCAACTCTTTGGGTTCTCTGATTGGTTTAGCCCGTCCACAAGAGAAACCGTTAGCAGTAGTGCTAGTAGTAGCAGTCTTGGACTTGATCAAAAGTCTATTCTTGACAAGGTATTTCGAGACCGAGGTCCTAACAACGTGGTTGCACGCAAAACACACATTCTCGGACTCAAAGACCGGCCCTACGTCATTTCTTCTACAACCTCGACATCAAAGTCCTTCAATCCTTTATCGGTCGTCACAAGAGCAGCCGTCGCCTCAACTGCTAGCGATGTTCACGGTGTGCCGTCCTTTCTAGTCCAACACGCCTACGCTTTGCGGTTCTTGCAAACCACACCCATTGCGCATAACTGTAAATACTTTACTGCCTATTACTTGCCTCCCTGGCATTTCCTTGCACTAGCCCGCAAATCGCGTCCAGCTGTGCTGTCTACGTTTACAGCTGGAGCTGAGCACAATGCAGTGCAGTCGACATTGACATCAGGATCAGTGCAAACGCAACAGCAGCAGCAAAAACGGTCTCGAAATCCCATGTCTTACGCTTTCGCAAGAAAACACATCACACAGCGTACCCGCAACGCTCTTTGGGCTGCTTTCCAGCGGCTTCCCGAGTCTGTTGACGGGCTTTACTTGTTCCGGTCGCACAACTATCCGACTGAAAATGATATTGAAGATTTACAAGAGCATGCAGATTTGCTTGTCAAAAGGGCAAGCATCATAGCTAGAGGAGATACAAACTGGGTTGATGCGTTCAATAGAAAGATCAAGTGGCCGGCGATGGACGGGATTTGCAAGAAACGACTGATTCCGCCCTTACCGCGTATTGCTACGGGAACAGGACTTGACTGGAGAACGGACAAGAAATAATCAAAACTGAGCCCAATCGGGCATGGACGTTTCGTACTCAAATCCGTTGTTCTGTGTATACCTTAACGCGTGCAGATAAATCATCAACGACTCCGGTGGCTGATCTTTGTACAGTGGACTTGCACACACTTCACATGTCGTTTCCAGCTGGCTGTTGGCCATGTTGGTTTCGACCTTTCTTTGGAGCTTCATGAATACAGTTTTCACCGCAGTTGCTGCAACGTCCTTTTCATCATGATTTTCACTAGTTCTTTCTCTGAACTGCTCCACGGCCTTCGTCAATGCTCTAAATAGGTCGTCGGCATACACACTGTCATTCACAATCGGAAACCCCAGCACCGCGAGGTGTTTTCGAATCTGATGTGTACGCCCAGTGGAAGGACTACACAAAACCAGGCTCAAATCAAGATCGGGATGCAATCTTAAAACTTTAAATTTGGTCAGCGCTGGTTTTGAAGTGCGGTCGATGCTAGATATGAATTTTGGCCAGCCTGAAATGAACTGTGTATCGTAAATTGGTTCTGTACATTGAATATCTCCTCTATACCAATTGTAAGTAGCGAGTGTTAGCAAACAAACAAATACAGTGGCAATGTCCTACTTACCCTGGAAATCGTCCCTTGACTAGAGCAAGGTATTCTTTTTTCATCTTCTTTTCACGCAGCTCTTTTGACAGCCTGGAGGCCGCTTGCGAATTCTTACCCAATATCAAGATGCCAGAAGTAAGTCGATCTAGTCTGTGCGAAGCTGAATTTTCGAGTTAGCGTCCGTATAGTCTTTCATTGCCGGTCTCTTAGACACATTGTAATCGTGTAAACCCTGGTACAAAATAACACTTACCATACACTTTGCCCCCCATTTCATGCTCCAATATCGCCGTCAGAGAATTTTTTATATATCTTCCTGTCGGATGTATAGGCACGCCTGCCGGTTTGTTGATGACTATGAGGTCTGTTGTTTCTGAGACAATTTCAAGTCCGCAGTCATTCAACGATTCCAGTGCATACTTTTGTTTACTCGAGCTCTCACCAGCGTCATCACCATCTTTTACACCTCTCTCTCCTGAAGGCGGCACGGAAGGCACAGAGCCCACAGAAACCCATCTCACTGGCGGTTCGTGCACATGACTCTCAAACTCAATAATATCTCCATGCTGCAACACTTGCGCTCCCACCTCAGCCCCTGCCATCCTCACTTCCAATACTGGGCTTGTCCCTGATTTGGATCCTGATTTGGAGCGCCCTCGGTTGCGGATAAGCGTAATTTTACCTGTCTTGTAATGGTGTTGCTATATATTTTTCGTTAGCTACGGGTGCCATACTATACCACGAACCACAAATGACTGGCCATGAACAACAAATTCAAGGACAAGACCAAGGCCAAGTCAAATCACAAGGCAAGCCATGACCACAAGGGAAATATGGCTCAACCGAAGCTGAAGCCATTATCATACCCATGGCCACAATCCTAATCTGTAAATTTGGGCAAAGGCCAAAACAAAACGCACCCTTCGATCATCTTGCACGAGCTCCCTGATTTCGTGCCGAAATACATGATCAACCGTTCTGTTTAGCCACCTCTCTTTGCAAAAGATTTGGCGAATGTAATGGTACGGATACACTTTGCGGAGGCCATTTTCGAAATAGTAGACAGCGCCAGCAGACATGGTTGATGTCGAATCTGATAGATATGAAGCAGCGAAAACTATCACAGTAGCACAAAAGTGATTAGAAAAGAAAAAAAGATAGAAAGTAGAAAGTAAAAATCTCATAATATACAATAGATTTATTGAAAACTAATATAATGCAAAAAAGTCCGTTGAGGACCTTAAAAGCCAGACTTGTTTGAGTATGGCCGTACCTTGATTGATAGGCAGGTGGAGTAGAGGAATTATCATGCCAAAATGTGATGTGATGGAACAAGGGGGAGGAGGAACCAGGAATATAAATAAACCAGAGCGAAATGAATAAAAAAAAATATAACCAAGATCATTAGGCAGCAACGAGTTGATGTTGTTAGCCATGGAAAAAACAAGTCATTAAAAAGGAAAATAAATATCTAAGAATCAATCAAGATTCCTAAAACTTAAGCTGTCTGGGAATCTCCCAGGTATTCTCTTGGTTGGTGAAGTGTCCATAAGAAGCAGTCTTGAAGTAAATGGGACGAGCAAGATCAAGATCTCTGACAATTACACCAGGACGCAGGTCAAAGTTGTTGCGGATAATGGCGACAAGCTCGTCAGAAGTCTTCTCAGAGGTTCCGTAAGAGTCAACAAAGATAGACAGGGGCTCAGCAACACCAATAGCGTAGGAAAACTGAACCAGGGCACGCTTAGCCAGGCCAGCAGCGACGAGGGACTTTGCAACCCAACGAGCGGCGTAGGCAGCAGATCTGTCAACCTTGGAGAAATCCTTACCGGAAAAGGCACCACCACCGTGAGCACCCCATCCACCGTAAGTGTCGACAATGATCTTACGCCCGGTAAGACCAGCATCACCCTGAGGACCGCCAATGACGAAACGGCCGGAAGGTTGAATGTGGTACTTAGTGTTGCTGTCAAGGAGCTTGGGAGAAATGACCTTCTTAATGATCTTTTCAAGAATCTCAGATCTGAGGTCCTCGGTAGAAATGTCATCAGAGTGCTGAGTAGAAATGACGACAGTGTCGACGCGGATGGGAATGCAGGCACCATTGTCGAGCTGGTACTCAACAGTGACCTGAGTTTTGGTATCAGGTCTCAACCAAGCAAGAGACTCGTCACGGCGAGCAGCAGCAAGAGCGGCGTTGAGCTTGTGAGAGAGAATGACAGTAAGAGGTAGGAGCTCCTCAGTTTCATCAGTGGCATAACCAAACATGATTCCTTGGTCACCAGCACCAAGGTCCTCAAGAGCCTTCTCGTAGTGGAGACCCTGGGCAATATCGGGTGACTGCTGCTCGATAGCTACCAAAACATTACAGGTCTTGTAGTCAAAGCCCTTGTCAGAGTGGTCGTAACCAATGTGCTTGATGGTGTCACGAACAACCTTCTGGAAGTCAAGCTTAGCGGTGGTGGTGATTTCGCCGAAAACCATAATCATACCAGTCTTGGCTGCAGTCTCACATGCCACCTTGGAGAGAGGGTCCTCCTTGAGGCAGGCGTCGAGAATGGCATCGGAGACCTGATCACAGATCTTATCGGGGTGGCCCTCGCCAACAGACTCGGAAGTGAAAAAGAAGGTTTCCTTGGGGGCAGCAGCAGTCATTATGGATGTGAAGTGTACAATGAAGGATTGATGAAAAAAAGATCAAGAAAGAAAGTTTTCCCAGGGGGAAAGGCCTTTATATATATTTTATGTATAGGGAGACTGAAAAATAAAAAAGTCAAAAGGGCAACAAGCCCAGCGTTGTAAAATTTTTTTTCTTGTTTTTAGGGCAAAAAGGCAAAAGCATGAAATGGTCGTTTACCGAGCTGGTTCGCTCGTTTGCTCGTTTAGTGCTTGAAGTGTGTGCCTTCTATAGACTTGAGTGGACAAGTGGACAAGTGGACAATCGGCCGTGGTAGAAAAGAACAGATTTGAGGATCTCAGCCATGTGGTGGCTACGAGTTTCTCTTGATTAGACCGTACTGTTTGTCCTACTTCAAGCTTATAAGCAGGCTACATTAACTCCTGCTGATTACCTCCTGTTAACTTTTTTTACGGCCAATTTTCAGTTTGAAGCACGTTCTTAATACTCAAAAGGCTGTGGGTTCTTTGGAATCTACTACTATTACTGGTAATCTCTATAGCTACCGCTACCCACAGCTCGCGAGATGGAATCCTATAAATCGATATCTTGACCTCCCAACTCTTTTTTGCCTTTTTCGCCTTTTTCGCTTCGAGCAAGACTTTTTTTTAATTTTTTTTCACTCAACAAAATTTTCTACGAATTTTGGCCAATCACAGCCAATATCGTGCTGACTCATTTATTTCAAGATGGCATGTGAAAATGATGTGATTTAGCGTGATGGCTCATGGCTCATAGCTCATCGCCAACTAGCCTATAGCACGTCATTATAACTAATGGACCACAGACCGCAATGGGACATGGAGTAAACAGATTCAAAGTAAACAGCAGCATTTCGCATATGAAGCATCTATAGCCAGCTGCTTGAAAATCATAAGTAGCAGCAGCCCAGTGTACGTACTTTCAAAAACCTCAACTGGAAGAGCACCAAGCAACACAAGTACCCGATCAGTCCCATCCAACGTAATCCCTACCAATCACTCGGAACACCTTTACTTCACCGCTCTTCAAATCGTTGAGCCTGTAGCTCTCGTTCTTAATCTTTCCGCCAGCCGATCCGCTCTCAGGCTGTTCGTACACCCTAATCTTTCGTTTGGTACCGTCCCATTCATACACAATTCCCACATGCACTCCGTCCAGGCGTCCTGCCTCCATGACATATTTAGAGTGCAAGTTGCCCTTGTGGCCCTGGAACTTGGCACCTCGAAACACTACAATGTCGCCTCGTCGGATCTCATCATACTGTCGAACGCTGGCATTGGCAAGGTTGTGGTACAACAATGCACCGTATGACCGAGCACCAACAGGTGGTAACGAGTCAGGCACCTTACTCAGCACTTTGGATACAAATTGACCTAGGGGCACCGCTTGCCCGGCCAGCTGCTGCGAAACGTCAGCGACCTTGCGACCAAAAGTGCCATATACGGCTTCAAGCTGGTCCTGGCGGAGTGTTACAGGTGGTCCCTCTACTCTTTGCTGAAAAGAAACGTAGCCGTTCACTTTGCTGAATTCAACTGTAACGATAGTTTGTGAATAGTCAGGAAACAGTACGTAAATATCCCGCACAGTATATGCTCGACCGCCGCGCTTCCAGACTTCTTTTTCTTCAATTTCGTAAAGAACGTCTTTGCGAGAACTAATTGTTGAAGGAACGCCATTGGCACTGAGCCACCATTGAGACTCGGGTACCAGATCCAGCTCAATGGCATGAGTTTGATTCACCTCACCCTGGTTTGAGATGCTTCCACCTGTCACATCCATAGACAAGCGTTTACTATGCCCGCCATGCGAAGCCGAGCCACCAGTATTGTTGCGATCAATTGACCGTCGCCCTGCTGAAAAGTCTACTGACGAACGGGTATATCTATGTGTCATGCTTCCCCCGGTAAGGCTTTGAGATAGACCTTGAGAGTGAGTAGAAACTAAGGGCTCAGAACCCTCTGGGATAGAGTTAGGAATTGTCGTGGGAGATGCTTGCGCATGCACTGGAGGAGGAGGGGGCGCGCTCCATTCTGGTTGCTGTCTCCCAGCCGTTGGTATTGGGGAAACTCCAGTAGGAGGAGGTGGAGGCGGCGCTCTTTGACTTGGGGTCCGAGCCAGGCTCTGTTTTGGCGGAGGTGAATATACGGGTTGGACATCTTCATCTACAGAAACGCCTTGGTTCCTGTCTGTATCCTCATCAGCTTCGTACCCGGTGACCTCTTCGGAAGAATGCTCTAGCTCTTGATGATTGAGGCGCTCTAATGCTGGAACCGGGGGTTTTGGAGGTGGAGCAGAGGGTTCAAAAGAGCCAGCACGACTCAGCGACCTTCCGTGCGTAGGGACTGCAGGCGGGGCAGAAGTGGGAGAAGCCAGCTCAAATGTAGAGGTCCTTGAAGGCACAGCCGGGGACGAAACTCCTCCAGGAGGAGGGGGCGGGGGTCCACGAGAGCCGGCTGAACCGGGAGGCGACATGGGCATGGGTGGAATTGCTCCGCTTCCTGCCATATAAGAAAGGCGATTTGCTTTGGTATCTACTGTCACCTCAGGTCTCGGTCTAGCAGCGGGAGCTTGAGGCGACCCGCTAAAAGGAGTTACAGCTTCTGGAGCTCGATGGCTGTCTTCTGGCTCGGTTCTCTCATCGTCACCAAATTCGTCTGGACAGTTAATACACAGATCAATGCTCGCAAGGCAATACATACCATCAACAACTTCATCATACAGAAGTGATTCCTTCATAGATGAAAGATTCATGGAGTCTCGCTTAGTGCTTTTAGACCTGCTTCTTTCCTTCTTTTCAACACCAAATTCATTGGATCCTATGATAGGAGACGTTGGAATTTCAGGTAGTTTGTTTCCTAGGTCCGGTTAGATTTCATAACAGGAGTGAAGTAAAAACGTATAATACCTTGAACACTGTTCCTTTTAGAAGTTGAGGCAGGGATGCTACTGATTGGCAAAGGAGCTTGACGTGGAGGCTCAGTTTCAGACCAGACCTCTTCCGTATCTTCAGATTCAGATTCATCTTTGTGCGCATTAATGACAGACACCAATTCTCTATTAGCTTGAGGCGCAGGTATTGCCGGGGATGGCCCCGTCAAAGGTGGTTGAGGGGGGACAGATCGCCTGGGAGGAGGAGGAGGTAAAGATGGAGCTGGCGGGAGAGAAGCAGACTCATCTTCTTCATCCTCTTCAAGATCACTAGGATTGGACTTCAAAGCAGAATGTTGTGCAAGAGTTGCAAAGGGAAGGACGGGAATGGGCGCTGCCCTGGTTTCGATAGGCTCGGCTTCTTCGACAACCTTCTTTTTGGTCTTCTTCAAAGGCGGAGCTGTACCGGGCATTCCGGAAAAGCTACCAGGCATCATACCGGGCATCATCATGTGCATTCCCATTCCGCCTGAGATTTTGGCCATGCGCTCACGTAGAGCAAGTCGTTTGGCCTCTTCTTCGTCCTCATCGTCGTCATCGTCATCGTCGCTGGCCTCTTTTTCTGCCGCCTCTTCACCTACAGTATCGTCTTTGATGCTATCAAGACTTTGGCGCCCAGCAGTAGAAGGATCCTGACCTTCGTGTGCCGCCGGAAACATGTGGGTGTCATCCGATCCTCCTGTATGAGAGGCATCTAGATCTCCTTGTAAATCCGCAGAATCTCTTCGGTTCAATGACTTCACAGAACCGCCTGTTTCAACAGGTTCAAGGTGCTCTGCACTCTCTTCTCTTTGTTTTGCCTTCTTCAATTTCTTAGCAGCTAGAGCCTCGGCCCGCGCCGCTTCCGCTGCCTGCTGCTGCTGTAAGAGCTTGATGCGCTCTTTCAAAGAGACATTGGGCGTAGGTTGGTCATCCCCGTTTTCCTCATGATCATTATAATGCACTATATCAGACTGAGGCACATGAGGAGGGGGTGAACGCACAGGCTTAGGAGCCGATACAATATGAGGTACATAAGAGTTAGTTGGCGCTGCGTGGAACGGCTTTTTGGAATATGTTCCTTGCTTTGGCTGCGACAATGGTGAAAAAGCAGTTGCGTCGGAGGATGAATTGAAAGCTGCAATGCGGTCTTGGAACGCGTTTCGCTTTTTGGGTGGGCCGGCTGAGCTGGCTGAGTTCGCTGCGCTAGCTGTGCTGGCTGTACTTGAAGATACGGGGTTGGCCGCACTAGAGGGCGCAGACAACGGAAGCGAGGGAGCGCTAACCGGAGACTTTACATCAGGGCTAGCGCTTGCTTGCCTTTCAGCTGCCGCGATTGAAGCATCCTCTTTTGCAGCCGTAATTGCGTCTGTGTTTGAGCTGATTTTGTCCGTCTGTTGCTGAGGTCTGGTATGCACGACCGGGACAGTACGAGGAGGTTCATCAACTATCTTCTGCACAAACGATATAGGAAACAAGCCTGTTCTAAGTTGGCCCGTGATGGAGTCGGTGAAACTGCCTGTATACCATTCGGCATCCTCAACGACTTCGACGTTGATAATCTGGCCTGCGCTAAACGTGAGATCATCAATTTCATCTGATTCATATGGGTGCAAAGCCCGCACTTTAAAGAGAACGTTGGCCATGGTTTTGTACTCTCAAAAACTTGTCTAACGGCAGAAGAACGGAAGAAAGGGCTTCAAACAGTGCAAGAGAAGAGATGGGTGGGGTTCAAAATGAATTGGAAAGTCCAAAATTGGAGAGGTTGACTCGGATTGGTTCGTAGAAACAAACAATGAACAGTAGTAGGAATGAAATCAGGTCTTGCGGGTGGTTTGGATCTGAAATCGTGAGCTAATTTGGCATTGTTGCAATTGGAAAGAAGAGAGGAACGGGGCTTTGCTGGTCTAGCTGAGTAAGAGATGCCTATCCTTGATCACTCTCCCACACAAGGAGTACACGTAGGGTTGGGGTAAAAATGCCTTCTGGGATCACAAGTGGTTCAGATGACCATCAGAATATAAGTATAAAAATCAGTTTAATTAGTTACAATGAGTATATGAAATAAGGCAGACGCTATGCTGGCTAAGCTAGCGCTGCTGTAGTTGGTATATGCAGGTTTTGTCAGTCTTGGTCGAGCACAACAGAACAAACTGCGTGTTTCGCGCTGCTTCTTTCGCTAGAGCAGTTTGAATCTCCATGAGGTACCACTTTTGAGAAGGTGCGAGACCTACAACTCTGCGACGCCATTCGTCTGGTTGGATGGGCGATGTAACAGTTATTGCCTCGAGAACTTCGTCTTTGACATCAAGCGAGTAAACGGGAGCTGCTGAAATATCCTTGACAAAGTCAGACACTTTGGTTTTTGCACTCTCTTCAAGAAGCCAGCGGTTTTTTTTACCGCCTTTGATTTTTCCTGACTCGCTTATTATGACCACGTTTTGGTTACTAGCTGAGAGACTGTCGTCAGAAACATTGCTGCGAATTGCTGAGCCCCCATCGAGCTGCAATCTGTCAAAAGCAATTGGAAACTTTGCCTTACTTGTGGTTGAGCTTGAATGATGGTGAGAAGCATGGGTATGAGTAGGGCGTGTAGAAATGTTCCCTGAGATCGATGAAAGCTTGTTTCGGTCTCTTTCTGAAATTAAAATCATCAAATGAGGTACCAGCTCGTCAAGGTCCAAATCAATGTCAGACTTTGTAGAAATCGTCTTTAGACGTAGCGGTTTAAATGTGCTCGAAGTCGAAAATGAACTTTGCTGCTTGACAATTACAGCCCAGTCAATGCTGTCCTTCTCAGCAACAGCAACTAGTTCCTCAGAAGAGACGCAATTGGTCACAAAGTCGGCACTTATGTTATGACTCCAAAGCTTTTGCAGCAGGTTCAAGCACAACGTTTTGGTGTTGGATACGTTGAAACTTGATATCAATACATCACACCTGGGAGGAATATTCAGCTTGGCGGAATCTTGCTTAGCAGAGGGTGTAAGGAATTTTGCGCTCTTCTTGGATCGTTTTTTTAGCGAAAATTCTCTATACGCTTTCAGGTATTCCATTATCACATAGGAAGATACCGTGAATCCGACAGCACGCGCAGGTAGACCTTTATCTAACGAGGGATGTCGAAATGTTTTTACTAAACTGTCGTACCTTCCTCCAGCGCCCAAAAGAACTCGCTTCTTGTCTTCACAAACCATTTGAAACATGATTCCCGACTTGTAAAAGCCAGCATTGTAATTGCTAAGAGGTGCAAAGTAAATTCTTTTGCTCACACCCATCTCCACGAGGTAAGAAATCACCGCGCGAATATTGGCAATACCGTCTTTGAATGACTTTTCAAGATCTGAATCGCCCATAAGCTTCAACAATCTGGCTTCAGCTTTATCAACGTCGTCTCTGAATCCAAAAAGCTCCAAATCATTCAGGGCGGTCGATGAAAGAGAAAATTCTGAGAGTAGCTTTAGTTTGTTATCAGGATGAGCTGGCCCGATTCCAGCTTGTCCTAACAGCATCAAAGCGGATGATTTTTGATGTTCGCGAAACGTACAGTGGCGCAAAATGGAATCCAGAACGTCAGTGTGATTGATGTATATAGAAACATTCCCAGGCTTGAAACAAGGAAAAAGATCTACAACTTCTTCCAAGACCTTGAGAGTCTCGGCTTCGTAGAGATCCGAGTCTGACGCGCTCGGTGTGACGATATCAAAACATATCTCTGTTCGTTTCTTTGGATGCGTTCCCTTGTTTTCGTCATCAGACCTGTAAACGTTACCAAAGTGATAGCATTTCTGAAACGCAGGAGGTTTTTCGGCAATTTTGCTAGCGAATGGCAAAGTCAAATCAAATGGAAGTTGCAAAATGTTTCCCATGGGATCCATGAGTTTTACAATATTGTCATAGTCATACAGAGCAGAGCAAGGAAACAAAGTAGGGCGCTCGTCGATATCCACAGCACCGTGCCTGCGGAACACGTGAATGACTGATTCAGCCATGTGTGTGTACAAAAGATGATCGCTGGTAGTCTTGAGGTTTCCAGGTTTGAACCTGTCATACAGCACACTCGCCGCGCTGTCTAGCTTCTTCGAAAATAATGCGGAGTAAACCTGAGATATCCAAGGGGAATTGCTTTTGGTATCGATAATGCTCTGCAAAGTTTCTCGTATCATTTCATCCTTATGAGGTGCAGGAATCAACTTAGAATCTAGTAGCTCACGGGCTGAAGGTCGCCTATTAGGTTTATGGTCGAGAAGCTTACCAACAATTTCTCGCTCGTTTTCAAACCTGGATGTTAGAAATGCTTGAGGGAATCGTATATCTACAGTTCTGAGCCCACGCAAAATCTGAACTCGCTCCATTGCCGTTTCCATAGAAAACACCATTTCGAAAAAGATTATACCCATCGAATACATGTCTACTTTTGCGTCATAGTATCCGTTAGTTTCTTTTGAAAGCATCTCGTTTGCAATGTAGAGCGTAGTTCCAACCTCTGATGTTAGATCGTCTGCCAGTTCAGCAGTATTGGGCGTAACCGCTGCTGATAACAGTATGCTTTGGCCAATGCTCTTTGCTAGTCCGAAATCGCCAACTTTGACATTGTGGGCTTGATCAATGAAGATGTTCATGGGCTTCAGATCGCGATGGATTACACCCTCGCTATGAATGTGATTTAACGCCTCCAATGTTTGACGGAATAATCTCCAGTACTCATCAGGTTTGGAAGAAAGCCCTTGCTTAATTAGGTCTGCAAGAGTGTGCTTTTCACAGTACTCCATTTGGATAAATAAAGTGCTTGTAGTCTCCTTTTCTCGTTTGGTCCGAAATCTTGGAGCTATGCGCACACGACGGCGACTAGAGGCCTGCTTATCTTCAGCCTCACTAGACGAATAAGAGTCACTGCTTCCGTCCGACTTTTCGGTACCATCGTCGTCGGAAGACTCGTAAGAACTATAGCCAAACTCTATATCAGGGCCACTATCATCATGCATTGACTGAGACATGAAGCTTATGGGCGCACTCATGGACATTTCGGTCTGCTTGAAATTGCTCTGAGACCTCGAATTAAAAGACCTAGAGTTAGTGATAGAAGCACTTTCGTCTTCTTCGTCACTTGTGATAGCAACGGCGTCGGAAGCGAGTTGATAATCGTCTTCAAGCCAGGCACCAAAATATCTTACAACGTACTGGTGATTTAGACGAGACAAAAGCCACACTTCTTGAAGAATTGATGCCAGTTTATCGTTTGTCGCGTGAATCTTTTTAACAGCATAAAACCGTCCATCGAGCTTATTTCGAGCTTTGACCACCTCGCCAAACGCACCCTTTCCTAGAGTGGAACTTTCGTCAAAATCGTGTGCATAGCGGGAATACGTGGGTGTTTGCAGTACAGGTACATTGCTCTCGTCAACGCTCGTACTTCGACGAACGCGATTAGTAGAGCGTCGCCTAAAAGTTTGCGCAGACTTGTCAGTTAGAGTTTGTTGCAAAGTCACCGTGGAGTCATCAAGACGAAGGAAGGAGCAAGTCAACAAGTCCAAAGCCGTAGACCGTTTTTTAGGCACGGGACGAAACATGTGTGTGAAAAATTCTTTCAGACTAGCTGAAAACTCATTATTATCAAGAAAATCTTGAGGAGTTTCATATTGAATGGTGACACCTTTGCCGGCAATTATCTCGGCAAACGCTACGCCGAAGTTGAAGATGTCGCATTTTTTTGTGACGCTGCTACCAGGCTTGTTTAGTTCCGGCGGTTGCCAGCCATGAGTAGATAACACTATAGGGCGCTCGGTAAAAGGGTGCTCTGCATTCATTTCAATCAATTTTTGGCCGAAGCAACAATGACGTAACTTGACAACTGTCTCTCCGATCTCCTTATTTCTATACAATATGATGTTATCAATATTGATGAGTTTGTGCGGAATTCCAGTTTTGTGTATATATTCAATGGCATCAAGCAACTGAATAGCCCAGGCTTTGGCAATTTTAACTTGAACAGTTCCAATTGTGTCAAGAAGATCTGAAACAGTTCCCATCCCAGAGTGTTCGGATAGCAAAGAGATTTGCCAGTTCTTGCCAGTTTGTCGAAAGATCTTGGAAGCATACAAAGAGACAATTCCATCATGATGCAATTTGCGCACAGTATCTACATCGTTCTCTAGTCGGAAAACCTTGGATTTTCCTTCAGCCGTTATCCAATAAGGCTCCTCTATCTGAATTTCGGTTAGTAGCATGGAGACATCAGATGAAATTTCGGGTCCATCTACTACAGGCTTTACAAGGTAATGCTTGCCAAAAAAATCGATCTTCGTTGGAATCTTCCCGCAGACATCTCGAAATTGAATCAATGCGCCACTATGCGTCCGAATCGCTACCACACGGTCAAATCTAACAAAGTCTTTTTCTTCACAAGGAAGTGGTAATGGCGCCTTGCTACTTGGAGGCGGAGAGTGTGTGATTTCCTTGTCTTTCCGGCGACGAAGTTCATCTTGAACCATTTGGTCTAAAATGCGTTCTTCTTCGCGAACTTCAAGCTCTTGTTTTTGTCGCTTAGCTTCTTCTTCAGCTTTCAATTTTTGCTTTTGAGCTTCAATTCGATTCAGGCGTTGATCTTCTAAACTCTCGCTGTTGATTTTTGATTCGTACTGGTCCAGTTCTTCTTGCAAATTTGACGTGATTGCAAAGATCATTTCTTCTCCATGCAATTCTTTGACGGTGTCCTTAATCAGTTTGTTGAGATGCTTGATGTGAGAGGAAAGAAGCCCGGACTGGTGAGTGATATTGACGATAGGAGGTGATTTAGGATAAGTAGACGTCATGGCAACTTTCAATGTAAGTGCAAGAGTTTTGCTGGTTTCTGATGTCGATTTCAGAGTGATCTCAAAGCACGGACTAGGAGCTTTCTATGGATAGTTAGACAATGATGCATAAAGAGTTTGGCATAACGTACGTTCCAGGCAGACGGCTTTGACATGTCTTTAAAATCGCCCATGTAAATTGATTTAAGGGCCTCAACTTCATTTTGTTGAATTTCAAGGTTTTCATCAACTGTGATCATTGTTTAGATTTCGTTTCACCTAGAGATCAGGTCACGATAGAACTTGAAGACAGCCCTGGATCTAGTATACGTAGATGATTCCAGGCGCAACAGCTGCGGTTGTAAGCGTTTGAATAATATTAGTGTTGTGTGCGTTATGGTTGCCGCTATATATACGGTTTGGTACAGTTGGGATAGATGAAAACTAGCCAACACGGCGAGAGTTGGATGGTTCAGAGGTGAAAGACGTATCAAGAGGCACTTAAGTTCGATGAGAAAGCAAGTTCAACAAGATCCAAGATCTACGCTTGAATGATTTTGAAACTCGAAATTACTGGCAGAAGAAACTTTCTCTAGTAACCGATTAGAACAGATCAAATGGTGTCCACGTTTATTAACTTACACTGCAATGTAATTTTAAGCGAACATTGCACCAGCAGGCTAACCAAGAGAAGATGTGTTATTGTGTAGAGTATAGAAAATTCCTGATTTCAAGCGCAGGAGAAGCTGAGAATTGAAGTTTTAGTAAAAAGAAGGGAAGAGAGGGAAAAAGTCAAATGGGACAAAGTGGTTTGCTTGGTACGTGCTTACAGAGACTTGATTTTGAGATAACCATTTGGCATCCATTTGGCCATAGAAGTTGAATAAATAGAAAGGCTGTTACGCACATTACAAAAGGAACCAAGGAAACTAGAAAGAACGACAGGCAATAGTACAAGAGAAACAAAAAAAAAGTAAAGGCTGGTAGATAGGTCCAGTGGTAATCGTGTTCTACTGGTACTGGCACTACCCTTTAGCCAAGTCCACCCCAAGCACCCCTAATGCGACGCGCCAGTTGAATGTCCTTTTGCATGATTGTCACTCGCTTCGCATGAATTGCACACAGATTTGTGTCTTCAAACAAATGCACCAAAAAGGCTTCAGCAGCTTCTTGCAGGGCCAAAATGGCGACCGACTGCCATCTCAATTGAGGAATGTCTGCGCCCAAGTAATCTGTGACCACTTCGCGTACCAGTCGGGCAAACGGTAGCTTGCGTATCAGTAAGTCTGTAGACTTTTGATACGTTCTGATTTCTCGAAGAGCGACAGTTCCAGGTCGGAAGCGATGCTTGCGCTTTGTAGGTGTGGGATCTCCTCCTAGATGGTGAAGGCTTAAGTTAGGGACAATGCTCAAAAGCTCGTACAAAAGTCTCAATAAACCAAAATTGAAAAATAAAAAAAGTGAATGCACCTACCGCGAACTTGAGACACATGGCTACTTGAAGACGGCCGTCTTCGAGAAGAATTCAAGGAAGAGGATGAACCAGCCGATGCTGCTGCTGCTGCATTGGGTGATTTGGTAGCAGACTGGCGAGACGCAATAAATTTTGTGACTTTTCCTCCCCGCACACCACCTTCGCCTAGCGTAGAAGTGCGTGCCATTTTATGTGCGATTACAAGTAAAACAGGTTTCCCAATAAGAAGAGAGAAACTTCAAGCAGTCGAGCCAGGCTGTTTTGTGTGTTTTAGTGTTTGCTGGGTTTTAGATATTTTGTGTGTTTTCTAGATGTAACTAAAATGAGGGACTGTAGGTGAGCTGTTTTTGCAATAACGGTAGCAGCAGCAGCAACAACAACAACAGGCAGATTGAGTCGAATAGGCCGAGAGTGAGCGGGTGGTTGTTTAGTTGTAGTTGTGGCTGCTAAGATAAAGTCTGGTCTTGGTCAACGGTCGCGTCCCTATTATTTGTTTTTCTTTCAGGCTTCGACTTTTTTATACAATTTTGGCGTGGCTACCGTAGCTTTGTTTTCTTTTGGGACATATCGCGCGGGTTACCCGGTCTGCTCCCATGTGTTAGAATTTAGCTCTTTGACTGAATAAACATAAGCTCGAGGTCGTGGAATCACAGATCAGAGATATTTCTAGTGTTCAGATCACGATCCGCAGAAATCATGACGACGTGTACAAGCGTAGCTATGCGCACGACGGCTGTCTTGGATAACTCATCAAAGCCTCCTACCGCCGCTGGAGAAGAAGAGCAAAACGAAACCGACGATTTTACGGTTGTTGTTTCACGCAAGAAAAAGAATCGAAAAAACAAAAAAAGCTTTGTCGTCAAAGTCAAGACTCTTCAAGACCATTTAGAAAGGCTGCAAGAATTTAGAGTACAGCTAGAGAAGTCGAAACTGTATTTGACCATCTGCGATGCGTTGGATCAGTATAATCATTTCGGTCAAGATGTAGAGAAAGATGTGAGAGTAGCCGCTACTGGTGAATTAAATGCTGAAGTTACCACCTCTGATTCAACTTTCTCACACACATCTTCTCCTGGCATCTCTGATGTAAGGAAAGATACAGATGATTTGCACTTGTCACTTGAAGCATCAAGTGGCACCAACTCAAATCAAGCTCAGCATCAGCGCCAACTACATCGATATCCTTCCATAACTAATATTCGCTGCCTAGCCCTCGGCTCGCCCACTGACTCCCACCTCGCGCTCTACCAACTCGCGCTCCTTCAACTTTTATCCACCTACTTAAAAATTGTGCCTGAAAATGTTTCTATGTGGGATCCGGTGTTTTCGGAAAGTGATTTAAACTTGTTAGAGGAGTTGGGATATAGAATTGAAGAGAGGTATGAGTGTCAGGCACCATTAAGTGCTTGTGTTGAGCAGCATCAAAGGGAAGAAGCAGGAGAAGGAGAAGGAGGGAGAGGAAGAGGAACCTTGGTTTATATGGTACATGCGCCTCCATCGCTAACAGAATCTATTATATCAAAAATGGCAGCACCAGCACCGGCAAATTCCTCTTCCTTTTCCTCATTTTCGGGACCGGGCTTGGAACCAGGCTTGGAACCAGTATCACCCCAAACAAAATCAAAATCAAAATCGCCTAAAGTAACACAAGAAAAACATGAAATACAATCAGAACCAGACTCAAAATCGGAACCACAGTCAAAACTACAGTCACATTGCAACTACACGCTCTGTATCGGCAACCACCTCGTCAACTACTCGAACCATATTTTGGCCCAAGATTTGGCGGGCAAATATCCGACTATTAATGATGTTGTAATTCAATCGCAAGCATACTCTCAGTCGCAGGCACAAGCGCAATCACAGGACTGGACTGTGAGAGAGATTGAAGATAGCTTGTCAAAGGATGAGATGTGGGCTTGGGCGTTCAATGATTTGAGTGTGTACTGGAAAAAATGAGAAATAAAATTATCTAAGCTAAAGAAATTTAAATGCCAATTGATATTGATAAAGATAACAGGCAATTATAAATTTTAATCTACGTCCAAGTGCATAATACATTTCTAGATCTCTGCAATGGTCAAATTGTCCATGAACTACCAGTAAATGAATTCAAAGGCATTTAAAAGAAGGGTCAGAATAAACGAATTAAATTAAAATATAAGCAAAAAAAATCTCCTCTAGACAAACTAAAATATTTCACAATCCTAAACATTTCAAGAAAATAAAACTAGCTAAAATAAAACAAACGTATGCGCAAACTAAATAGAAACAATCATCGCCCCACGATGAAAGCAATATTTAGTTAGATGCAGTGGACGGTAGTTTTAAGGCCCCATAGCAATTCTTTTTCCTTTCCTATTGTGGATAAATATTTGATTTTTTTTTTTTTCAGATCCAGATTTAGATCTTTTAAGCCTTCTCGTAAGACTCCCAGTTGTCAATAATGTTTTTGATCTTTTCACTCTTTGTAAGTTCGTAAACCTCTTCAAAGTACTCCTTTGTTAGTTGGAATGGCTTGGCTGTGAGATTAGGAATGTACTTGTTGATGAGGTTAGCAGGCTTGACAGCACTCTGAGGAATCTTCTTGACAAGGAAGCGCTGGAAAGGTTTAACACCGCTTCGTAGGTAAGAACTGTGGAAAGGTACGCTAATGCCCTTGAGAGGGATAACGGCGTAACCACGCTCAAGGTCGATAGGTTGAGGCTTGGCAGATGATTTTGCAGCGACATCTTCAACAATTTCAGTCAAATGCTCTTTGACAGCCTCAACAGGCATAGACAAAAGCAGCTTGTCGATGTCAATTTTCTGCACCTTCAAAAAGTTCAGAACGTTGGTCAACGTATCCAAAGCACGAAGATCACCAGCTGTCACATACTGTGTGTTCTCCACGTTGTAATTGACGATTTCAAGCAACCACTTTGTCTGTTGCGAAATGTGGTCCACAACAAATCTCAAAGCAGCGTCATCAAACGTCTTTGATATACGAGATGGGTTGACGGCGCACATGCCATAGTTGGAGCGACCAAGAGAATCTCTAGGCACAGCAACCTGCATGGTCATTCCACGATAAAATACAACATCCACCAAACTCTCAATGGGCATAACATCACCAAGGGAAGTCAATGCTGAGTACTCACCAAGAGAATGGCCGGCAAAACTGCTGTCTGCAGCAACAAGTCCCTTCGCTCTCATATCTTCGAAGGATGCCTTCT
The DNA here is from genome assembly GCA_030564925.1 of Geotrichum aggregatum. Classification (NCBI taxonomy): domain Eukaryota; kingdom Fungi; phylum Ascomycota; class Dipodascomycetes; order Dipodascales; family Dipodascaceae; genus Geotrichum; species Geotrichum aggregatum. Next base: position 19,313 of record JAJMAH010000035.1, read on the forward strand.
CCATAAGAGTCAATGCAGGCTGTGTAAACTGGGTGGCAGAAAGCAATCCGCTAGGTGACTTGAAGGTGTAGAAATCAGACTCCTCGGTAATGTCTTTGAAAATCTTCTCAGACTTCAGCTGACCATCAGCACCGATAGACTCAAACATCATGGAAATGTAGTTCTCGCGAATAGCATTACCTTGAGGACCTCCGAAGTGGACGGTAAACTCCTTCGGGTTGTTGCGAACAATATCGACAATAGAGAATCCGTAATTGTTGAGGAAGTGGCGATCAGCGCGGTCCCAAACTTCACGAGCGACAGGGCTAGAATCGTAGAGATCCATACCCATACCTTGCTCTTGGGAACCTTGGCCAGTAAAGACGTATGTAGATGTAGGTTGCTCCACCTCAGCCTGGCCGACAAGAACAGGAACTTGTGTTTCCTTGTTCGTGCACTCGACCTTAATGATCTTACGACCATTGATCATGCCAATGTGCTCAAGCTTGACCTGAATATCGTCGTTGGGAAGAACCATGCCAACAAATGAACAGTTGAAAGCTCTGACACGGGCAATGTAGTTGTCAGCGGCCCAAACCTCAACCAAAGAACGAACAGCAGCTGAAGAATACATTCCGTGTGTAATGGTACCATTGAGGTCAGCGTACTTCGAAAAGATACGAGACACATGAATAGGGTTGTAATCGCCGGAAACGTTAGCATAAGGTTCGTTGGAAGAAGGAGCACGGAGAACAAGTTCAGTGCCGGCGTTGAGAGGAATAGGATTCTCAAAAGTAATAGGTTGCTCGATTGGTGTGCCGTTACGCTCCAAGTAGTCAATAACTGGGTTTCCGTGAGACTCGCCAGCTTCGTAGTTGACAGTGGCAATCTGAATAATTTCCTTGGTGGGAAGCTCCAACAGAACTTGGCCTTCAGTCTCAACAGAAGAGAAAACAGTCTTGTTCTTGAAGCGGACGAAAGACTCAGTACGGAAAGTAAGAGTCTTGCCAAGAAGGTCAACGGATGGATCATCAAGCTGGAACCACTCCTTAGAGCAGAGGACGGTGACATCCTTAGTAGTAGCCAAATGAACCTGTCTGGGAGTCTCCTCTTTACGCTGGAAAGTGTTTCCAAAGTCAACATAGACGCCCCGGTAAAAAAACTCAGAAGTGACTTCCATGACAGGCTTGCCTTCGCGGGAAATGACACCAGTGACTTCAACAACCTTTCCATTTTCTTGGTTGATGATAGTGCGCAGAGTGGCAGAGGTGGTAACTACGTCACCCTTTTTCAAAGGCTCGGCGCCAGGGCTCATCTTGAAACCATTAGACAAATGAACAAGTTTGAGAATATCACCATCAATGATGCGAGGGAAGATGGCACGAATAATTGCCTTCCAACCAGTGACAATAGCAAAGTCCATAGGAGCATAAGTAATCTTTCCTGGGCGCTCGACGAAAGCCTCACCATTGTTGCCAACAGCGTGTACAAAGTCAGCAATTGCTTTGCCTTCAACAACAACTTCGCCACCATCCAAAGGCTTGGTGACATCAATGTCGGTGGAAAAAGGTTCCTTGCCAAACCAGACTTTCCAGTAGAACTTCTTAATACGCTCATTGCGACCTTCCATAACCTCGGCAATAGGGGCAAAGCCAAACTCGGGGCGGTAAATGAACTGCAAGTCAAGCGCAACCGGCAGCTTCTCAACAGTTCTCTCGTCAATAAGCTGAACATTGATGATATCCTTAGCATCCTTGCTGACAGTCAAGACATTGACGCGCTTGCCATGAATTAGTTCAGAAACAGTGACAAAGAGCTTGTCAGTGGTGGGATTCTCGATAACGACGTTTAGGCCACTGATAGGAGCGAAAAGCTCACGGATCTTGTTTGATCTGTGCTTGGTATCCTGAACAATAATGTCCGCAGTGAGAAGGGCTTCAAACCATCCTGGCTTTCCAGCAGCAATGAGATCAATCCATGACGCCTCATCAGGAAGGGAGGTCTCGGTAGCACCAATTTTGTAAGTAACAGAAGAAGAGTCTCTAGAAACAATGACGCTTGATGAAAGTTGTTCCTCAAGCAGTTCCTCAGGAGACTTGTTGAGACGACGGCCAAAAGACTCAACGACAGGAACGGTAGACTCGTCGTTGTTGTAAAAGTCCTTCAGCAATGCCTTGATATGACCCTCATGGATACCATCCAAAATAGTCTTGATAGGCACGTCTGCTTCGGTGGAATATTTGACAGCAACAGGTCCCTGAAGAATACAGGTACGGCCAACATCTTCACCAACTACAGCTGCCAGATCCTCAGATTGCCAAAGAGAGTCCTTCTTAAAATAGAACTCAAAGTTGTCATCAAGAACAGGAATGAATGGAACCGGCTTTTGCGTTACGCGACGACAAAGAATCAAAAAGTGATCTTTGTCTTGAGCGTTGATGAGCTGTTTGGTAGCGGCAGGGTAGGCAGCAAAAAGAGTCTCGAGAGTTTCAAATGGCTTGTCAAGTTGGGCAAAGTTTTGCAAAACGGAGTAATTGCCAGTAGAAGAAGTGAAACGCTCTTCTAATCTTCGGATAAAATCTCCAGTAAAGTTTCTCATGGAAACATCGACCCATCGGCCCTCTTTCTTGACGTAAAGAAGCTCAACACATCTAGAAACGACCTCTGAGTAAGTCATATCCTCGATATCAACGGCTTCACCAGCACTGTTGCGACCGAACCAAGTCTTTTGGAAATCGTCATTGAGACGCTTGATGATGTAGGCACGTTTAGACTTGAGAGCCTCGACACGCTTATTTCTGGGCAGAGAAAAGATAGTGCTATCAAGCTCGTGCCAGAAAAGAACACCACGAGTAGCAAGCTTGTGGATTGGTTCACCCATCTCTGAATTGACAGTTATGACACCACCAGTGGGAACACGGTAGGTCTTCTCCCAGTCTTCATCAGTAACACCAGGGGCATCGACGATGGCCTTCTTGGCATCAGGAGAAGTGAGGGCTTCCTTGGCAACCATGACACGAGAACCCAGCAAAACACCATCAAATGGCATGGGGGGTGCAGCATATTTGGAAGACCAAACACCAGTAAGGTAAGGATAAGTGTCGACATCACTTCCAAATCCAGATCCTGCAATCAGGATAATGTTGGGTTGTCTTCTGATTCTGTTGTACATCTGCAGAAGAGGAGTATGAAAATCCTCGTAACTGTGATGGCCACCAGCTCGACCACCAGTCCACTGAAGCACAACAGGGAAAGTAGGATTAGCAGCAGCGATGGCAATGACCAAAGAGATGGCCTCAATGGAACCTGGCTTGAAAGATACGTGCTTCAAGCCAAGGTCGCGAATGTACTCGTTGGCAATCTCAATTGATGGGACACCAGCACCAATGGTAATGCCTTCAACAGGATAGCCCTTGGCTCTCAGAGTCTTGATGAGAGGAATAGACCAGCTCATGAGAGCAGGGTTGACGTAAATGAGGTTGATGGTAATACCGACACCGGGCTTAGTAGAGGCTTCGATCTTTTCCAGAGCAGCAGTCAGCTGGCCAGGAGCAAAGTAACCACCTCCGGACAGTTCAATGTGGTAACCAGCGTTAAGAGTAGCAGACACAAAAGAAGGGTGAAGAGTGGTAGGAGTCATACCAGGAACCATGATAGGGGCACGTCCTAGCAATCTGGAGAATTTGGTATCAACATACGTCTTGTTGCCAGCTTTGACGAGCTTGGGAGAGAATTCCTTAACCCAGTCGATGGCATATTTGACGGCAGATTCGTCACGATCAAAAATCTCTTGCTTGTATCCAAATTCATCAACAGGTAGAGCGCCATCCAAAACACCAGCTATGATGATGCGAACACCTGTACCCTCCTTGTTTCTGTGAGTGAGAAGGCCAAGTCCTGAAACACCTCCTGGGCCAAAATCGATAATATGAGTCGACTTGAAGTTGGTTGCTTTCTCCCAGTTGACAGGGAAATGGGTAATAAGCTCGACAACTCGCTTGACAATATTTGTTCCATCTCTGAAGTCTGAGCCATCAAAAGTATCAAAAACAGGAATGGCAAGATCCTTGGGATCAAAAGTGACACCTTCATCTTCAATAGCCTTGACAATGACAGGGGAAGCATCTTCAAGAAGGTGTGAATGGAAAGGGGCAGTAATGGGCAAGAAACGATTGGAGATTCGAAGTTTCCTCTGTGAGTGGGGAGTTCTGGCTTGATTCAAACCACTGGGGGCCTTTGTTTTGCGAAGAGTTTGATTGAGACCGTAAAGAGACTGAGGAGGACCAGTGACAACCATATTACGGGGACCATTGACAAGAGAGATAACAATGTGTTTTTCCTTGGGAAGATGCTTGTTGGTATCGGCAATAAAAGCTTCAAGCTGATCTCTCGAAATGTCACGAACAGAAAGCATAGGAGATGGTTTTCCTTCGCCCTCGGCAACGCTGTCCTCAAGAATAGAAGGAGCCAATGCAGTATGGGGGTATTGTCTTTGCACGTGCAGTCCAATGTAGAAGAACATGGTCATGGCTTTAAGAGAGGCTTCATTGAAAGACTCCCAAGAGTCAGAAGAGGCAATAGCGACGGCAGAAACCAGGCCCTGAGAGTGACCAGTAGCACCTGAAAAGCTGTCTCTGATCTGGCCAGGAGTCTTTCCAAGAACACGAGCTGTGCTAGCGAAATGGGCAAGCTGAATGATTCCAATAAGAGGTACTGAAACAGGGGCATAAATCAAGTAGTCAATATCGGGAGTAGTATCAGGGAATTTGAGCCATTTCATGACGTCAAGACCTTTAAGGTAAACCTTCTTGCCCTCAGGGTGAGTACGGGACAATGAGAGAATCCTGTCAGCGAGAAGTTCAATGAAATCAGAGATCAATTCGCCGTACAGGTTGTAGATTTCACGAAGTTCCTCAAAGTACTCCTCACTGATACCTTGGCCGCCAAAAACAGCGTAGAGGGAAGCCTTTTTGTCAGCCGCCGCTCTAAACAAGGCAGAATCATGGGGCTTGATTGGTCTGTTTGCAGTTAAGCGAGAAGCGTAGTAGGAAGTGACAACCTTGTTGACTTTTGCGGTAGATATGTTTGATCCTGGGCTAGATTGAAGAGCAGCAGCAACGGCGTGTACATCGTTGCCTCTGAGGAACCTGGTTTCGAATTCAGTCAAAAAGATTCCGAGAACATCGGAGTATGGGCCAGGTTCTTCCTCTGTAAGCTTAGCAGTGAAACCTAAAAGGGCAGCGAGAAGCTCTGTTGGTGAAGAGGGTTCATCATCACCAGCAGCATCCTCGGTTGGTTCTGGAAGAGTTGTGTAAAAGAGGTCTCTGACTTGGGTGGAATTGAGGTAGAGAGAGGTTGGCACCAGGAGAGTGTGCTCAATTGAGCCGTGGATCAAATTCAGAGGTCTGAGCGAAGCAGCAGAATGGGGTGATGAGACACCAGTAGCGGTACCGAGCATGATGCTAGTTTGATGTTAGTTGTCTGGCATGGCCAAGTTGATAGATCTTTCAATACTCACATTCTATGTAACTCGTAGGGGGCTCGGAGTAGAAGAATATAAGCAGTCTAAAAATTCTGGCACTAAATCTGGAACTAGTTAGAACTAGATGAGATTTTGAAGCAGAGAGATGCAACGTACAAGAAACCAGGAGTTGCGAAAGACACTTGAAGAAATTTAGATTTTGCAGGTGAAATACAAATTTGTTGAGATCAGAAATAGTTGTTCCAACAAAAACAAAAAATAAGTTGATAGGTCGAGGATAGGGCTGGGATTGGGCGAAAAAGCGACAACTAGTACACGAAAGCAACTGGGGCGAGCTGAACAAGTGTATAATTGAGGGATTCTGTGAAAATCTTAGGGTGATCCAGAGAAGGAGGGGAAGATGAGAAGATGGAGGTGCAAATAAAGGAAAGGGTGAACAGGAGGAAGAAGAAGAAGAAGAAGAAGAGGAAGAACAAATGGAAACGTTTTTTTATCAATTCAGGTGAAAGGGAAAGCTAGACAATATATATAAGTCAAGGCTATAGACTGCTAATATAGCCATGGTGTAGTATGCTTGACTATAATCAATGCAGTAGTAATTCAACCCTTTTTTCTCTAAAATTTCCCAACGAGTAATAAACACCATTTCAAACTGCGTGTAATGGAAGAAAGGACAGCTTTTGTATGGGCAACTTCTAAAATTTGTGTTCAGTAATCTGACATATTGGTGATTATGTACAAACGGTTGGCCTCGTCTATCTATCCTACAGTATATTGGGCGCAAATTTGGCATGAAATTGGTTGAACCCGACAGTATACGGTTGAGCGATGGTTGGACTTTGGTCGTCATGCCCTGTAATTGATCATAAGCTAATCGATCATGGTATTCCAGCTATTGCGCATGCAATAAAAAGACACCAGCGAGATCAAGCGCTATAGTTAGACCACGGTATAACCTGCAGACTCGTGTGGTCTAGCTCAAGTGTTGAATCCCACAGCTCCGAAACGGTCGTTATAAGGTTTATTTCTCCCAGATCAGGATGTCGGGGCCACTCCCAACACCTCCGGGTAACCTTAACGTCCCAAAAAAAGTTTGCACAATTGTCGAGGACCAGTTCTCAACAACTTTCAGGCGCTGCTGCTTAGCGGAAGCTTAAAGCTTTTAATCAAAGGGCCATAACATACAAACTTTACTCGAGGTTTCCTGATGTTTTCATCAAAATTATATGGTTCTACTGCTTGATATAGTCTAGCCGCGTACTTTATCTTTTCTGAATGTATCAACAGCTAAGAAAGCCAGGCTCGAAGCTCAAGTAGAGTATACATAGAATTGCGGATATACCTTTTTTTCAACTTCAAGGCTCCAAAAGCTTGAGATAATTCTAGTAGGACTCCAAAAGCCATGGAGGATTTCATCGGAGTCAGTCCCATGAGTTACAATCACACCACGAATCCCGTCAATTCATAAATTCATCTACACAGGCTATACTGGTTTTCAACAGCCTGCCCTCAACTTGTTGCCATGGTTAACTCTTATTCCATCTACTCATGAACAACATTGCTGACTGTGCAATGGCTCTCTATGAAAGCTAAGTCTCACTCACATTTGGGTTGATGAGGTAATAACAGTATATTAATTTGCATGTGATTGCTTACTTAAATTATTACGTATTAGTTGTCACATGATCGTTTAAGTCGACCAAATATAGAAAAACTGACTTCACCTTCCCTTGAGAATTCTGTTACCTTCTAGCCCTTCTCACCCTACCATTTATAATTGCACGATGGATGGTGTTGGTAAAGACGCTCGAACGGAGGTCTCAACTGACCAGACTACGAACACCGGTGCGACGGCTGATCAAAACGAAAAACAGACTGATAAAACAACAACAGACCACCGTCGACTAGAGACAGGTAATCTGAACCATGAATCGAATTCTAATATGGAGGCCGATGAGCCTAAAAACAGCAATGCTGCCAATCCATCTCCAATAGACAAGCCCGATGTCAAGCAGGAAAAAGGACCCGAGGTGCACGCGGAGCTACTCTCATCTTCTAATCCTCCAGTAGAGAAGTCTGGCTCCCGCTCCTCATCTCGTTCTCGATCTCCGCACCCACGCGAACGGTCTAGATCTGGATCTCCATTGCCACCTCAATTAAAGCCCCCTAGCGATCGCAACAGGTCCGGCTCACGCCTAAACATAAGATCTAGGTCTGGATCCAGATCGCGAACACCATCACGTTCCAGATCACCATCCCCGCGACGCGAGAAAAAAAACTCTTCTCGGTCACCGCGTGGGCTGCGGACAAATCGTAACCAAAAGAACTGGTCTCGCTCGAGGTCTCACTCGAGGTCTCCTTCAAGATCTTATTCAAGATCTTATTCAAGATCTCCACCCAGATCTCGCTCAAGATCAAGATCAAGATCAGCTTCGTACGACTCTAGGGCTAGCTCCTATTCAAGGTCACCACCTACTCGTAGGGGTTCTAAACGTCGCTATTCGCGATCTTACTCGGCATCGCGGTCCCGCTCCAGATCTTGGTCTCGTTCGTTCTCTCCTCCTCGACAGCGAGGTGGCCGGTCTTCCTTTGGCGGTAGGAGTGGGGAGAGGTCTCGAAAACGATCATTTTCACCCGCGGGAGCACGACTGGGCAAGGTTGTAGTCGATAACCTTTCACGCGCAGTAACAGCCGACCATATGACGGATATATTCTCTAACTACGGAGAAATCAAGTCCATTTGGTTTGGGCGTACACCAGATAGGTTGGTTGGACGCTCGGTTCCACACGGCCGGGGAAGCCGAGGCGAGTACTCATGCTATATTCTCTATAGTAGACCTGTAGAGGCAAAAGAAGCAGAGACATACATGAATGGTGGAATGATAGATAACTTGGTGGTTACGGTCAAGACCTTGAGAGGACCAACTAGCACCGAGCATCCATCCACACAAGGAAGACGAGGCGGTGCTGGCGGTCGCGGAGAAAGGTCTTGGGGACGTGGAGGCCGTAGGCAGGGGTCTAATTTTGACCGGTACGGTCGAGGAAGCAGGAGCGGAAGAGGAGGGTTGCGTAGAAGCTACTCACCACCAGTTTCTAGAAGATCATCTTATGGAAGACGTGGCGACCGGGGCCGTGGTCGCGACGGCGGTCGAGGCCGCAGCCCTAGTAGGAGCCCGAGATACTATTCGCGAAGCCGAAGCAGGAGCCGCAGCCGAAGCCCAAGCCGAAGCCCAAGTCGAAGCCCAAGCCGAAGTCGAAGTCGGAGTCGAAGCCGCGGACCGCTTAGGAGCCGAAGTAGAAGTTTTTCGCGGTCACCTCCGCCGGTTTCAAAAAGACTGCGAAGAGGGTACTCGCCTATTGCAAAGGGCCACAGTAGGTCTCCTGAGCCTTAGGCTTCAAAAAACTCAAATCTGAAGAGTAAATGCTTTTTGAACAGGTTCAAACTTATGCAATCGGGCAAAAGCTAAACTCGAAGCGTTCAGCATGGTAATGCCTGACATGTCATCGAGATTTGCAGTAACACTTGCTGCACTATATGAGCTCAAGGTTAGTTGAAAACTAGAAATTTATGGCAGTCATATAGACATCTGGATCTGTCAAAGATTGAATAATATCAAATACTGATACATAACAAGAGAGTACTACAACTACTATTTTAACATATAAAACAATAAAAAAAAAAGTTCATCATACTATCCGTTATTTTTATATATATGTTGTACACAAAATCCGCTATTATTTACAATATTGCTGCGGCATTGCATTGATTTTGGCCATGGACGCTGCGAGCCTTAACCCAAGCTCTTCGCCCTCCCTTTCGACATCTTCCGCGAGAGTGACTACCACGAGTCTGGCTTGATCTGGGTCAGTGCTAGGTTTCCACTGTCCATCGGAAGAACTATCAGAAGAAGAGGAAGATACGCTAGTTCCCATTATGCCTCGTTCGGTGATAGGAGCAGCGCGGCATCGCCCTGCAAGTGATACATAGAGTTTTGCAGACAGAATACTGTCCCAGCCCAAAGCGTAGATGCGGGATAGGCCTGGGAAATCTAATCCTACGACACCTTTTGTACGATAAACCAAGACTTGCGGCAATTCTGCTGCTGCCGTATCACTTGATTCGGCTTTGCTTTGCTCGGTTTCACTGGAATCCTGAAATAAAGTCTTGGTGTCAACGCTCAAGACTTGGCCTTGCGAGTTAGTGAACACAGCTCCGTTTTCTGTATCTGAAAACCTGCTTGTGCCTCCTAGTATGTTCGCTCTTTCCTTCAAAACCTTTAAGAACGCTGATATCGAAAACAAGTCAGGCACCACTACCAGCGCTCTTCTAGGCCCCCCCTCGTCGGACTTGAGTAGCGCGCTCAATGCATCTACATACTTGTTCATGAGGTCCAGTTTCAGTTTGGGCGACATGAACGTGGCAGCTTTGATTGCCTCTTTCTTGCGCCGCTCATTGATACCGCTCACGGCTTCCAAAAATTTTTCATCACGCACGACTGCGTCTTCCAGCGTGGGGAGCTCAGTATCGCGCAGCATGTTGAAAGCGGTATCATAAGTTACAAAGTAGTTACTAACGTCGCGGGGCAATCTTTTCGGGAACTCTGTTGTTGCGCTTGAAGCGCTATCGCTCCTGTCAAGGCCCAGTCTAAGCATTGGACGCCCTGAAATCCAGTTGTGTCGCATGGCCAATAGTTTCGAGTAATTGCTTGCAGTCGACGACGCAAAGATAAACCTCAGTGGTGTAAAGTATTCGTTATAGGTTTTGATGTGCGTGTTACGCCAGGGAATAATGTGATTGAGCAAGATTTGGGCTGGCACTTTGGAATCTTCGTGGTCCTCTCGCATTGTGTATTTTAGCGACTTGTTGCTGAAAAATGATTCTTTGAAAGGCAACAAGTGGTCGACTTCATCCAAAGCAATGCAAGACAGGTTGTGAAAGGGAAGGGTTTCCCGAATATCTGGGCTGGCAAGGATATCTAGAATCCGAGTCGGGGTACCAATGAGGATGCGTGGTGCTGGGTTAGCATTTAGCAAGCTAATCTGGCGGGCCTCGGTTCTATCATCACACCTGTAAACGTTCTGAACCACTTTGTGTATATTTAGCGGGCTGTCCTTTAAAAGAGCTTGAAATGTTTGGTAGTACTGTACAGCCAAGTCTGGCGTCGGAACGAGCAACAAATGGCTGATAGAGGGACCTGTGTTTCTAAAAGGTTTACCTGCAAACGATAGCAAAAATAGGGCAGTTGCCAGCGACTTGCCTGTACCTGCTGCTGAGCGTACAAGAACAGAAAGGTCTGAGTTCAGCAAGGCTAGCATGTGTTTCTGGATTGTCGTAGGTTGCTTAATCTCGGGAAATGCTGCCCTTAAAGCGCTCAACATCACTGGTTGCAGTCTCAAATCCTACGTGTGATTAGCCCAGCTTCTCAGAATAGATTCACATCGAAAACTCACCTCAAAGCCCTTTACTGCTTTAGGATCTACTCTGATCCTGATCCCATCTTCAGACCGCTCCATGTACTCGTACTCCTCCACCAGCTGCTCTTCGGTCACCGGAGCCTTTCTTTTTGTTGCAAATGCCCGTATGCTAGCATGAGCAAGTCTGCCACATTGCAAGGATCTGCTGCTATAGCATAGCATTCCAGGAGCCATCCTCCTCATCTTCAAGTCCTCAAGTCTTCAAGCTAAGAGGTTTGTCGCTACCATTCTGATTGATCTGAAATTTTACTATTTTGACCGACCACAAATTTAGCAACCCCAACCCCCGTTAAGGCTATGGCGAGAGTATCGGTGTGGTGGGGCTGTATTCAGCGAAATTACAATTGCACGTTCCGCGCATGATCACGGCCATTCGCATTTAAGCTTCTCTATCGGCCTTTCTTAATACATGACCATTTTGTTGTTGAGTCACTTTATCTAACCTTCTGCTTTGCATTCTAATTGCCAGTCTTGTATCTACTAGAGCCTCTCATATTTTTTCTTTCTATGCTTTTGCTCTTCAGATAGGGCACGCCACAGACCAGTCTTTATTTCGAACCGTAAACTAGGTCAAATCTCTTTCCAATGGCGTCTTCTGAAATGATTCCTGCTTTCCAGGACGAACCGCCTCCTAGTATGGTTCCAGCGCTGATATGGAGTATATCTAGTGCTTTTTTACGGGTTATTGGGATATTCATGTATACAATTCCGTCCTACGGTATCGGTCTGCTCAGCAAGCGATTCAGTATCACTCTCAAGTTCTCGTCATTGTAAGTCTGTAAAAACTGGTTCCTTCAAACATTTCTAACACCTCCAGACTTCTTATCATATCATGTTTGATCATTTTGACCTGGACCGTTGTACGGTATCGATATCTCACAACATATTCCAGATTACCACCAGAGGACCAAAGAGAGGAACCCAAAATTGATTTGTTTATAGACTCCAACTCTGCGCAAGACTCTAAAACCGGCTTTTCGACTTACTTGGAAGACTTCCTCAGCGCTATCAAGATATTTGGACATCTGGAGCGACCTGTTTTCCATGAGTTAACGAGGCAGATGCAGACGTTCAAACTTGAGCAAGGAGAGACCATGCCTCTAGAAGAAGAAAAAGGGTTCTACATTGTTGTGGACGGTACTATACAAGTGCTTACAAAAACTTACACTGACCCTAATGAGAGAATTGCTACTCCCCAGGACCGCGACACGAGAGTGATAGATGGCCAAATGTACCAGCTTCTTAACGAAGTAAAGCGTGGCGCGCCCGTATCTTCTCTCATCACAGTCTTGTCTCTATTTGCTTCCACCGTACGTGATAGAACGTCCCAACCTGGAACTTCGTTCCCAAAGGACAATGACGTGGACCACCATGATTACAGCGACACGCCTCTGACTGCTGATAGTCGCAGTATTTCACAGCTACAGCTCTCACAGAGTGGTCCGCAAAGTGGTTTACAAAGTTGTTTACAGAGCGACTTCACTAAAGAAATACCAACTGAGCCAGCTGCGAGTTCTTTCGATTCTTTCAACAACGCAATATCTTATGCTGTAGAAGATTCTACAATTGCCATTATTCCCAAGTCAGCATTTCGTCGTCTTACTCGCAAATACCCCAAAGCAACTGGCCATATCATTCAGGTTATTATGGCTAGGCTTTCGCGAGTCACATTCCAAACTGGTCATCACTACCTTGGACTCACGTCTGAAATTTACAAGACGGAGATAATATTGAATGATCGCACCAAGTATGAGCTGCCCACATATTTGCGCGACAGAGCTGTTCGAGGGGTCAAAGAGACTATCAAGAAAAACCCAGAGCTTAGCAAGCAGAGCTTTGTGTACCTAGGAAAACAAACAAGTCGTCAAACCCAGTCCTCTTCTGATTCCGCTCCTCGTTCTTCATCAAAGTCGAGACACGTCATATTACAACCCACGATGTCACATCCTGGTGACCTTTTATCTAACGTTCCACTTTCTCGCCGTGAATCTTACACACCTGGAATTTCTCGCATCCCAGCGAAGGTGGCTTTCACAGGTGCGGAAGAAACTGAAGACTCAGCCCTTCGTTTGGCAGTCACCGAATGCATCTTCAAGGTATTTGGCCTTGAAACCCCGGTACACCGGGATGATTCATACAACTCGCATAGCACTCCACTGGAATCGACGCCTTTGCTTACCGCTGTAGAGGCTCAAAATGAGCGAAGACTATCATTCAACAGTGTATTGAACAATCTCTCCAAAATGGATCGTGGCTCAACAACCTCAGTAAATGATGACGATTCGATTGCCTCAAGTAATTCGCCAGTTTACGAAAATGCACAGATTGAAGCTTCTCAAAACCTCGAGGTAATATTTTACAAGAAGGGCTCGTCTCTTATTGAACAGAACGGAGAGTCGTATGGAATATTTCATCTTATCGATGGATTTATGGAAGTTGGGTACCGAGACAAGTCGGGCACTTATTTTGAACTTTACACAATCAAACCAGGTGGGATTGGTGGATTCATTGGCGCTGCTCTTTCGTACAAATCGTTTGTTGAAATCAAAGCCAAGACTGATGTTCATGTTGGTTTTTTACCTCGAGAGACTTTAGAACATATTTCAGAGCGGTATCCCCTGGTGCAGCTTAGCATTGCTAATACGCTGACAAGTGTGCTATCTAATCTTATCTTAACCCTTGACTTTGCGCTGGAGTGGGTACAGGTGCCACAAGGACAAGTCATATTCCGCGAAGGAGACGAGGCAGATGCAATTTACATTGTACTCACTGGGCGGCTGAGATCAGTGATCAAACAAAACGGCAAAATGGTTAAACACGGAGAATATGGACAAGGTGACAGCATAGGGGAACTTGAAGTTTTGACTGTTTCAAAAAGAGCTTACACTTTACACGCGATTCGAGAATCGGAGCTAGCGAAAGTGCCTCGTGCTCTTTTTGAAGGTCTGGCCAAAAAACACCCCTCAATTACTATAGAAATTGCTAGAATTATTGCTTCACGAGTAAGGAACCGACTTGGTGTACCATCTCTATCTGGTTACGAAGAGCCTGCTGTTTCGAATTTTCGGACTGTCTCTGTTATCCCTATTACTTCGGGGGTACCCGTAACGGAGTTTGGGCAAAAGTTGTTAAGTGCCTACAAAGAGATAGGCCAAAATGTGACATCTCTAAACATTGCTACCATTCTTCATCACTTGGGAAGAAACGCGTTCAACAAGATTGGATTATTGAAATTATCTGGATACTTGGCTGATTTAGAAGAGCGCTACCAAACCGTGGTATATGTGGCGGACACAAACGTTAACGCTCTCTGGACCCAAACTTGCATTGCACAGGCCGATTGTATTCTTCTAGTAGCAAATGCTGCTTCGGAAGTAGAAATTGGAGAATACGAACGCTTGCTTGTGACTATGAAAACGACCGCAAGGACAGAACTTATACTGCTCCACGATGAACGTTACGTATCTCCCGGATCAACATCCAAATGGCTCAAAAACCGTATTTGGGTTCATTCTCATCACCACATACAAATGGTTCCAGCACACTCTAATCCTGATACCTCCTACACTACAAGTGGCCGACTCAGTCGTCTACGAAGTAAAGTCCAGAGCATTCAATCAGACATTCTCAGCAAATACAATCTAAGAAGGGTTCCAATTTACTCTCACTCTTACGTCCATAAAAACGATTTCTACCGTCTCGCTCGCATTCTATCTGGCCAGGCTGTTGGTCTCGTACTTGGCGGAGGCGGGGCGCGTGGCCTTTCCCATATCGGGGTTGTTCGCGCTCTTGAAGAAAATGGCATTCCCATTGACTTTGTTGGAGGCACCTCGATCGGCGCTCTTGTGGGTGGGCTATACGCAAAAGATTACGACCTAGTCCCGATATATGGTCGGGCCAAAAAGTTTGCGTCTAGAATTTCTAGCTTGTGGCGCATGGTATTTGACCTGACTTATCCCACCACTTCATACACCACAGGGCACGAGTTCAACCGTGGTATTTGGAAAACGTTTGGAGATGCGCAGATTGAAGATTTCTGGCTCAAGTATTATACAAATACAACCAACATTACGCACTCTCGCATGGAAATTCACATGTCTGGCTACGCGTGGCGGTATATCCGTGCGTCAATGTCGCTCGCTGGCTTGCTTCCGCCAATAACAGATAAGGGCAGCATGCTTTTGGACGGTGGGTACGTTGACAATCTGCCAGTTGCCGAAATGAAATCGCTAGGAGCACGGTACATTTTTGCAGTAGACGTCGGGAGCATCGATGACACGGCGCCCATGAAATACGGCGACACGCTTTCAGGCCTGTGGGTCATTTTTAACCGTTGGAACATTTTCTCTAAACATCCTAACGTGCCCAATTTGGCCGAAATCCAAGCGCGACTCGCTTACGTTTCGTCCGTGGGCGCTTTAGAAAAGGCCAAAGTTACTCCTGGAGTAATTTATCTGCGTCCGCCTATTGACAACTACGCGACGTTGGACTTTGCGAAGTTTGATGAAATATATCAAGTGGGAGTCAAATATGGACATGAGTTTGTTGAAAGATTGAAAAATGAGAACAAGCTGCCTGCAATTCCTGGTGCTGTTCCACAGAAGGGCAAGCTACAGAAACCCACTATGGCACGTCGAAATTCCATCTAGCGTGGCGTACTAGCTTTGGCCTTTGCATACTGCTGGTATGATCTCAATAGTTTAGCCGCAGTTTAGAAAAAACAAATAGCACGAATGGCATTAAACATGGAAAGACTTCATTTCTAAGATAAATAAAAAACATGAGAGAAAGAGGGATATACAGAAAGACATTAATAGCTAGTAGGCGGACTGATCAAGATAACCGAGTCACCACGCACAAACAGCATTTCGCTACGCTTTTTGATTGTCTATAAATATGCAAAGTTAACACACGCAAACAAGCTTGAACTTGAACTACTAAAATATTGCTTACCTTTGGTTCGTCTTCGCCTTCTTCAAAAAATGTGATTGTTTCTTCAACATCGCTGAGCACCATATTGCAATGGGGATCATAGGCCTACAAAACAAGATTAGCAATCGCTCCTATCCTGATATGACTCAAGTTCAAATTCGCAGCTATTAAAAAAAAGCTGATAATTCGAAACTAAGACTTGAAGAGGGAAAAAAAAAGCAGCAGTACATACATGTAATCTTCCTCTGAGTTCTCTGCCAGCCCTTAACTTGACAAACACGATTTCATCAAGGGACAGTCGCACAAGCTCCAAAGGCTCTGAAACATTTGTCTTTGCGGGCGCTGAAGTTGATACTGTCGCGCTCATTGCTCTCTTGAATTCTTTTCGATAACTTTAGACAGTTTGCTGTTTTTCTTGAATCAAGATAGGTGATGAATCTTTAGCTGTATAGACTGAATACAAAATTTGTTTGCTTTTTCCTTGAAGGGGTAGGCGCGACAAAGGCTGATAGAAATGTTATTGTAGGTTTGTATATCGTACGTTTTGCCGATATAGACTCGTTCAACTTTTGATGCTTTCAGCTCTTGAACTTCGCTCTTCTACTTCTGGAGGAGGGTTTGAGGAAAAAGAGAGTACGATTCTTTAACCCGTACCCTTTTGGTTGCAGGGTAATAGAGCGAACATATCAAGCTTGAGAAACTATCAATATCGTTCGTATTCGAGCTGCACATTTCTATAGCTAGCTACAGTCTGACCTTGAGTTTATATTTGAGTATTGATGGCGTTCGGGAACCAAGTCGCGGTTGCAGTGTGTTGTTGTTATGAATGTCTGGTCAACATGTTGTTTGCTCTCCTATGTGCCCAAGTATGATCAAAACATTGTAGAGTGCCAAACTCGCGAACATTTCATAGACGTACAAGATATACCTTTTACATAGAGAGTAACTAGTATGCTTCAAATACCAACTCTTTTGGCCGTCAGATCACTATTCAAAGAATATTTATCAAGTATTACAATCTTGATAGAAGCAGTCATTTCAGGACAAGTAGCGTTTTGGAAAGAGGCTGCAGGAGCAATTACATGGCCAAGGTAAATGAATCAAGCACTCTTGATAATTCATCATTCATTGAGCCCAATCTATAAACCAATCAATGACTCTGCCAAAAATACCATATGCCTTTCAGCAATTTAAACATGTTTGGTTGATCCGAGAAAAATCTTGACAATGTAATAAATTCCGAGATGTCTGAAATTAGAAAATTTCATCGACAGTCAGCCGTGTATATGCATATGAAAGTTGCCAGTGAAGCAACAAATTGGGGCCGTTTCTGCCTCTAGATCTGGGATACGGTACATGTAACTAGGATGATACTTGAGCTTCTCGTATCTTGCATCATGATTATGATATCGATGCTTGCCTTTTGAGTTCAGATAGACGGGCTTCTCTTCCTCCCGAGGTCGATATCGGTCCAAATCTACTCGGCGGGAATAGCACTTGAGTCGCTTTGCCAATCACCATCCCAGACGATACGGGCCCAAATGTATTGCTGTCCACCGAATGAATATTATCGCCTTCCACCCACAAGTGGTTCGGCGGGATAGTACATTTCGGCCTTGGAAACGGCGCTTTTGTTAGAATCTCATCTCCGTGAACGCCTAAGATGCGTTTGACAAGAATGCGTTCAGGGTCGGACGGCGATCGAATCAGCACGACGTCGCCAACTTGCAAAGCACCGGGCTCGCGAAGACCGTATTTGCGTAGAAACACGAAATCGGACCATCCAAGTGACGAATCGGGGTTCAAGGCGGGCTTCATTGAGGACCCTGAGATCCTGCCAACGTGAGCAACATGCTCGGACAGCACAATAGCTACTGGCACCCAGGACAGAGTCAACAGCGAAATCTTGGCCGAATATCTGAACATGTATTTAGTGCTAGTGGTTATTCGCTCATTATGACTCGTGATGGATCAAATGATTTTATATTTTCGTCAGGGCAGGGGTTTCAGTGACGTGCTTGGGAGAGAACCCAAATGACCCAATTTTTACAAGTTATCTAGAACGAACGCACGGCAGTAGCCCTTAATATTGTGGCTGCCATATTCTTATTGCTGGCAGCAGGAGCATTGCTGACAGCGTCGTCGGCAGAGCGAACAGTACTATAGGTGTTGATAGTTCCAGATACCCGCAACTTGGAGCGGCTTTCAAGCAGGACTGGTTTCTCCATATTCTCGATTTATCCTTAATTTGAGTCACAAAAAGATTGTTAAATAGCGAGAGCCTCGCTCGAACGCCGGCATGAATTTCTCTTGCAACTGCCAAAGCTCTCATGCAAGTTCTCCTGCAATCTTACTCAACTAGTAGTGGTGACTATTTTACTCTGTTTGGCCGAGTTTCCTTCCATCTTATCTGAAAATTTAGAAAAAGCTTGGCTCAAGCTCAAGAATCATGGGCCATTCTTTCAAGAAAATCCTACTTGGGATTGCCAGTTTCTTGCTGAGCCAATGGTTTCTCATATCCATGGGCATACTAATTCTCCTTGCATATTTGTTCCCAAATGTCGCCAGGTCTGAGGGTGTACTGAGATCTCAGTACTCTATTGATTATGGTGTGGTGGCTATCATTTTCCTTTTGTCGGGGCTTTCTATTTCGACCAAGACTCTTGGCCGCATGGCCATTCACTGGCGCGCCCACCTCGTAACGCAGGTTATTTCCTTTTTAATATCCCCGTCCATAATCTTTGGCTTCGCAGAAGCTATGAGGGTCTCCAAAAACAAAAACATCGATCCATACATCATTGTTGGACTCATCATTACCGGATGTACTCCGACGACTGTTTCTTCAAACGTTGTTATGACCCGTCAATCAAACGGAAACGACTCACTAGCTCTCATCGAAGTCACCATTGGCAACATCATGGGTGCTTTTATCTCGCCTGCCTTAGTTCAAATGTATCTTTCAGCATCTACTGGATTTGCTTATGGAAACCCGGCCATTGGTAGCAGCATGACAACCCTGTATGCTCACGTTATGAAACAGCTTGGACTGGCCGTATTCCTACCCTTGTTTGTAGGCCAGGTTGTTCAGTATTTCTTTCCTACACAGGTAAAACACATTTACACCAAATACAAGTTAGCCAAGCTTGGTTCCTGTGGCTTGTTACTGCTGATATGGGCCACTTTTTCAACGGCTTTTCATCAACATGCATTTCAGGTTGTCCCCAAAGAGTCCATAATTATGGTCGTATTTTTCAATATTGGAGTATTCCTTTTGTTTTGTCTGGTTGCATTTTCCTTGTCACGCTTTCCGCTCAGCAGAATGGCATTCCAGCGGATGAATCATAGGAATACAAACACCAACAGCGAGGAGTGTTTTGAGCTAGACACGCCGCGCCCTTGGCGAGAACGCGTTTGCGCGTTTATTGGGCCATTTTATATGGACCGCAAAGATACAATAGCAATCATTCTATGTGGAGCTGCCAAAACAGTCGTACTTGGCGTCCCTCTTATCGTTTCCCAGTACGGCAGCAACTCTCCGTTGGTGGGCAGAGTGTCTGTACCACTCGTGCTTTACCAAGGTGAACAGCTTTTGGTAACACAACTCCTCATTCCCTTTTTCAAACGTTGGGTCGCCAAGGAAGAAAAGCAAGTTGCTCCGTCTGAAAATGATGCTGATGTTGAAATCCCGCCCGTGTTAGCGGAGGTAGACTCGGAAAAAAAACCTAACGAAGTAGAATCTACCCGTGCATCTAACAATGGCTTTTCTTAGTATTTGATTCTTTCTCCTTGCTCTTTTTTTCCTTGTAATTTGAATTCTCAAAAGCTGATTAATAAAACATACGCCAGCATAAATAAAATAAAAAATTTACACCTAGATATCCCAAACTGCTGCAGGGCCCATTTCGTTGTAATCTGTTCTGCTAACGTATGTCCCTTCAACTGAGCCGCTGAATATTTGCTTGGCTGCAATCAAGGCTCCTAAAAACGAGGCTTCTTCCCAGCCGTAATTCTTCCACTCGGGAAAGTAGTCGAGCGTCTTGGCTGTCTTGATCTGTACCGGAACCTGTCCATGCCCTTGGCCACGGCGTGATTGGAGTTGCTGCTGCGATTGTAGGTATGACGGAGTAACCGCACCCGTAGGCGTATTGTAGCCCGATGTGTTGAACATTGAAGGAAGTTCGGAGCCCATGGTCTGTCGAGATATCACATATCTAGACTGCAGCGAGAAAAGAATAACCTCTTTCAGCCCTTTAATTGAAGAGCCACGACCAATGATGATAATATTGTCCCAGCACTCCTGGCGACTATTAGCTTCGTCCAAGTGTTTTAAAACCTCACCAACGCCTAGAGTTATTTTCTCTACCAGCTCTTCAGTGCCATGAAATCTTTCTTTGCCAACTTGCACGGCAACACCATTTTCATCAATGAAAGTGTTGAATTCTCGATCCTCATTGGCTTTTTCAGCCTCAGTAACCTCACCAGCTTGTGCGTTCTTTTCCCTTTCCTTTTCCTTTTCTCGCTGCGCCAAAATCTCCCTCGTTCTACCACTTGTCACGATAGCAGCCACGTCTACAACACCATCGTCTTCCTTGCTGGGATCTAGAATACTGCTGGACGTGTTGATTCCAAACCAAGAAATCTTGGCTGCATCCTCGCTAAGAACTTCGAAAATATCTGACTTTTTGAGGGTCTCAATCTGACTAGGCGACAATTGAGGTAGCTCCTTGGCAAGAGCCTTGTTGATTGAGCTGCTGCCACATTTGATTGTTCGCTGAGAAAGTGTCACAGGAGTATACTCAACCACGGGTGTAATTTCGGTCTTGTCCTTTCCAATATCAATAACTAACGCGTCTTGCACAGCATATGCAAATGATGCTGAGAGCGCGGTCGATAACGTAGCAAAAGCAGGCACTCTAAGAGTTTCAAAAACGTACTGCGTGATTCCTTCCGTATGTAGTCGCGACCAGGGTTCGCTAGATAATATAAGGATGGCCGTAAGTGGTGGAGGGTTAACTTTCGGAAGATTGTACGACACTGTTTTGTAAATGAGTTTACTAAAAGCACCACAGGGTTAGAACGCGGGAAAGAAAGAAGAAGCACAAAAGACATGACTAACATAAAATAGCACAAAGCAGGAAGGTTTACAATCCTGCCTCCCTGGATAGGATAAATAGAATCGGATTCTTTGCCCTTTGACGAAAAATAAGGCTTTCCAGGGTGATCGGGATGTGAGTAAACTCGCGTCGGGACTTGAATGCTGGCGGGTGCTAACGTTTCTGGAATTCCAAACTGCGCAAGCGTAGTTTCTGAACCCGGCGAAATTACCTAAATTTTTCATTAGCAGGTGATCAGAGATTATATCGACAGCTCTATTTACCAGTAAGTGGTCGTCGCGAAAAATCGGCATTTCTATGAAAAGTTGCTGGTGGTAATAGTTCACGAAAGGTTCGACAGGATTTTATTGAATACAAAGGTTAGGGTACAACACACTATTCAATTTGTGTTACAAACAGTTATGATGAAAATCTATATAATTTGTTCAAGTGTCTTGATGCTTGAAAATGGCAATTGTCTGTTCATGTTAATTGATGTGGCGGAGGTTTTAGCTTGCTTACACCTAAACACCTAGAGATTTCTCAGCAACGTCCTCATTTTTGCCAGCTTCGCCGCTATTCGTTACATCAGCGTCTCTGTGTATGTGTGCGTATACGGCATAAAGAACGTAGAGCCTAGCAACAAATTGAGCTCCTAAGTACATGAACCACAAGGAGCACTCAATGATGTCAGTGTGTACAGAGAGGTAAACCAAGACTGAAGATAGCGCGCAAAAAAAAAGTGGAAAATTGTACTTGGAGTAGGTGTACATGATCTGCTCCCACTTGGCTACGTTGTCTTGTGTGTTGCGACAAGTGCGAATGAAACAAGATACAACAGTGAGAAGACCAACTATAGTATCAAAACTGAGATACACTATGTTGAATATCCATGCCGAGGTCAGGAAAATTGTCTCGCGGCTGTTGAAAATGAAAAAAGCAGTCATCGTGCGAATTGGACCTGAGATAGTGCTAAGTGAAAAGAACAGACAGGAGCAAGTGCTTGGATATTTATAGAAAAGTGCAACGTTCTATCCTCAACAATAGAGTTGTGATCACAGAAATGTTTAGTAGGCCAGAACCTTCCGCAATTGGTAGCTTTTTCGATATGGGTAGAGTTTGCACTTATTCCACCTTTAGAACTTCCGCAAGTGCCTCTTTTTTGATAACCCGCCGTCTCTTCTTCAAACGCTCGCTCACTGACTCCTGGGTAGTTTCCATATGTTCCAGTTTCACTACAAAAAGCTCGTTTTCCTTGTTTTGTTCAATCTCAATCTTTATTCGCTTTTCACTTTCAATCTCAGCTTTCACAGCGCTCACTGAAACCTCAAGAGCTTTTTTTCCTACACTTTTCACTGGTTTTCTCTTCGTCGGGGTTACTATAGCGTCAGCAGAAGGCTTATTCAGGCCATTGTTGAGATCTCGAAGGTCTGCTGTGAACAACACACTATGAGCCCATCCAGCATACTCTCCCCATGTTTCACGAAAGAATTCTCCAATGGCCTCATATGCAGTTTTGTTCAAAGTTTTGTAATTTTTCCCAAACTTGTAGTCACGCTGAGCAATCTGCCAGACATGTGTGTCAACTGGCACGCAGTCGTGCTTGTCTAGGCTCATCAGGCAGACGCAGTCTGCAACTTTGGGCCCAACGCCGACATACTGGAGTAAAGACTTATGAGCTTCCTTGTAAGGTACATCGCGTAGCTGAACCAACGAGCGTACCCCGTCTGGGTGTTCACTTATCATTTTGGCCGTCTGTTGTATGTATTTTGCTCTATATCCAAATCCTAGTTGACGAAGTTGGCCATCTACTGAAGGGTCAGCCAAGCGAGCTGGACTTGGAAAGTCATAGTACTTGAGACCTTCATGAGACGTAATGTAGTCGCCATAGTGTAAACACAGATTTTCCACCATCTGTGAAATTCGCTTGATGTTATTATTGGTGCTGCAAATGAAAGAGCACAAATTCTCCCATGGGTCCTGCCGAAGGATTCGAATGCCTTCAAATTGCGACGTAGCTATTTTTTTGAAGTGAGCGTCTTTTTCAGACCACTGTGCGTACAGATCACGTAGGCTTATATGAAGACTGAAGTATTCTTTCAGTATATCGGCAGTGTCAATTTCTACCTTGGCAGGCACGACATCAGAGTAGTAGAGATTCTGAGCATCCTGCCGCAATAGAATAAGTCGACCTTTATACGCGATAGACCTGTACGTGTTAGCAGCAAGATTGATTACCAGCTTAAACATGTTTCTTACCAGACATCCCCAATCTGCTTCCACCTGAAAGATTGGCCACATCGCAGCAAAGTTGATATACTCAGCTCCTAGTACAATTAGTTCCATGCTTTTCCGTTCTGCTCACATTTCCCGTAGACATACCTTAGAGCTCACCGCCAAAGTTTTCCATTCCATTTTTGAAGATATTCAGTTGATGTGGGAAAAGAGAAAATTTTGGACGCGTCTTTTTTTCCTTCAAACCCTATCCAAACGCTTGGCCACCTTTCGTGTACACCATTTCTCAAGCCAGCTACTACGTAATTACCTCTCGCTGCCTTAAAATTTCTACATTGTATGCCTTTTGCAACCTATTTGATGCTTATATACTGACTTTCATATGAATTCTAGGCCAGATAGCAGCTATTATCACGTCTTTGAACCGGCAAATTGTTTGTTTCACGACTGATCCCTCTACTCACACGCGAAACGTCTCACCGCCAGTGCTCATACAGGCAGTTTGTTTCTTTCAGATCCCTTCATAGCTGCCGTTATATTCGCATACGCCAGGGACTTCCACCAAACGCTCGCTCGATCTATAGTGCTTGCTCGGCCACAACGTGCCTCGCCGATGAGATTATCGCTGGTACCGGGTGTAGCGCTAGGAGCACTATGAACAGCACTTCAGGAGCAGATTTCAAGTATGACATCTTGTTCTCAGAGGGTGACTTTGCTAGCGACTGGTCTGTAGAGGCTCCTCGCGTTGAGCAGGGTGCTCAAGAAGTCAAATCGGAACTCACATTAGACGACTTTTCTACCCAAGGTTTCTGGAGCAGTGATGCTGCTTCTTCTCCTCCAATTGCTCTTACGCCGCCTGCGGCAGTAACTAACCCTGATATTGAACAACCAGTTCTTTCAGACTCAGAGCTAGATGTGGCCCTTTTTTTTAGCTCTTCTCCACCGAGGCAAACCCCTGAGTTTCAAGAGGATGAACAACAGGAAAACACTATAACTCTTAATTCTCAAGAGCTCAGTGAACTAGTCGATGACCCAGAATGGGGATTTGATGCTCCTGATACGCCAAAATTCATCACAACAGAAGTACCCCAAGAGGGTCAAGAAACCCCAAAGTTCCTACCTACCAGTAGCTTAAACATTGTTTCCCCAGATCCAGTGCCCGTTGTGATGGCTCCACCGCTAGATACTACCCCATACACGCCACAGAAAGCTCATATGTTGACCTCATCCCAGAATTTTTTGGCACACAATTCTTCTATAGATTGGTCTCAATCCCCTGATCATCACAAAACCGCCACTTTGTACTCAAGACAGAATCAAGTCGCTCAAAAGGCAGAGCCTAGCGTTTCTAGTTCCAAGCGGCGATCAGTCTCACAGGAGAAGGTGCCTTTGAAAACCGCTAAAACAAGTGCTTCACCCCCTTCACTCCCCAAAAATACCAGTACCAGTGCTTCAATATCTAAACCATCACCTTTACAGGAAACAAAAGCTATGAAAAACGAAAAGCTCACGACTCCCAGGCCTACATCTAGTAAAAACGCGGGTTCAATTAAGTCACGCACTCCGAGTGTGACTTTGGGAAAAGATCCCAGTACAGTGCATCAATCAAAACTCACATCTTTCATTTCTCCCCTAATCAAAAAAGCCCACGCATCTACTCTAGCAGCCGATGTGAAGTCTAGCCTCATGACTTCTAAAACCAATAAAGCAATTGCACCCATATTTTTGACGGAAGAACAGAGACAAATTCTGAGCATGGTAGTGGATGAAAAACGCAACATCTTTTTCACTGGTGCTGCTGGTACAGGTAAATCAGTCTTGCTTCGGCGAATAATCAGCGAGCTGCGTCGCAAGTACCGCAGTAAGGCTTTTCAGGCCGTTGCAATCACAGCGTCTACTGGCCTTGCTGCTTGTAATATTGGAGGAATGACTCTACATTCATTTGGAGGCATAGGGTTGGGAGCCGAACCTGTGTCACGCCTTGTTGACAAGATTCGAAAAAACAAGAAAGCGCACCAGAGATGGAAAAACACCAAAGTGCTGGTCATTGACGAAATCTCAATGATTGATGGCACTCTGTTTGACAAGCTGGAAGAGATTTCGCGAATTATTAACAAAAATGATTTGCCGTTTGGAGGTATTCAACTGGTAATAACGGGAGATTTTTTCCAGCTACCTCCTGTGTTCAAAGCCTCGACTGCCACTAGCGCATTTGAAGGTCCAGGGGGTGGGTTTGAAATGAAAAATTCGCTTGTGGAAGATCAAAGGACAGAAGGTCAGTTTTCATTTGAAGCTCAATCTTGGAATTCAGTTGTGGCCACTACTGTCGAGCTCAAGCAAGTTTTTAGGCAAAAAGACAATCATTTTTCTAATATGCTTAACTCAATTCGGGCCGGTACTGTGACAAATGAAATTGAGGAAGCCTTCCAGCGATTGTCGCGCGTTCCGCAAGTTCCAGAGGGAATCACACCTACAGAACTATTTCCCATGCGAAGGGACGTTGACAATGCAAATCGGCTGAAAATGCAGCGGCTGGCTGGAGCGGAAGTAAAATTTGTGGCTCAAGACACATATGCTTCTGACTATGCTGAGCGAGACAGGAAACTCGAACTGCTCATGTGTCCGAAAGAGCTGAAAGTCAAAAGAGGCGCACAGGTCATGCTAATCAAAAATATGGATGAAACACTTGTAAACGGATCTCTTGGCAAAGTGATGGGGTTTATGAGCGATACAACTTTTGAAATGGTAAAAGAATTGCCACAGGAAAAGGCAGATAGAGTTATAAAGGGTGAGCTATCTGCAGAAGACGCGGCCGAAGAGTTTATTGCGGACCTCAAAAATAAAGAGAAAGAAGATAAAGAAGGTTACAAATTTGACGACATTGAGGTTGACAAACTCATAACGTTAGAGGAAGACCGATTGGCCGAAAACCCTCAAAATAGTGTAACGGAGACGCCTCACACAAAGGAGGCAGAAAGCAAACTCTTCGCTCCTCGACGAGTTTCATCAAGAATTGCTTCTAGGTCTATTCAAGAAGACGATGACGATGCATTTGGGTTGAAGAATGTGCCAGAGCATGTTATAGAAGATGATCCAGATGGAGTGAACTGGAAACGCAAAAAAGCCTTAATCAAACTCATGCAAAAGACAGACGCTACTATGGGCCGTAAATGGCCATATGTGCGATTCATCTTAAACGACGGAACCACGAGGGACGTTCTTGTGCAACCCGAAACATGGACTTTGGAGGATCGCGAAGGACGAACTGAGGCGTCACGAAGTCAAGTTCCCTTAATCCTGGCCTGGGCTCTCTCAATTCATAAGTCCCAGGGCCAAACATTAGAATGGGTCAAGGTTGATTTGACGAAAATCTTCGAGAAAGGGCAAGCTTATGTTGCACTGTCCCGGGCTGTACGCATGGAGGGTTTGCATGTTCTTGGGTTTACGCGAGAAAAGATCATGGTTCATCCAAAAGTGATTGACTTTTATGCGGGACTAGTTTCCGCCCTAGATGTGAAGCAGATGGAGAAGCAGAAGGCGGCAGAGGCTGGCCTTGAAGAAGAAGATGATGAGAAAGTGAAGCGCAGTACGCGTCGACGAAATCGGCGCAAGCTCGCTGGCTAATGAGTTATGACTTGAACTAGTTTTGTAGGTGTATATAGGAAATTTCAGCATAATAATTTTACATGCCTTGCATTTGGAGACGTTCTGTGTCATTTTAAAGCTAGAGGGAAAACGCGCAGTTCGCGCGCAGTTTAGAAGTGCACAGTTTTTCTTTCAACTGAAATTGCTCCGCAAAACAAAACTTGATCAAACTGCGCAAACAACCACAAATTTCCTAACCACCAGCCATTATGCCCTCAAGACTCAGAGGCAGAAGTGGTAGTGCAGCATCAAATACAACACCTAAAAACATATGTTTGAAGAAACCAAATGCCATACAATCCCTCTCTGTAACACCGACTGCTGCTGGTCAGCTTCCTCTAACTATAACTTCTCTTGCGCAATCGCCGTCGCGTTCCTTAACAAAAATAAGAAGAAAACGTTTAACGAATGCCAAATGGAGTATTGCCGAAATCAAGTCGTTGCTGCATCAACTCAAGTTGGCCAAGGACGAAGGAAATGTGTCTGGAAACGGATATAAAGCGTCTGTTTTCCAAGCTATTGCTGACGCTTTTTCGGATCCTGCAAAGACTCGAAGAAGTTGTGAGACAAAATTCCAGCGGCTGAAGAGGGACTATAGAGAGATCAAGCATTTGCAAAAAACGCCGGGATTTGTGTGGGATGAGCGGAATTACTTTGTCACTGCCGAACCTGCAGTTTGGGGTGAACTGGAAAAGGTATATTTTTACTGGGATTCTCCGACTGTTTTCTTGACACATCCGCTAACTGGGCTCAATAACATAACATATAGAGCCATCCCGAAATGGCAAAATGGAGAAGCACAACTTTTCCGTGGTTTGAAGAAGTTATTCTAGCTATTGTGGATACTCCTATAGCCAAGCGCCAGCGTGGATATCAATATTCCCAAGAACAGTCCGGTAGCTCTTTTTCCAAAAAATCAAACACTTCAAATCTCGGCCTTAAGAAGAATACGAACAAAGGAATTTCTGCGATTGCTATTGCCGACAATACCTCTATTAAAACCTCTTCTGATCCGGCTCTCTTCCGTGAAACCGCCGAATCTACTGTTCAAGGTCAGGCTCTTGCAAAAGTGCAAGACGAGTCATGTTTGACTGTAGAAGGCCAGTTAATTATGCTTGATTTGCTGGCAAGCGAGGGATTGGCACGCACTTATCTGGTAATCAAGCATGCTAATCTGCGTACAAGATGGCTCAAGGCTCAATTAGAAAAAGCAGGAGCTGATCTCAATGTTACTTTCATCGATGAGGATTGATGTTTTCATACCTGGCACAAACATCTTAGCCGTCAGTTTTTGAGTAGCTATATTGCTTAGATTTTTGATTGCAAAGCTGCCAATTATTGAGCCTCCAGTAGCTGTTACTCTTATTTTAAAAAAAGAGTTTGCCAGGCAAAATTACTATTTGCATCTGATTGTGCATGCTACTATTTGCCATTATCTACTCCACCAATCCGTGCATCATCTTCAAAGACAAGCATTGGCCGAAGTTCAGTATATTTCTTGATCAATATCGACCACATTTCCCCTTGATTATGCTTTTTCAGATAAATACATTTTTGGTAAAATGTTTTGTGTTCATTCTAATAGGTTTTGTACCCCATGCCGAGATAACAAATACTTCCTCCAGTTGCTGGAAAAATATTGGCTCGTCAAGATATATCATTTAGTATTTAGTATAGCATGTAAGATCTGGGCCTCACACCTTCGATGCTCAAGATAGGGCGTGGAGATTGCAGCAAGCTGTGGGCTCGGTCTACCAGGGAATGCCCATATGATTATGAGATGCGAAACCCATTTGTGCTCAGCGGGGTGTATGGGTACACGAATACTGTTTGATTTTTTGATACAGAGGATTGGATAAGGAGGCCTCGGCACACAGGTTATTTTGTCGATACTATCAGGGAAGCTTTTTTTTTTGATGCAGGGGCTGATCTGTTTCAATCTCTTTGCGCTTTTGAGCTTGTAACTTACAGGTCCATGGCCTTGCTTTGTCGTTTGATCCCCAAGTTTTTCATATAATATGTCTTGTTGCGAGCTGCCTGTGCTCTTCCGTTGTAAATCAATAGAGTTTTATAGTTTTATCCCATGCTTGATCTTGTTTTGGTTATTATAAATATATATGACCCTCCCTGACAAGACGAGTTGTCAACTTTGTTAGCCTTGTTAAACTCGCTACTGATGTATTTCAACAATTGAATTGAGACCATAAAAGTCGAAGCGTTGCAATTACAAGGATTCTAAAAAAGTGTGGTGCAGTTTTAGAATATATACAATGATGCAGTTTTGGGGGCTGCGAGGTCTGGAAGTTGCAATTTTCTATCGCGATACTGAGTACCACTGACCCAGGTTAATCCAGGAAGCTAGAGTTTGAGCTTGGGCTTGAGCTTGAAAGATTTGTTGTCATTGGATGCTGAATCTGTCCAAGTGTCAGGCAACATGTATTGGAGTAAGATGAGCTCAGGAAAGAACTAACGTTTTTTATCATGAGGAGCTATAAATGGCTCTTGTATTAGACTCAGAACTGGCCTCAGCATGACTTTCTGACTTTCTTGAGTGCTATAATCACTGTGTCAACAATCAATGAATCAGTTGTTGCTTTGTCTGTGATCGTGGTGCATTGTGTCTACTACGCTCTTTAGTTCACTTTGATGTCGAAGTTATGGAAAATGAGATTGATGACTAGATGATCTTGAGCTATAGAAACATAACTCATTTTTGTAGATTTCGTGTGAATATTTCTTCAATAGTTTTGGAACTTCTAACATTGTAATTCCAATAAGCAAGTCTATTCTGCAACTGCGACAAGTAGTAAGAACGTCGTTCCTCTTGTATATACATTACGTTCTTGAGTTACTACTGGTATGTTTAATACCTCTTGATGCCCAGCGAGCCATCTCTAATAGTTTTGACTGTGTACTATATTCACCTATTTTATTATATGCTCCTCAAAACCAGTTTATGACAGTTAAAATAGTTGATGTGAAATGAGTTCACGTAGTTAGAAAAACAAAACATTAGCAATCATATCGAGCATGTTACAAGGTGACAATTACCGAAGATGAAATTTCCACAAGCTGGCAAACGTTCAAATTGCTTTGGAAAGAACGAGCAGCTTAAAAAGACAATATCAATGCAAGCCCAATTTTTTTGGCCGACGACAGAATAAATTCCATCCCTTGAAGTTGCCGAAGACTAGCCTAAGCTCATGTGTGTCTCAACGCTGCACATAACAAGGAGCCTGAAGAATTAAAATTCATTCAGTCTGTGATGTCAAATGTAAGCCATGTCCAACTGAATAGTAGATCCATGACGAGCTTGATTTGCTTTGTTAATCAATAAATGAGTTCAGTTCGCGCAAGGGGATAGCACAAAGTAATTTTTTTTTTTCTCGTTTCGCATCTTTCTCTATGGTTGTTTTGAGAAAGCTTGATCGTGTCAGAAAGAATTGTGTATCGGTAAAATTAATGGGTTACAAGCAATCAACGACAAGTCACTAAGAAGTTTCGAAAGGTTTCGAGACTTATATAGACCCACCAAAACTCTCAAGATGGCTGATATTTCAAGGCCTGGGCTTGAGCTGATATAATGGTATATGATCTCTGGTTTTGAGAGAGATTTCTGAATATTTTCAAATACAATGTGTATCTACAAAAAAGCGATAGGAGCAAAAGTCTTGCAAGATTTAAAGCAGTCGTACAGCGTTTTGCAAATAAGGGCATTCCGTTTGCTATAACAAACTTACATGCCTGTATAACTAAAGAGATTCTTAGTTTTCATCAATTGTTTTGTCATTGCAAGATAAGGCATTGTGTTTTTTCAATATCAACACTTGGGTTTACAGGTTGGCGCTAGACCCTTCTGTTAGACGCTGTACTTTTCCCTTCGAAAATTGGATCCTACTTATAACATAACCATAACCATCATGTAGACTAGTTATGAACTCAATTTATTAGGAAAGTCAAACATTACGGGCGGTGATCAAAAGTCTAGTTCAAGTGGACCTTAGATAGCTAATCCTCAGTCGGACCCACAAAAACCACCTTTACCAAAGATCAGAAAACCAGCATAAGACGGAATGGAATCAAAACCACCGCGGTTTGTAGCGCTCTCTAAACTAGGCTAATCAAGGCTTACATCTTACCAGTCATCATGCGTTCTCGTCTGTACGGAACAATCTGAACGCTTCTCTTCTTCGTAAACAGCTCATCTATATTGTAAAGCATCCTAGGTGTATCTAAATCTACTGCATAGATGAGCTTTCTTGTGACTTTATAAGTTTTCTCAACTAAGCTTGCTTTGCAAAAGTCTCAACTTGCAAGTTTATCCAGTCTTGATGTAGTCAGTTTAGCGTTCAAATAACAACCACTTGAGAGAAAGTGGAAATCAACCTCAATCTTCAGGAAGTGCCCCCGCTTCTCATTTGAATTCTCCACCTCCGTTATCAAGTGCTAGCAGTCTTGGCTGTCTTGTCGTGCAAAGAATTTTGTCTTCTCAAATATTTGGGGCCAAATTTCATCAGTCCGCAGGCTACACTAAACATATAGTCTGATGTGAATGAGATCGATAAGAAATCAAAAATAGCCAACAAAGTTTTACAGGCGACGTACACTAGAGCCACTAAAACTTCTCGAAGTCAAACGACTCATGCATTTGCGTCAATGTTCTTTCTACCTATTATTTACCATTCCTTGCTCGATTTGAAGTACTATAGTCTACCAGAAGTGTAGATTGCGCAGCCTGTAGACCTTACGTATAAACGTTGATTTTGTAACCTCTATTTAAAGTCTAGGATAACGATTTGGAATCGTGCCTTGGTTAGACTTCTTTAGCCACAAGAGCAAAAACTGTCTTTTTCTCTCTTTCCAAAAACATGGCGAGTTCAGCTGTATTTGGCTCACGGCATCTCCTCTGAAGCACATTTCCGGAGCCGAGTAAAGTATTGCTGGTAGAAATTGAGGTGAACTGTGTACTGTAGGGTCAGTAAATACCGGGCTAGTAGATTTGTCTTGTCCACACTTACACTTATATACAGTATCATTAATAGAGTTCAGGTCTCGTCTAGTCAAATCAAATCCAGTTCAGAGCGCCTGACCGCACCGAACCTTCTATCTCATGCGCATACCTAATAGACTACAAGTGGTACGGCATAGAGTCTATGCTGGCTCCAAAAGTGCAAGTTGGAATCTACCTTAACCGGCACGTACAAACGGGACGTCGAGACAAAAGGCGTCGACAAGACCAATTTGCTGCCCAGACTCTATGCACCCGTTTTTTTTCAGTCTTTCCCTTTCGATAGAGGTCACAAGCATATATGTCTTGAGCTATAAAAAGTCATCTACCGGTATGTGAACATTTGTGAAAGGAATGGCAATTTTTATAGTTTTCCCTTTATTTCCTCACTTTGCAATAGCTGGTATGCTTAAAAACTTCAGGATCTGCATGAAAGCCTCGATTGACTTTAAATCTATAGTCTTGGACTGCACCTAGGCTACTTGCGAATGTGTGCAAAACTCTTAGATCACTTTGGCCGTGTCGGTCTTTCATTATACACTATAATTTCAGAGGTATAGCAAGTTTACTGTATGGCTACTGTATTTGTACAAAGGTGATTGAATTCATTTAATTTTAAGAACATGACTAAAACGCAGACTTGAGCTGCAGACTTGTATATATCCAGCCAGAAGTTTTAAGATTTAAAAGAGGCCAAACAGGCATACATGAATTAACTCAAAGGCAAACAAGGCCCAAGCATCTGAGTCCTTATAGCGGACCAGTCTAAGTGAATGTCAGCCTACGAAAGGTCTAGTTCAAAAATACTTCTCGAAAGGCTCTAAAAGTTAAATTGCAAGTTTATCCTTTTTCAAATCCTTACCGTCGAGTCTACGTAGTCTAGACTCTGAAGAATAGACTGAGTTTACAGTAGCATGAGGATTGGGATTTGCACGTACACACCTTTCTCAAGAATCTCAATCCTTTTTCAAAAACTCAAAAAGGTCAAGAATTCAAGGCTACAGCTGGTTTATGAAGTAGGCCTAGACCTCTACTGTAAACTTGACCGTGGTTACTAGTGGGTTAACGATAACTTTTGGCAAGACTTTGGCAAGATTTGCGCAGGATCTTTAGAGATCTCAGAAGATTGTGAAATGAAGTAGGCGGGGGCTCTTTTTTTTTTTGCCTTTCTCCATGCTCTTTATTATCAAAAACTATTGCCATTACTGTTTGACAACCTAAGCTATAGACAACAAACATCGGACAAATAGACAATTATACAAATAGACTAGCGGTTAACAACATGCTACTACACAATGACTATGGTATACGTAGGTCTCAGTAAAAGTTATAAACTACTTCTCAGTAAAGCTGATATCAGTTCAGCAAGGTTATCAGTCTACCAATCTACTAAACCTACAGTCGTGTTGATTGCACCCTCAATCCAGCACGCGTTGTTCTGATCATCGAACAACATTTTTGAGTTGAAAACTAGTCAGTCTACTTAGGAGCTCCAAAAAAGGAACAACGACTGGAGTCCATTTGCAAATTCAAAAAAAGAGATCAGATCTATAGAGCTTCGAGTACTTTTTTTCCTTTTTTCTGAAAATCAAAGGCCTTTTTGGCAGATCTCTGCGGCACTGGGCTCAACAACCTATAGAGATATATCTATACAGCGTGCCCTTTACCTGTGTGGTAGTATCTATAGCTATAGGAGGACACAGGTTTATGTGCCCGGCAATTGCCAGCACCAGTAACAGCAACAGTAGCATTCTTCTATGTCAGCCTTTCAAATCTAGAAAAGTCGAGGCCAAAGGTTTTCCCAAGGCTCGGGTATTTTTTGATCGTAAGAATCTAGTAGCACTTTGTCTATAGATCTACTTTATTTACGTTGTCCATGTTATCTACTCAGTCAATTACATAGTAAAACCTGTTTAGCGGTATACATTCTCATCACCTAGCTTGCAATTGTCGCTGAATTTGACTATAGCTCCTACCAAAGCTATATGTCGTCTTGAAAGTAGACGACAAAGACTGTACTCCACTCCTCTCATCTCTACTCTACTCTACTCTAAGTCTTGCTGTTGTCTTGTTCAGATTGATTGCATCCGGTTCAAGTTCCCTTTGAACGGCATTCTGGACGATCTACAATAAGTCATTGCCATTGTCTAGTTTAGTCCAGTTTAGTCTCATTGTCCTACCGTTCAGACGGTACACCCTAAGCATATGAATGCGAACGAAAAAAAAAAATGATGAAACTACAGACATGTTTGCTTTATTGTGAGCGTTTGGCAGCAGTTATAGGTCTCTGTCTTCCATCCTCTAGCTATGACGTCAACTCAAGCCTGCACCACAAGGCACCCTCTCTCTGACACAAGTATACGATCAAAATTTGTTGGATTTTCGTCTGCTCTTGTAACATATACTGCTATTACTATTGCTATATCTGTCGAAAGATTTCAGGGCCATGTCACATTATCTCTTTTGTATCTAACAACCACAAACTTGAACTTGTAAACATGTCGAACCATGTTGAACATGTCAAACAGCTCAAGGCCGTATATAACAAATGGTGGTGATGCTAAACCCTAATACAGCACCGAGGGGCATGAATATTTTTTCAGGATGAAGCGCGCCGCACACAAGTAGCATCTCAAATAGGTAAATATTCAGCCGTGCGACTATAAGTTGTCAAACCATGTACAATTGTAACAGTTCCAAGTCGACATCTTACTTGAATACCAACACAATCGTGACATTTTTAGGTGCACCACTGCCTGTTATAAATTTGTAGCCTACGGTTAACTGTATTGATCTTGGAGAGAATTGATGCAAATTGTAATGGAATTTCATATAATAAGCGAGACAAAAAAACAAATAATAAATAGAAACAAACCAATGCCATGCCAAATAAATAAAAAAAAAGAAGTGAAAGTGTAATAAATAAGAAAAAAACTAAAGTGCAATGTTGGAGTCGTAGAACGTGAGAGCGTGAGGTTTTTTTTGTGCAATTGGTATTGAGGTTCATCGAGTTTAATTGAAAAGCTTGCATTGCGCCAACTTAGGAACGCCTAGGCGGCGTCTCGTGGGCTGTGTTGGGGTAGTATTGACCGACATGATGGAACTGTCAGAGCCTAGCATGTCGTCGCTTGAATCAGAGCAGGGCGGGAATCTAAAGTTGTTAAACACCGACTGCGAGCGCTGTGCAATGGGGCTGTTGTTGTTTTTCTTGAGACTGTTGTTAGGCCCGTAGGTGTAAGATTGAGTGCGAGTAGTCTTCATTGTGCGGCGGAAGCGCTCCATTTCCTTTTCACAACGGTCAACAAAGCCTTCGTCGTTCATTTCGACGTAGCGCTTGGGAAAGCAGCGGTCCTTGCAGCTCTCGAAAAACTTGGAGTAGCCGCCGTTGAGAATAACCATGTCGGGGTAGTGGAGCAACGGGTAGCGGTTCATGTTGACCTGGCGGTCAAGGTTACGCAAATGCATGGCCATGCGGGGGCCGCGGTGGGCCGAGTATTCGCAATGAAACACCAAGAGAATGCGCTCGGAGGCGTTTGCGTTTGCAATGAGGACTTCCTCTAGAAGCTCTTTGGAGCTAATGTTAATTGCACCGTCAATGTGGCCGCCAGAGTACTCGTACTCAAAACGACAGTCGACAACCACGTGGCGGTCGTAGAGATCCGAGTGTTTGCCGTCGAGGATATCGCACAGGGTATCGCGCTCAATGCGTCGGAAAGGGTCCTGAGGAACGGTAAACGACTTAATGGGGCAAGATTCCCTTGTCAGGATGCTCTGGCAGCCGTCAGCGGCAGGGGAGGATGCTTCAGCGTCAATTAGGTCTTGAGGGTTCTGAAACATTGACTGGGTGCGGCGAACCTTGCAATGGCGAGGAAACACCGGGGTAGATGAATTGGAGGGCATGCCAAAGGAGGGCATACCCCATGCGCGAGATTTGATGGGAGCGCCACGTTTGAGCTCGGGGGTGGAATTAGACCAGACAAGCTCAGGCTTGTTGAAAAGGGCGGATGCATTTGAGATAGATTTCATTTTGTGGCCTGCCATTTTCTGTGGAATGTCAGCTGGAGGGTGCGCAAAGTAGCTGTCGACCGTGGAAGCGGAGGATGTGGAAGCGTTTGAAAAAAGAGATGCATTAGAGTTTGTTGTACGAAGAGGCGGCTTAGCGTCCTCGTCCTCGTCGGCGTCGGAGAAGATGGAAGAGGTGGAGTCGCTGTCCATGTCCATGTCTTCATCTTTGGGTTTAGACAGGTCAAAATAGCTTTGCTTGTGATGCAGGGTGTGTTCGAACTCAAGGTCAAAGGTGACTGGTTCTTTGTGGAAGGGGAAGATGGAGCGATTGCCCAGGCTGGATCCTAGGTTAGGAGCAGGAAAGACGTGCCTCGAGCGGATCTTTCTGGGCTTCTTGATGAAGGACGGGTTGGGAGCCAGAATGGGAGACGACGTGGCAGTTGTAGTCGTGGACTTTGTCGGGAAAAACCTGGGAGAAGGCTTGTTACACGGGCTGTGACTGAAGAGAAAGGACTGGAGATTGCGGCCCATGGAGGAGGCAGCTTCCAGGGAACGGTCAGAGAACATGGAAGGGCTGGAAAGGTCCAGAGGAGACGATGTGAGGGCCATTGTTAGATGTCTTGTAGAGAGAAGACGAGGGTGTCTTTATAGAGTTGGGGTGGGGTTGGTTGTGGTTTCAGAGAGCGTGACAATGTAAAAGAGAGTGCCTGTATCATGAAAGAATGTGTATGATATAGGGAATGTCTGGCGTGTATGAGAGCAGTAACAGGCTGGCACGTAGTTGGCTTGGGTGAATGAATGAGGGAGTGTTTGCGTGTGAATGTTTGTGTATGATAGTGAATGGAGTAGATGTAGGATTAAGAAGAAGGAAGAAGAGGAACTTGGAGGTTTATATAAATACGAAAAAGAAGAAGAAAAAAAATATTGAAAAAGAAAGGAAAGAAATATATGATTCTTTTCTTTTTGTTTTCTCTTTCATTTTATTTTTTTGTTTTTTGTTTTTTTTTTGTTTCTGTGTTAATTCAATATTTTGTTTTTTGTTTTTTGTTTTTTGTGTTTTGTGTTTTTTGCTTTTGATTTTGTTTCTTCTTTTTCGCTACAAAAGAAGCAATTATCTATTTACTTAATAAAAACAAATTATAAAGCTAATGATGTCTAAAAAAACTAACTACTATGTAAAAATACCAAAAACCCAAAAAAAAAGAAAATCAAGCGGAACAAAGTTGTTCAGTAACAACAGCAACGACACCAGCATAGTAAAGATATCTACAGCAATTCGCGTGCTGGTAAACAACAGTAAGCAGTAAACAACAGTAAGCACGTCGTCAACTGTTGTCATTGGCAGGGTACACCGTATTAGACCCGCCAAATAGCCAAATCGCCAATTATACACCAAAATACACCAAAATACACCAAAATACACCAAAATACACCAAAATACATGGAAAAAAGCTGGAAAAACACCACAAACTCGGTTTGGCGCGGTTAAGCTCAGTCACTCTTGTAACCAAGCTGGGTCGAAGCCTGGTCTGTATTAGGTTAAATTCAGGTCAGAATCAGGTCCAGTTCAGGTCCAAATAGTATCTAATTCAGGTTTGGTTTTCCGATAAAGAGCTGAACCTTAACTAACCAAGGGAAAAAACTACAAATCTTAATCATATATATGTAAATATATATAAATATGGCTAACCGAAGCCTAAACCGTGACTTAGGTTGGGAAGACGGGTTCGGATTCCATCCAAGTTAGCTTCAACGAACCACTTACATCACAGCAAATAACGACCATTATCCTGGATATCATCAAGTCATGATCAGTTCTACATATTGGGGCAAAACTGCTCTAGACAAAGTTACTGCCCAGCTGTGCCTACCATCTACTGAAATCCAAGATACAACAGCTAGAGTTGCCAAATAAATGCGTAGACATCAGCCACATGGAACTCTTGTTGACCTTTTCAGTACTGCTGAAGAGAGCGTTTGTTTGGCTCGTGTGGATGTAGCTGTAGACCGCGAGTAGCCTAGACAGTCACAGACACAGACACAGACACAGACACAGACACAGACACAGACACAGCCACAGTCGCAGGAGGTGTTGACCAGCTTCCTGGTCTTACCCATCGTATCTGATGCAATTCAGGGCATTGCGATTCCATGTTGCAATTGCTACTTGATTCAATGTACTGCCATGTATGGAGACTGGCCTAAACTATAATAAGATAGAACTTTTGCAGTTGCATCTACAATTGAAAGACAACGCGGGAGGACGACGGCAAGCCAGCGGCACCGCAGGATGGAGATACCCATATTGGGCAATCCGTCAACAAGTAAGCTACAAGTAAGCTACAAGTAAGCTACAAGTAGACTACAAGCAGACCTCTGAACATAGAAGCGCTTGTAGAAGTGCTAGTAGCCGAATGGAACTCGTTGTATATTCGAGCTCCATAAATCCATAACAAAAAGTGCTGCAGCTGGTAAAATTCTGGCAATTGAAACATGTCCGAATTTTACCGCAAAAAAAAAAGCGCTATTCACCGGTACCAACCATGGAAAATTGTAAACAGATGCCAAGAAGGTGCACGCAGTCATCTAACCAGTGGACTGCCCTCCCCAATGAGGTGCGCTCTGTGGGTTGAAATACCTTGGGCTTTGAAACCGATCATGAGTTGCGCAGTAGTAACAACACACAATTGCCATTTGGCGATTGACAACAATCGCTGCGTTGAGAAAAGTAAGCGTTGATATAGACGTCAGGCACTACATCTAAAAAGAGACTTCTTTATACGACGACTACTAAAACTACAGATATCACCAACTAAGCCTAACCTTCAACTCGAGCACACAATAGCGGACACATCCTTTGAAAGAGCTAATCTACGGGTTGCCATTTCGTTTTTCCTTTTTTCAATTATGAAAGTGTATGCATGGTTAACTGGCAGAGTACTTCTGTACATGCTGGGTCACCAGCGGCGGTAGGCATCAATTACAAGAAGCTGATATTGGCAGTCAACAGTGAATTTGAATGTGAACTGTAGCAGGCTATTAGTAGCAGGCATTGCACAGTAGTTGACTATCAGTGGTAACGAGCGCTAGCATTGCACAGTTGATCAAACACATGCAAACCAACTCATCAGTCTCTCTCCGCCTTCTTCACTTGATTGATGAATAGTAATCAATCAATGGCAGAAGCTGAAGACTCCCACTCGTATCCACTATTTCCAGCTATGGCTATAGCTAAAGCTAGCTAGCTAGGTATCTGATAGTTGAAAACGTTTTAGATTCAACTTTGTGTTAACGTAAATTTGTAGTTGCACTATTGCACTTTCTCAAAAAAGACTTGAATAAAGGCATTTCAATCGGAAAAAACCTCAAAGAAGACTTCAAAGAAGAATCTAAAGAAGGTCTCAAGTGATTGCATGAAAGAGGGCTTAAAAGAAGACTTCAAATAAGCCTCTAGATAAAATCTCTCAAGAACCTTCTTTCAGAAATATATCTTAAAGAAGCTCACTCAAATAAGAGCTTAAAACTAAGACACCTTCAAAAGACATAGATTATAGCCCACCATTATACAGCTTCTGTATAGCTATATGCCAGAGAAAGAATATAAAGAAACCTCAAAGCAGTAACCGCCATCAGTTTTCAACGCGTCTGATCACAGCGTTAACTCTTTTTTCTCTGTGTGTGTGCTAGACTAGACTAGACTATAGCTACAGCCACCCAGACCTAGGTATATACTGTACGCACGGTATACGGTACTTAGTTGACTCTATGTGATAACCACTAGCTATATAAACGCACCACGAAAACGCGAAAAAAAAATGGAATACGCGTATTGTTGCGTCCTGTTTTGTCGACTCAGGCGTAGATATAATTAGGGTCAGGGCTATGTCTAATTAGGCAGGTAAACAGATTGAGATACCTAGAGGGTACCTGACCGCTAATAGCAATTTGAATCATCAGTCTCAAGTGTCAAGTGTTAAGTATTAGGTTTAAGCCAAGTATAAGATAGAAAAGCAGCCTGTGACAAGCTCCGTTGACCTGAAAGTCATGATACTATAGGTAGTGAACAAAGCCAACAGAAAAGTCTGCTATTGTCTACATGGCAGTCCTAAAGCGTAATGTCTACATCTATGTATGTACATTGCAGAGCGTGCTATCTAAGCTGAACTCAACGATAGAGACTACAATTGAACTATGACTGTTGAGTATGAAGTTCTATGGCCTGAACTTGACCTATACACATCCAAGACCAAAACTATTGCAATGGCTGAGCTCTCTGATTCTCAGCTCAAACTAGCAACTACGTAGTCTATTTGGCTCAAAACAACGACAAGGCGTATCAAAAAAACTGGACAGGAGTTTTGAAAAGCCGAACTAGCTATTATTCACGGAAGAGAAATTTAAACTCGGCTCGGCGGTCAAGCGAATGTGTGAGGGACTCTAATGGCTGTACTGCTGAACTAGGTAAGCGATCCAAGAGTTGACTAGCTGAAGTAACTGAACATAAAGAGTTTCATTGTAAATTTCAATGTCCATTTTCTTGGATTTAGGATTTCGCCAGCCTTCAATAATGCAATTGCAGCTGTGTGTAGTCTAACTGTACAATTGCGTGTTTTAACATGTGAGCGGCGTATAGCATTCAAATTTGGTTGCAAATTAATATTCGTTGTTATCGAATTAATTGTCTGCCGCAAGTCTTTGTCAACTGCCGGCGAATAAAGTAGACAAGCTTGAACTTTAGCAACTACAATAGACTAGTTTAGTAGAAAGATTGACACCCAGTGTCTTAATGTACCAGTAGTACTATAAAGAGAAGTAAGCGAATACATATGAGTCCTGTTTAAGGCACTTATAACAGCGGTGCTCGTCCAGTTGACTTGATGTAGGCTGGATTTCTCGTCTCAGATTTCTCGTCTGAGTATTCTCGAGCTGCCCGTGGTACAAGACTATACAGACTACAGGAGACTCTGTGTTAAGCAGCCGTCAACGAGGCGAGCGTTGGGCATGGAATGGACGTACAAATAGTGACACATGGTTATTTTTTAGCACCCGCGAGCTCATTTATGCGCACATTAACAAGTTTCCACACCACTATTAGCGCATGGACCATCAACCATAAGCCATCAGCCATCTATAGGACCAGTTGGTCTACACAAACAAACTTCGTGGCAGCTGCAGCAACATTTTCAATATTTCAGAGACGTCTTGACCCAAATATGTATATAAAGAACTTTTTTATTTTCTTGGAAATGTACGCGTAGATGACGCATCATCCCAACCTGCCCAAATAAAACATGAAAAGACCAAAGCTTCCTTCCGAGTCTCGTAAAATCTTTCACGCATAGACCTCCAGACCTCTGGACGCTGTCTTTGATTCCTTTCTGGTTTCAAGAATTCCTCTGAAATCTCTGAATCCGGCTTCGGTTCCGATTGACTTTTGCATTTGGGCTTGTCGATCTCCGCAGCTCGAGCTTTCTCTCTCTCTCTCTTCGGAATTCGAGTTAGTTAATAGAAAAGACTAGCTGTTTGACGTGAACAAGCGAATTAGACTTGAATCAACCAAAATAATCAAAATAGACTCGTATGGAAAGACATGCAATACCTTTTTAAACTTCGCAAAAGGCTTCAGGGCTTCAAACAGCAGCTGCAGCTTTATCAATAAACTCGAATAAATTGGCTTTAGAGACGTCTTTACAGCCTGGCACGCATTGGATAAAATACTTTCATAAACCATTCTTTGTTGGGCTTGGCTCACT
Organism: Geotrichum aggregatum; assembly: GCA_030564925.1. NCBI lineage: Eukaryota > Fungi > Ascomycota > Dipodascomycetes > Dipodascales > Dipodascaceae > Geotrichum > Geotrichum aggregatum. Next base: position 60,920 of record JAJMAH010000035.1, read on the forward strand.
ATATTAGACTTAACCAGAGTGTCTCTTCTATCTCAGCACTCATGAATCACGATCACTCCGAGCTTTGTCAGTAGATCTGCTCGAAAGAAGCAGAGTCTGCAGACGTCAGACCAAAGCTCTACAAATATTTTATTCAAGTCACAAAGAAAATACATATGAATGCGCCTAGACATCAAATCACACGTCCAGCACACGCGATCATGCTCAAATTCAGCTGGACGACTGCTTGATCACGTTGGCACTGGTGCATGCTGAGCGATACGTTGAGTCTATTTGAAACAATTACAACACAGACCATTGCAACTAGCAAGCCTAGACCAGCAAAAAACGTCTAGGCCTAGAGTCACTTTACAGTCTATAGCTATGAGAATCAATGTTATGTGCTTCCTTTGTCTAGACCCCAAGATAGAAGTTCGTAGATGCGTGGAGTAGACCATCTAGAGTCTCAGTAGACAAAGTGATTTTGATTTGAATCAACGCACCGCGGCCGTTCTGCCCTCAGCGCGCCCAACGGCCAATGACCTTTTCTTGGCCTTGAAAGAATGCAGCTTCAAATTCACAAGGTTCACATAGTCCACATCGTCCACATAGTCCAGACGCCAAACTAGAATATTGATACAGACAAACTCATTAAACTTCTTCTACGGACCCACTTTGTTCATGTACAATGTTCTTTGGATTCCCAGAATACATGCACAAATCTATGTAGAAATGGCATGGCATACATGAAAGAATGTTTTTTGCATGTATGTCCATGTATGCAACATGTATGCAACATGTATAGACGCTATTAGATGGGCTATGGCATGAATGACAAGATGAGCCTTGGGCGAGGCTTTGTGAGTTGTGCCTTTGCATAGAAACTACGCCTGTAACCACGCCTGTGTATCTACGCCGGTAACCACGGTAGCACATGGCCATAGACTTCTCTGTTCTCTGCATGCTTATTTTCTAAAGAAACAAAAAAGGTTGCTGGGAAGCCGTGCTTCCTGGGTTGTCAGGGAAACTGTTGCTGTACCAATCGACACGAGGCAAAGGCAGCTGAGGGAGAGAGAGAGGCTACTGACGGCTGCAAACTAGGCCCAAACGGTCTAGCGACATGAAGCATAAAAGTATTGAAATGTTTAAAAAGCGTGTAAAGCGTGTAAAGCGTGTAAAGCGTGTGAAGCGTGTGAAGCGTGTGAAGTGTGTGAAGCGTGTGAAGTGTGTGAAGCGTGTGAAGTGTGTAAAACGTGTGAAACGAGTAAAACACACAAAAAGTACAAAAAAGCGTAGTAAAGCGCAAAAAGTGTGAGACCAAGAGAGAGAGAGAGGGAGAGAGAACAAGCAGAAAGCACAGGCGGCCAACAGAAAGTGTCATAGACTCTCTCTTTTTTTATTGCTTGAGAGAGTACAGCTGTTTAAGGTTTCTTCGCCTCTTATTCTAGCTTTTCCTTTGATGCGCGTAGCTAGAACAGTAGAAGCCAAGGAATCACGAAGGACGCGCGTGGCGGAGCAGGAAAAAGCCTTCATGAAAAGCCTTCATGAGAAAAAAAAAACGCAGAGAAACCTAGACTGGTGGGTGTTAACTTATTGTTCTGGTTGCTGTTATCCCTAACTATTTTGTTCTTTGAGTTGACCAGAAGCAGCACAGGCGACAATGGTTAACGGTCGAGGCTAATATTAAGCTTAAGCTGTGTCAAAAGGCGCCGTTAGACTGGTGTAAACCGGTCATTTATTCATTTATTTTTATTTTTTCTTTCTTTCTTTCTTTCTCTTTCTCTCTTTCTTCAAGCGCAGTCAGTTCAGTAGTGGAGTAGATGAGTACTACGGGAGGAGGAGGATGATTTTTCTTACTCAAGTAAATGCGTAAATGCGTAAATGCGCACGCACTGCAATTTTCATTGCAGGTTGCACATACAGTTTTCTTGTGTGTTCCATGCCAGAGCTTTTACCACGTGCGCCTTAACCAAAATGCGTAAGTGCGTATAAACACGACCTCAAGACTTTGAAACACGCGCCGAGTTACTTCCGACGTGTATATGCGCAGTCTATTGCAGCCTCTGCGCATGAGGGAGGGAACAAATATTGCAACGAAATAATAATATTAAAATTGGGCCTAGTCTGCTCCGGAGGTGCTCTAGCGATATCGATATCGATGGCACATGTTCAGATGTTCAAAGGCGTCCTAGTTGGGAATCTCAAGACGAAGACAATCAATCACGAATTTCAGCGTTGATTGGGACGATATTGTGGATATAGTTGATTCAACGAGTTCAATTGATATGCTTGGCTTTGGCTTGTTCGCTGGAAACCGGAAATCAGGCCCAGATAAACCGACGTCAACCGGTATGCCCTTCCACTTACAATTGCTGTGTATCCATGGCAGCCCATAATCCACAGCCCACTACCCACAGCTCACAGCTCACAGCTCACTACAGCCTACAGCTATATTTAGAGCTATAGTTGTATTGTAATCGTATGAAATATCCTCATCAGGCAGTGAGATGCGAGAACAAAGCATGCGCAAGAGCTCAAGGCTTGGGGCTTTGAATGGTCACGAACGTGATGAGCCATGATGAGCGTGATGAGCAGCTGCAGCTGCTGCTGTGCTATCGTTGCCTATGACGATTGGCGTGTCCTGGTTAACCTCCACATGTATGCCTTATCCACAACTAAACTACTCGAGAACTCGGGTCCAACTCGGGCTCTAACCCGGTACCTAACTTGGTTTTAACTTGGTTTTAACTTGGCTTTAACTCGGCACCTCCCCTGTGCCCTGCTTGAGTTTTTAGGCAGCTTTCAGGCACCATGACAACGTTAACTCCAAACATAACCCAATACGCCTTCAGCCAAACACACGTCTACCATAAACGTAGGCCTATCTGTCTACCTATCTGCCTACCTATCTATCTACCTACCAGCTAGACATGACTCCCTATTTTTTTTTTTTTCTCGCTCTGGCTCGAATTTCATGGCATGGTAATCGAGTCGGCTGCAACAGCTGTGGAAGTCGACGTCGATAGATGAATAAACGGCAATTTCCTCAGATAAAGTGGACCAAACTCTTCATGCCGTCAATATGTCTCTCGACCGCGGGTGTCGTCTGATTTCTTTGCAAAACCTGCAAAATTATGTAAATTGTGGAGAACAAGAGCTTGGAGATCCCTTTTTTTCTTTCTTTCTTTGGTTTGAATTTAGCATTCAAGGCTCATGTATAGATGTATACCAGTGTGTCACGTATACTGAGGTCTTTTGGTGATACTGTCGCTGATGAATTAGTAGTGATGGGCACTCTTGGTAAACATAGAGTCAATCTAACCAGCAGCCCGTAGTTTTGAGCCATAACCACCGCAGGCAATATCTCTGGATATAGGTAATGCTGACGAGCTCAGATATTGCAGATGCACATGTGAGGAGTTATCGGCAGTAATGCAATTGGGTTGGTATATAGACCACGGTAGACCGTGAACTGTAGCTAGACGTCGTGAAGATGCCATCATGATCATGAGGCTTGGGACTTGATTGAAGAAGGCGGAAAGAGAGGTCACTGGAAGTAGTAATAGTAGCAGTATAAGTGGTAGCCAAAGTAGTAAACAGATACGAGTAAAAGCCGGCGTCGCTGCAGCTGATAGATATAGCAGCAGCAGTAGCGGCGACAACGGAAAGAAACGATTATTTCGAATCCGAAAGAAAAAAATTAAGAAGACTAATCTAAGGTCCCGCAGGCCTACAGTTGGACCCAAATATGAGATAAACTTCATCTATTGATCAAGCCTCTATGGAACAGATGCTCCAAACAAAACCCTGACTTCATGTCACGGCTGATGTGATTAGTGCATGATCCTGATACCTCGATAGCTGATTGAACTAGCTATGGAATCGTGAGAACTTTGAGGATTCTGAGAACTCTGAAAATCTCGGAAATCTAGTTATCTAGTTATCTAGTTATCTAGTTATCCAGGCGAAGCCACACCCTGGAAATAGCAAAGACCCAAACAGATGGCCTACATATACATATAGTGCTGCTTTCAAGTAGACCAGAGATTTGGTTTGCCGTGTTTAAATTCATATTCGTGCGCCAGCATGAGCGACCAAATTTATCAGAATGCAAATGAAGAAAACTGCAGACGGCGATGGCAATCCTTAGAGTAAAAACATGCACAACTACGTACAGACGGCTACTACTAGCCTGGCCGGGTTTGAACAGTCTCTGGATCTGTATCGGCGGTAGTAGTCACAGTGACAGTTGACTGAAAGTTGATTAGCAAGAACTAGCAAAAGTTGCCTTGCGCAGTCTGTGGGCCTACACAGTTTTTATTTTTTATTTATTTTTTGATTGGCTTGCTTTTATATTTTTTTTATAGCGCGTGTTATATCTTGGCGTTTTTTTCGCGTTACCGCGTTTCTGTATGGTGCTTTTTTTAGGTTTTTTCGTTTTTTTTTACACATGCTAGTTAGCCAGCATGCCGACTCCCACTGCCACCCATTAATTTCTCGCAAATATAGTAAGTACTCATGAGTTATAACTACCGGTAGTGGTCTCGTACTCATGGTCAAAGCTAGGGACTCAGAAAAGACTTTCAGGAGTCGTCACTCTGCAAACTTAGCAGCTGCTGCTGGAGCCAATGATTATACGCAGCCAGGTAAACGCACCGCCGCTTGACGCCTTCACGTATTGGGTATTGACCAATACTAATGGCAAGCAGTTGGCAAGCACCAAGCTCAAATCATCTTCTACAAGAGTCCCCTTCGCAAGGGTGTGTTTCAATAGTCGACCATAGTACTAGTCTTCTACAGCTTGACGATTCTCTACTATGGTTGACGCTCGATATTGGATCTCCACATCTATACGAACTCCATCAAGCTTCGCTACTTACTGTGGTACTCAGTGACTTAGCTGCATACTGCTGTATACCGCTATTTATCCATGGCAGACTTGATTCAGGCTACCAGCAATACAATTGCAAGTAAAGTGCCTTATAGATCATCACTATTTCTAGATCCGGAACCACCTTGACTCGGATCAAATGTCTACATCCATGGACAAGTTGCGGATTGCAACGTGTTACTCTGAAGTTTGCAGATTGCAGTAGATTCAGGTTTCTGGTTAACAATCATGGTGATGGAAGCCATTGGAGGGGCACATGGTAGAGTATGTGCTTACCGTGATAGTCTACTTCCGTATACCGCGGGTCGTACCTAGGTTTACTAAACCTGGAAGCTGGGAGGTTGGGAGCCTAGGCGTCGACTACTGAAACTGAAAGAGCTGGCCTAAAGATCTGTCTAACTTTTGAGGGAGGGGCCTATGTACATGAGCTTGATGCCAGAAACAGGCCATGCTAGAAAACGACCATTACATGTTACTCACTATTCACTATTCGCGAGACCTTTATGAGGCATATGGCCCTACTTAGATCTGCGGTAGGCAATACAATTGTTTGTCTTGTGGGGAAGAACGGGATGGATTGTAAACCTTGTAGAGTATGAATGGTGACAACGTTGAGATATATTCAAGGACGTCTACTTATTTTCGTTTTTGGTCTTTCTTGGATCCAAATGTTAAGAGGTTGCCCTGAATTCCTTTTGCCGAGTCTTGAATCAACCACACGACATTGGATCAAACCGAGCAAACCGAGCAAACCGAGCAAACCAAGTAAACCAAGAAAACCCACAAAAAGATTTCAAGGACACGATTATTTCCACTAGCGCAAAGCGTCAACTTTAGGTTCAGTTTTGAGTTCCGGATTCATTTCGTGTTCATATCGTACAGATTAGACTATAAGCTTGGATCTAGACTCCATCGATATCGATGTTCCATTTCAACGGTTATAATTCATGTTCGTGATCATAATCGTGATCGAGAATCCAAAAAACTTCTGTAGCTTGAGCGGTTGCAAACACAAGTCAATCCGAATGAGCTGTTGCAAATGGCTCTCCTTGCGACTCTCTCTGTGCCAGTACGTATTCACATAGACCCCTCTGCTGTGTCTCGCAACAGCTCGGCCATCAAAGTCTGAGCGTCGAAACGGTTACATGTAGCCGCGAGTAACCTTTTCTCAGTACTATGGTTACATGGGCTTTCCTTACAGCGCCCCACCATTCTGTATAGGAATTTTATCCGTGCGTCGGCGTCTATATCTGTTTGGTTGGCCTGGAAGCGAAAAATCTCGGCTCTAGCTTCTGGTGTATAGCTCTTGGCTACGTTGGCAAAACCTGCTCAAAACTCTCTTTCTTTTGCATTTTTACAATTGGTTCTTCTAGTGTTCTCCTTCCCTCCGATTGCACCTCTCTTTCTTGAGCTTTCTGCAGCGCTGCAGAGCCTCAAGCTAGCTGATATCAACTTTGGTGCACTAGTCTCTACATCCCTTGACCCAGCAGGGAGACTAGGCCAATTCTACATCTGAATGGCATTTTGCAATTAGGGACAGTCTTTTAGACCGTACACGGAAATCGAACCCGAATATGAAATCAGTTGAAGAATTCGCAAGTAACGGCTTTTCTGATGCGAGGCCACTCTACTTGGGCTTCAGATAATGCTTTTGAATGGTGCCTAAAGCTCTTGAAGTTCAACAGGTAAAGAGAAGGTCATCTAACTGCATAAACCATGAAGCTGAACATGAAACCAATTATATAAATGACAAAGTTCTAAACGACTTGGAATTGATTGCAGAAACTCTCAAGTTTGATCCAAGACGCTACCACTGGTAGCTTGCATTCTACCAAAGTTTCCATTTCCAAGCATACATGCACACACGTACGTGGAACTCAAGACTATATCAAGTATATCATGTATACCAAGTATACCAAGTATACCAAGTATTGCAGACATTTCCTCCAAGACTCTGGTTTAGGTTTCGAACGTGATTTTTGTCTGCCTGTGTGTCAACATCAGGAAGCTTTTCAAGAGTAGGTTTTAGTCTACTCGCTTTCCTTCCGGCTTTGCTGCAGCTTGCGACACACGCAAAGTCTCCGCTTTTTGTGGGCGTAGTCTACCCGTACAGCATTTCTGCATGGAACGATAACTAGGACGCCCATTTCATGCATTGACAAGTTGAACAAAATATATTGTTTGCTGTAGTTAGACTTAACAGGCTGACCTGACCACGCGTAGACAGTGCCGGACTAATGGCTAACCCGATTTTTTTTCTGACGAGCCGACGGGATGCGACTGGTGCAATCGATCCCAACTCTACATTTGCTTAACCGTCTCTGAGACGTTTGCGACTGCTTAAGAAAAGCCAAAAGGTGTAACCATGCCCAAACCTCGGTATTCAAAGTATTTTAATATAGCGCTAACCGTAGTTGCTGAACATTCTTCACGCAAGTTATTTCCTCATTCTGGTCAAATTCATTGCAATCAATGCAATGAGGATCTCGCTTCCTGCTTCTGCCTCTGCTTCTGTTTCTGCATTTGTCTTCTGCCACTTGCAATGCGCTGCTGTCACTTGCGATTCCTCTTCTTTTAGTGCTGCCACCGCTTGCTATCTACTGGAGATCTAGGTCCTAAACTCAGGCCAACCTGTATCCGCGCATGCTGAACAATTGCAATATGACTCTAAGTTGTGTAAACTCTGCAGACTCTCCACAGAAGCCTGCGGACTAGAGTAGTCAAGGCTGATACTATAGCAGAATGACCAGTCTGGTCTAGCAGAGTCAGTATCAAAGACTTTGCTGCTTGCATACGCGCGTAAAATGGCTTTTTGGCTTCCATACATGTAAAGCTCTGGTTTGGAGTCTACTGCATGCCTAGCCATGCCATCTCCATGGCAAAAAGAGTCCGCCTTGCTTTATCATAATCTAGTGGTGCGCATGCGGTGGCCATGCCTGGCCTGCAATTGGATCAATGACACCTTTCATAACGCACATGATATCGTATAGATCATATTGCTTAAGCCTCTTGATTTTGGTTTCTCTTAACCTCTTGAGCTTTCTCGTTTCTTGTCCAAACGACTAGACGGCTTGCTTTGCGGCTGTTTCTGAAAGCCACAGAAAAAAATAAATAAAAATGCAAAAATTAATTTGTGCTCTGCGACGTCTGCAATATATATGCGTCGCGAGATGGGTGGGCCACTTGGCCATGATCTATTGATCTACGATTCTATCTAATGGATATGATATCATGATCGTGATCATATGTATTTTTACCCATGCTGCACCGCTTGCTTATATCAAGGCATACAAATCCAAGATCCGTGGGCCCGGGTGGAGGCTAAAACACCAAAGACACCTTTGTCTCTGGCTTCTCTGGGACGCATGGTTAGACGTAATGAAAAATGTATTTTTTCAGCGACTTCGATTGCCTGCAACGACTTTTGGGGGGGAGTGAAAGGCTTTTTTTTTTTTATACATGTGCTCTGTACTCTGCGCTTTCAAGCTTGGACTATACATGATTTTTTCAATTATCCAGACTCTACCTAGACTGGACTACCTAGACTGGACTACATGACATTGGATCAAGATCTAGAGATCTTTCCTGGTAGAGCCCTCATGAGGTTCACAACTAGCAAAGAAACAACAACAAGAGCAATAGCCGTTGATGTCAACATTGTCCTTGTTCTTCTGAAGACACCTGTGTACGTCTCGTTAATCGTCTCGTCAATCGGTCAGCCTTAGGCCTCAGCAGCCCTGGAGCTCTCTGAGCCTTGGTTTGGTGACTCTAGTCCAAGTCAATGGTACCGAGCGATAGCAACTATTGCCCATAGTACAGCCAGCAGTGTGCTGGAAGCAACTGAAAGCAGTTGCAAATTTAAACAAAAACCGTATGCTGGATCATAAGCCTACTGTTGGCTGGCGAGGCTCAGCAACGTTAACCCACGGCTCATAAAATAAAATGATGAGCCTTGCGTTGATTGCGAGCGCCTTCTTGATTATTTTGCTAAAAGCCCTGCAAGAAGCTCTCTCTGCAAAATCTCAAACTCTGCAAAAAAAATAGGAGTACGTGTAGTCTAGTCAAGCTTGAGGGAATACGAGACAGCTGCTGCGAGACGTATTAGAGAGGGTCTATAGACTCCAGCCTTAAGCCTACATTAATTGGTGCGTCGCAAAACTCTGTTTTGGTGGTTTATTAAGGCACAATCCAGCAAAATGGTTGAATGGCTGCTTCCTTGCGTCGCGCAAGATCTCTCTTCTAGTTCTGGGTCTATAGGTGTTGCGACGTGTTGCGACGTGTCGCTAGGCACCGGGTAGGGAGCTCTTCCACCGTGTAGACAACAGAGGACACGCGTGGCCTAGCGTTCTATCAGCGGTACATCAGTGGTTCACCGCAATCAATCACATCGAAGGTGGTTCGCCTGTAGCCGACGCGCTGCCAGGGTAGCCATGCAAGAAGCTTTCCAGACTTTGCCAGTCCTCCACCGATCTTTGACAGTTGCCACCTGTTTCCAGCCCTCTCTACTAATCCTAAACTGTCGTTACCAGTTTATAAACAGTCTTCAACCACACCTCCACTTATTTACAGCCGCGAAAAGTCAACTACCTGCTCAGCTTGTGGTCATACAATGGCCTAAGCCTCCTTTGACGTACGGTAGAGCTCAGATCTCTATACCAGCAGATCTCTGTTTAAGCCAAGTCTGCTTAAACCAAGTCTGCCACACTCCACTTTGTTTACTCCCTTCCCAAGCCCGGCCCTAAAACTATGAACTTCCCACGTCACAAAATCTTGCTTGGAGGGCCCTTCCCAGACCATACTACACCACCACGGCTAACACAGCTGCCACGCTCGCTTCGTCCACTACGATTTCGTGGCTGAGTTCGCGTTTGTCGCTCTCGTAACTAAACGACAGGGCAAGGGTTGTCACCATCACCCGAGCTGACATTTCATGACAATATCATCGATCGTGGCTCAACTTCTGACGATAGCTCAGAATCTCTCCCTCTTATATTCGTTTCTTCCTGCTCCATAAACTACTCTTGTAATTTTTTTCTTTCTTTTCAATTCACTATAGACACAATGAAGCTCCGCTACTGGTTTCTTATTCCCATCATCTTCTTTGCCGGCTACCGCATTCTCGAGGCTGCGAAAGATTCTCTTCTGCCGCTCGCATTCATTTTTGATCCCAAAGACTTGCAAGCGCTGTCAAAAGAAGCCATCGCGGAAAATCCCGATGGGACACCAAACGACGTCTTTGAGGCCCTTCACGCCAAGCTCAAGGCCAAGTATGGCGACTTTGTTAACGATTACAACTATGACGACTGGATGTTCAACAACGCCGGTGGTGCCATGGTAAGATTTGAAAAAAAAATCATGAATGTTTGTTGATCTCGCTTGAATTTAACCTAACCTTCATAGGGCCAAATGATTATTCTCCACGCGTCGCTAACTGAGTACCTTATCATCTTTGGATCCGCTGTGGGCACCGAGGGACACACGGGACACCATCTAGCCGACGATTACTTTGTGATTCTGTACGGCGAGCAGCGTGCCTCGTTTGCCGGCCAGACCGTGGCTTCGGTGTACAAGCCAGGCGATTGCCACCACCTTCCTTACGGCACTGCCAAGCAGTACACGCTATCTCCTGGCGGAGGCTTTGCGCTGGAGCTCGCTCAGGGATACATTCCAAGTATGCTGATTTTCGGGTTTGCCGACTCGATCTTTTCCACGGTAGACCCTTTCAGTCTGTACTACCAGGTGTCGTACACGGCCAAGAGTATTGTGAAGAACTTGTTGAGGGGAAAGTTTTAGAGGGTCGAGCGTGTTGGCTTTATAAGAGCTGGCGATGTTTAAGCTTCATGGAACAAATAGAAGTAGACGATAGATTTGATCCCAACCTTAAAAGGGTTGCTGGAGCATACGCAGATAGATGGCTCAAATTTTTTTAATTTTTGATAAAAGAGACAGTCGATAGAACAGTCGTGTAGAGACTGGAGAAGCGGTTTTTTCTTAAGAAAGCTTTTAAAACCTCATGTTTAGTTTTGCCTTGTATTAGAACAGTAGAATTCAACATTGGTGCTGCCGTCATTGAGGTGGAACCATGATAGAAAGGTGTGAAGGGTAGCGATGAAGTCTAAATAGTGTTTTATTTCGCGTTTTAACCTTTCCAGCGGAATCTGATTCTAAATCTACTGCTGAGACTTTTGCCCATGATTTTTTTTTCCCTCTAGGTTTTCCGACGGGGAAATTTGTATTAGGAATTTATTATAACAGATTTTCTATAAACTGCAGTATTAATTGAATTGAATTGAATCTCAAAGAGGACCTTTGATATTGAACTGTAGGAAAGAAAGAAAGAAAGAAAAAAAAAAAAAAAAAGATAAGTAGCTTGGTGAACTTCAGATTAGATTCTGACCTGAAGTTTTGGCCCTGAGAGCTTCAAATGCCGATGCGGCAGTTACTGCTTATGTGAACACTCGCACATACACAAACACGAAAGAGTTCTAAGTTTTATTTACTTGCTTTTGATTTATTTCTTCTTTAAAGTCTGCTCTGTCTAGTGACTTGTGATCTGGCGCAACAGCGTATGCTTGTCAAGTCTAATAGAATAGGTCTAATAGAAAAGGGTCGTCGTTAGCAGCTCCTTGAATTTGATTGATTTCATACATAAAACAGAAAAAAAAAACATAAAAATGACTATTATTGTCAACGATTCATAGCGCTTTTTGTCAACAGTTACAGTAGCTATCGATTACAATTCTAGCTCAAAAGCTGCTTCTTTCTCTTCAATACATGACAAGGTGCTATTCAGTTGCTGTGCAAATGTTTTCTAGTGTTTTATTTACCTATTTTCCTTCAGTTTTTTTCTTCCTGGTTTTCAACTTTTTTTTTTAAAGCCACCATAAAAAAACATAGACTTAGGCTGCTTTCTTGCTAAGCATGTGCACTCCATCGGAGTCAATTCAGAGCTAGTTTTCACAGAACCAGGGTTTTACTAGACTGTGAGACCATACTGAACAACTGCACGACATTAAAACAAGACACGGTCAGCAAATCTAAAATAAAGAAAAAAGAACCCAAGGCTGGGTTGCCAATTGCAATTGCCGTTGCAGTTGTAAAGTTACAAATTGGCTGAGAAGCTTAAGCTCAGTACATTCTCTCGAGAATCACCTCCCCCCCTGCGTCCTGTTCAAACATTTCATGCCATCATCATTACGACTGAATGGTAACTTCTAGTAAGGGTCCTTCCATGGCTCAAACTCAAATGATTTCTGGAATGGAATGAGCCTGGAAAGAGACTTTAGAGGGATTTCAAAGGGGACCTGAAAGGGTCCAAAGGCAAATGGGAAAATGGGTCTGAACTGGATCCAAACAAACTAAAGGACATTTCAATGAACTTAGGCAGACCTGAATGAATTGAGCTCGTTGGAATGAGCTTCAATGGACCTAATATTCTGGAATAGAGTTGCTAATGCCCAATTTGGATAAAAAGGCGATTCACTATAAACTACTCGCCCATCATTCCATGACAAGTCTAAGTTGCCAAGTCGACTTGGTTGAGTGAGCTATAACTGCTTCTAGGCCATGCAATTGCAGCACTATACACCCATACATAGGCCCCAGACTTCCATGCCATAGACAGCTAGGCATGTTCGAAGGCTTATATTATAGCGGGCACGACATGATTGAATTCACTGAGTAAAGACCGAAACGCCAAATACTATGATATAAGCAAACGACGTTTAGCCCGTGATCTTGAAAGACTTGTATACTATAGCTAGCCCGCCAAGCCTCTATGTCCATGTCGCAAAACCGTATAGATCAATATCTACAATTATCAATAAACTGGGGCCAATTCCTCTTTCTCCAAGCCTTTTCAAAATCTTTAGCATTACTTCGTCACAAAAAAAGGAATCGCAAAAGCTTTTTTTTCCTTTTACCAGCCTACATTTAAGTGCAAAGCCTGTGCAAAGCCCGTGCGTAGTGGGTGAGTGTGAGTGTGTGTGTGCGTGTGTGCGTGTGTGCGTATAAATAATCCATATAATATTTTAGATAATGTGCGTGAACTGGTTTTCAACATCACCTGGATGGCTGAGAATGGCTAAAACGTGCGCACACTAAGCTGCCTACCGTTACAAGTCTAGATCTGATCTGAGTTCTCTACCTGGTAAAGGAGACTGGCAAAAACCGTACATGATTTAGCAAAACGACACTGCACACAAGCTACGGAACGCGAAACGCGAAATGCATGCGTGTTTTTTAATTATGAAAGGAAGAAATAATCAAGAAAAAAGCGAGAAAAATAAACATTTTAAGAAAGAGATATCTTTTTACGCCTTTTTTTTTCTTTTTTTTTTTTTTTTTTGAGAGAATGGATCGAATCTCAAAGAGTTTAACGTGCTTAAGAATTAGACCAGTCTAGACATGGTATGCTAAAGAATCTGGGTGACGGTTTCAATGGATCTAACTATTGCAGTTGAACGAGTAAACCGGAATCTAAACATACCCAAGATCTGGTTCATAATTTGATTAGGATTAATTAGGAATCTATGGAGGAATCTTTGGAGGAATTCATTCAAGAATCCATTAAAGAATCCATTAAAGAATCCATTCAGAGACGCATTCAGAAATCCATTTAGCTGCACATGTGAGATTCGTAAATAAAAAAAACCAAGATTTGCCAGTGGATTACTCCTCCGGCTAACATATCTTAGGCTAACAGATCTTAGGGTAACAGATCTTAGGCTAACAGATCTTATACTAACAGATCTTATACTAAACAGTCAGCTAGACGTAACAACTTGACGTTGCAGTTGACTGCAGAACGTAGTCTACCGGCTCTTTCTTTTGAGGCATCTTGATCACTAGATTGAGCCTGCTTTTGGGGCCCTAGAGCATACTTCACACTTAGCAGTTCGTTTTAGTAGCCAGCAAATACCAAATAGCTACTAAGTCCACAACTGCAACTTCAACGTTAACGTTAGCTACATCATGGAGAGACCAAGTACCAAGCACGAAGAAGCAAGTACTATGTAGCGAGTATTATGTATCAGGGGTCAACGTATTACAAGTAACACGCTGTGAATACGTGGATTTTCATCCGTGAAATGTGGAGTATCAAGCTTTGGGCTTTTTAAGAGTAAGAGTTTACCTACCGGTATTCATATATTTTTGGTAGTTCATGCTATTTTTTCATCCGTCATTTTATGACTGCTGGACGTAAAATTATACGCGCACGCGTGTAGAGTCAAACTAGTCCATGGAGTTACATTGATCGCAAGTTGCCTAGTCTACACGCTGCCTACAAGCACAAGTTGTAGATTTCCGCCATTGCAACTTCGCCACAAGCGTTCCACCGAGACTCTCCTCAACACGCATTTACAAGGCTTTGTGTTGTTGATTTTATACTTGTTCCGTGCTTGGGCATGTGCGCGTACATGCGTGTTAGCGTATGGTCGGTGCCGTTTCGAGTTTTTTATTGCGAGGTGCTAGACGGAAACAGTGTTCAACGAGCATAGGTGGTCTACTACAATTGCATGAACGACATGAAGCTGGATCTTTTTGAACTCTATTGCAATAGTAGAATCTCGGAAGGGTTTTGCACGGAGCCTCATTTTGAGATCCATAGTCTGCTCAGAGTCTAATGTATAGATCTTCTATCTGCAAGATTCGTACAGCCTAATAATGAGCGGTCGCACTTGATTCAAGTGCTTCTCAATTCAAACTCAAACATGCGCTTGATAGCTAATAAGCAGGCACTTTAGCAGACTCTATAGCAGACTCTATAGCAGACTATTTTTCTCCGGCGTTGTGCAGCACACTTGCCATGAGTACATGATGGATGCCTGCTCTAGCGATTCAAAAGTTTCAACCTCTCGACAAATAAAATTTTGCACATTAGAATTGCGAGCCTGTGGTTGCTGAGATGTTACCTCGGATGCCGGCTGCTACGCTTTTGTAATGGGTATCCATTGTGTTTGGAGCAAGTTCTGAGCAATAAATTACCTGTAATTATGGCATTGCAGCCAGCGGCTTTGCAGTGCGCTGGTAATAGGTGCCCATTGTCAAGCATCTCTCAAACTCAATTGACCAAGAGGTTCCTAAAGGATTGCAGATGTGGTACTCGACAGTGATTGGAACGAGTTGTAGACGCACACCAAACGGAGATTTGAACATTTACGTAGCGGTATCATAAGTGTTTTCCAGCGGGTTCCCAGCGGTTTTCCCACGCGGTTCTCAAGCGGTTCCCGAGGGTTTCCATGTGGTCTCCATGTGGTCTCCATGTGGTATCCATGTGGTTTCTAGGTAGTTTCTAGGTGGTTCTAGGTAATATTCATGTGGATTTCATGTGGGCTCTCGGTGGTTTCCTAGGAAATTTTCCTCAAAGGTTTCCAACAGACTTCGCAACAGTTTCCAGGGTTTCCACGGTTCTCAATGGATAATTTTTTTTCGTTGAATGCCTTTTTCAATTTTCAAGTGGCCCGCAAGTGGCACGCAAATGGCTTCTTGCGCAAATGCCATGGATGACCGCATTGCCCAGCTGCAGCAGAGTTCAGCTAGTCTAAAATACGGGCTCCATGGTGTCTCTATACAGTTTCCGTGGTTAAGTAAACGCTCAAGCTTAGGGTTGGTGAGAAACTGGCTCGAAGAGTTCTCTCTCTTCGCGTTTAGCCTGCTGGTACGCGTCGCCGTTGATATTGAGTGCTGGCTTTTTCCACCTCTTGAGCATGCCAGTAGTAGTATACGTGCACTGGTCCTGATAACCTTTTTGCAAGCCATGCCAGACCAAACCATTGCAGACCGAATATAAACAGACCAAAATGTAACCAGACCAAGCCAGACTAAACCAGGCCAAACCAGACTAAACCACACAAAGCCGGCTTATTGGGTTTGACAGATTCCAGCTCACTCCATACAGTATTCAGCTCACGATTTCAACTACTGCGGACTAAGCTCCGCAGCTCCAGACTTTTTGGTATTTCACCATGAATTTCTCTACTGGCACTGCTTTTCAGAGATCCAGTTGAGGTCGGCGTTGGTGTTCGGTTGCCAACCAATAGGCTAGTCTAGTCCCGCCTCTGGGCTCTAAGCGTATCTAGCTGAGCTGGCTCACAGAGAACTACGAGCTAGACCAAAGCACATGGCTGTAACTGTGTTAGTTCAGGACCCTTACCAGAGCCTCCTTAGCGCCACTCAGCGATATCATCAATCTAGAGCTTTATGAGAAACAGACCCACTCGCTGCGAGATACTACTAGTTACTCCTAGTTACTGGAGCCAGAGGCTGCCACCGCCTACCACTGCCATGGTCAAACTAAAGCAACTCTGCAACCGTCAACCCGACTTAGAGCTCCAAAAGCCTCTGTATCTGCAGCTAAGACTGGATTGCAGCTAGACGATAAAACTGGCTAAAGCCTGAAAATGCAGCGCTGGGTCAAATTGTTAGCTTGTATCTCCGATAGCGCTACAAGAACGCTTGACGTTTTGAGGTTTGGATCTCCTTCTTCACAGAGAGATAAAAAAAAAAAGGAAAGTCTACACAACCACCTTTAGCTTCTAAGAGTACCGTGAAATTCACGGATGCTTAAGCTTGGGCCTTAAGAGGCGGTACGATGCTTGCAAAGTTTTAGCAGTTACTATAGAGGGCAAAGAAAGAAAGGTGCTTTTCATGATTTGGATTTTACGCGAAGGCATTCAATATTTGATTCGTCCACCTACTGCTGGTCGTAGTACCCACTGGATTATGTGCTTTTTGAAGTTGTGATCAGACGGCTACTGCTCAAACAGCGCAATTGCCTAGGCGATAAGAGGTACCAGTAGTCTGGCGAGACAACTGAGGGTTATGTGTGTGTGTGTGTGCGCGCGCGTGAAAAATAACCTATACTGGCATAAACGAAGGAAGCTAATAAAAAGTTCAAGTGTTCTAAATAATCCGAATGATATACATAGATTTGCAACATCATTGAGTGCAGACTACGCCCTGCGCTAACCTTGTGCTAGCTGGCGTGTGGTTGAAGAAAGAGAGAAATCCAATTGCAGGACTTTAAAATTTTCATCATTCGACGAAACACTGAAATACAGTGTATTCCCGCCTGATACAGTACTTAGGGATATTCCAAGCACTTGCAAGGTAGATGGGCAGATGGAGAGATGTAATTGCTTCATTGTCCTGGCTGAATGTAGAGAGGCTTTTCAAGATCTAACAGCTATTATTTTCCTGAAGAGGGACACAACAGAACACCATAGACTCGCTACGAGTCAAAAACACAACTATTTTCCTTGTTCACGAACTTGCTTGAAAACTGCTGATCAAACGAAAAAGTCCTGATCCAAGTTGCCATGACCGTTGCTCATCAGATGTCAAGAAAAACGAGAAACTTCATTGTCCCGGCTTAATGTAGAGACTTCTCTTAGCTATGATACCTGCTTTTTGCCCTAAGAAGAATACAACAGAACATAAAGTTCACTACACATCTTCGATGTAGATTTCACGATCACAAACTCGTTTGAATGTAGCTTAACGCACCAGAAGCCCTGATCTTAGATGTCGTGATCGTTGCTCGCCATATTTCAAGAGGGACAAAAAACTTCATTGTCCTGGCTTAATGCAGAGACTTCTCTTAGCTGTGAAACCTGTTTTTTAACTTGAAGAAGAATACAACAAAACTTATTATCTGCTACCCGCCTATGGTATAGCTACTTTATCTTAGTCACAAACTTGTCGAAATGTAGTTTAATCTAACGGGAATCCCTGATCGTCTACAATATAGCTACTATCTTGTTCACGGACTTGTTTGAATATAGCTAGTCGAACGGGAAGCCTTGATCAAAGATCCTATGGCCGGTGTTTGACAACGCTCAAGAGAGACGAACAGCTCCATTGTTCTGGCTCAACGTAGGGACTTTTCTAAACTGTGATACCTAAGTATTACCTGAAGAAGAATTCAACAGAACATAATTTCACTACTCATCTCAGATGTAACTATCTACAATCACGAACTTGTTTGAATATGGTTAATTAAAAGACAAGCCCTGACATAAATTGACATGACCGTTGGCTGTTAAAGCACAAGTGAGATAAACACCTTCATTGTTCTGGCTGAATGTAGAGACTTCCCTTAGGTGTGACACCTGTCTATTACCCAAAGAAGAATTCAACGAGACACAATACTTGCTACCCACCTAGGGTATAGCTACTTTATTTTCGTAATTTTTTTCATCTTATTTACGCACTTGCTTGAATTTGGCTAATCAAGCGGGAAGCCCTGATCTAAATTCTAAATTGACATGACCGTTGTGTACTAAAGTTTAGGACAATAAAGTGATTTATCTATCCATCTATAAAACTTGTACTAGAACTGGCAAAACATAGAGATTACTCCAACTGTAGCTACAAATTTTGAATGGATAATGCACATTATTATCCTTGCCAGAATGTGGAGACTACTCTATCTTTAGTAGCTATTCTATAGATAGATAGATAGATAAGCTACTAATGTGTTGGAGGATATCCCTCATCATGTTTCTCAATTCTGGCGCCTGAGAGCTTGAAGTTTGTTGTGGTAACGCTACTCTACGTTACTGTTCTTTTATTCTCAACGCTTTTGACACCTAAAACACTTACACGTTTAATAGATGAATCAATATATCTTCCTGGTTGAATGTCAAAACTACACTAACCGCAACATTCTATATATATAAAAAAGAAAGCAGTTGTCTGATATAGACTAGTCCAGCTTAATTGCCGTGTTTGTATTCAAGTTTGGTTAAACCAGAAGGTAGTTATCTCACCATTAGACCACTGAGCCACTACCTAGAACACTTACACGTCTGACGACTGCTCAGTTGCAGTTTTATTTTTTTTTTTATACATCAGTTTATTGTCCTGGCTAATTATGGAGACCACCCAGTCGGTAGTAACTATTAGACGCGTATAGAAGAAGACATGGTTCTTTGCTTGTCTGATACAAACTTGGTTTCTGGGCGAATTATTTCGCTTTTGCTTTTGCGTTCGTGTGCGGTGATGGTGTTGGAATCCTCCCTGCTTTGGCAAAGGCTTTACTTAAGCCTTTTATCACAGCGCTTTAGGGAAACCTGGCTGGGGAGCCAGGGGAAAACCTATGCGAACTGCCCTCATAAGGTTTGACCATCACTGTGAACTAGGCGCAGCAGGGATTTGAACCCTGGTTATGCCACTTCCATGGTGGCTCTACCAGTTGGGCTATCCGCTGGCTGTGCCCCGCTCAGTTGCAGTGTCAGAAGAACCGCTTGGGTCTAAAGGGCCCAATGAATCTGTTTTGTAAATGCGTTTCCACTGTCACGTTAGTTTTTGCTCTGAACCAGTCTGGTGGTGGTGCAAACTCCATTTTCTTAATGCAATAACGGACTTTGAAGTCAAAAATTGGTGGCTAAAAGCCATACAGGTAAAACTTCTTTGTTTAACTGTGGGAACTAGTCATACCAGCCAAGCCATGGTTGGGCTACACCAAAAATAAAAGGCTCGAACAAAATTTCTTGCGAACTACCTCAAATTTGTTTAGTAGATTTTGATCAGACTGTAAACAGTCTCTTCCAAGAAATCCTCCTGATGGCCCAGTTGGCTAAGGCGCGAGACTGTAATGGTTCATTGTTATCTTGAGATCGGGTGTTCGACTCACCCTCAGGAGATTCTTTTTTTGGACACTAAATTGTTTTTTTTTCTACATTCATCATCTTTGAGCCTTTTTAGATCTCAATTGAGCTCTGAAGTTGCTAGCTTACAACTAATGCCTGTTGCTGAGTGTAAAGGCCTATATAACTACAGTACTTGAGCTTCATGGTCTGGGATTCCCGACTCACTTATGTAGCGCTCATAGCCTCGATTACCTGTACGTTACTGCTAAAATTATGTTCTCTAAGTAAGGTATGCTTTCTTAAATTGGTTTATACATTTTTAGATGGCTAGCTGCAAAAGCTTTTGGAATAGTTGAGAGCTTCTCACCGTGTGATTATAATGTAGAAATCAACGTATTGACAAAACGTGGCTGCAAGATTGAGCAGGATTGAGCCTGCGGAGTTTTGGATTTGAGAACTACATATTAGTCACATATAGAAAACGTACTTGTGCTGAAAACTGATTGACAAGGAATTGAGTGATTCGATTAAATTTTGTTGCTCATGTCACCCTTAAGGAGTTTGAAGCTATGGTTTGTATTTCTTGTTCAATATCCGTGAACCTGGGAAACACGAGAAGAAACAGTGTACTTCAAAGAGAAATATAAAGTAAGATTTTTGTATTCGCATCACTCCAAATTGATTTGATCTGGGTTGACTTAAATTGAATTGGCTTAGGTATATTGATATGACTTGTTATAGGCATAAAGCTAATATTAGTTGTATGTAAACTTATAGAGGCTACCAGTATGCTTGGCTTTTTGCGCCAGCTTTCAATCCCTCGAATATGAAATAGAAAAGTACACGGAAGTATTATCTGCACATTTTTCCAAATAGGCCTGAGACAAATGGAACTTGAGTAATTATCACATCTAAGCTGGCCCCAGATAATGTTGCTATTCTTTTAGAAACACAAAGTTTTGTCTATTTTAAAGCAAGCAAAAATCGAATAAGAGTACGACTATGATCAATTATAGCAAACATGAGCAGAAGCAGTTGTTTTATTGTAAAAGCTATAGTAATTACAGTTTTGGCTATTGAGATAGAAAGTACTCATATTCATCAACTAAAGGTTACGGCAAGTGCGATCTTGATAATTCAGATTATATGCTACATACTATGATAAAACACAAGAAATTCATTGCAATTTAACGCGCTGTGATTAAGATAATACCGAGGGAAAATGTCCTATACATACAATTAAAGTACCAACATGCCTGAAAAAAAAATTAATATGGAAAAGAAGTCTAAGAGAGGGCTACAGATTATTTTGAGATGTGGAAAAGCAACAAGAAAGCAATTCAAAATAACAATTATATACTCTACAAAGCGCATTCTTTTAAAAAAAAAAAAAAAGAAGAAAGCAAGACGGTCTGAAGTCAGACTGAGGTAATCTAGACACAGCACGACTTTTTTGTAAGTAAATCCCCAAAAATATACGCTGTTTATACATGATCTTGAAGTGAACCAGAGTCAAGTATTGATGTTTAATCTATACAACAACCCAGCCTTTAACTTCTCTTTCATTTGCATCAAACCTTTTTACAAAATGCCTATAGCTGATACCCATATCGATAAATATCCATTCAACTATCGCCCGTATTCTCACCATACATTATAGGCTAGCTCTCACTCTTAAACTTATAACGTGTCAGTGCCATGATATTATAGTATAGAGCGCATTTAATACATTATACGGCCAAATTAAAAAAATTAGAAAATTAAAAATAAAAAAAAAAACATACGCACTCGAGCCTTTCTTTACAGAGAGATTGACCAAAAACTCATAATTCAAACAAAGTAAGAACTACCATGCCGGACATATACATCAAGTATATTAAATAATCAATAATCAACTATTCAACATTTACTGGTATTTATCAACATATAACTTTTCAATTACACATTACAATTGCAATCAAGAAGAAAACGAGGAAAACGAAAGAGTCAACGTTAAAGTATGGTCCATTCTGTTGCCATAAATAGTTCAAATCATGGCACTAGAAGTGAAGTTAAGTACAGATGTTCGATATGACACAGCCTTACCGTACGCTATTGTTGTTGTCCATGTTAACAATTTACATACAGGTTAGCCACGATGGAAACACGTTTGTGTGTATGTATATAACTGCACTTGAACTATGCGTCACTCAGCTTTGTATTTCAATCACATCTCTTGAAATAATATAGAACCTTATCAGCCTGGTGTGACTACACCCACTCTTTTTTTTTTCTGCATTTGACAGATTAGAGTGTGTGATCGCAATGATTTACCAATAGCTGTAGTAGTAGTACTACTACTACTAGCTTTTAATTAACAGTCCTAAAACTTTCATTACAAAAAATAAATAATCATCGATCACAGAAACGAAAGGCCAAACTCTCTTGCGTAGAAAAGTTTCCCGGTTTTCTTTTTTTGTTATTTTATTCGCATAGTTGCCAAATTCTTCAGGTTATGGCATATACCGCAGCTGCAGTACTGCACATCACCTAGAGTTCATCTCTTAAATTAACAATTACCGGTGCTTCGACATCGGGCCCGTCGTCTTTTTTATTTACCGAATTCCCAACACCAGAATCAACATCATCATTATGGGCATCGTTATCACCATCAGACAACGTCTTCCCATCAACACTCCCACTTTTCTTGCCCTTAAGCTTGTCCGCCTCTTTTTCGGACACGACCTGCACACTCAGATTCCCTTTAGATAACTCAATTTGCACGCTCAAGATTGGCTTTCCCGCAAGATCGACCAGTGACATGATTGTTGAAAACTCGTCGGTCGCAGCAATGGGCCGCCCGTCTGAGGCCTTGAGCTCACCATCCTTGATCATTTTAGAGACCTGAGACAACACGAGTGATAGAGTTTTGTTTATATCTTTGGTAAAAGATGAAGAAGAGGAAGATAATAAATCTTTGGTTGCTGCCATGCTGTTTTTGTTTTTGTTTTTGTTCGTATTCAAATTCTTTTCCTCAAGAATTTCTTCAAAAGTTTGTCCAAGAGAATCGCCTACAGATAACTCAGCATCTTGCTCGCTTGCACTCTTTGCCTTTGCTTCAAATATGGGAAGCGAAGTCAAAAACGGAGACCTGAATTCAAGCTTTGCATCATTATCATCGTCATGATCCAAATCACGTTCTTGCTCTTGCTGCAGTTGCAGTTGTTCTTGTTTCTGCACATCTGCAACAGTGAGTACGCGTTTGCAATCAATACTGTAAGGCTCGTTCGTTTTGGGTGGCGCAAACACCACATCTTGGCATAATCGCCATGTTTGTATATCAATGATGTAATGACAGCTTTTGGTCTCCCTGATCCCCATAATTCTGTCCTGACTGCTTAACGGTAACCGCGGGTTGCATGAAAATTGAACTTCAATGGTGCGGTCTTGGCCTGTAATCTCACATAGAGTGCCTCGTCCCAAACTGTAGGAGAGCGAGTTGGTCTCACCTACTGCTTTTATCTGAATTGGCCTGTCGTTCCCTCTTTCACGTTCTTTTCCATCCGTTGACTCCTTGTCATACACAGTAAGAGTATTTCCTTCGGTCTGAGGTAGCTCATCGAATTGACCAAGCACCGAATTCATTATAACGTCTTCCGGTCTTGGCGGCGGCAGCATGTTTGCTGCGCTCCTTCCTTCCAAGACAGCTCTCGGCAACAACTTATCAATATGGAACTGGCGCACCTCTTTTCCATAGCAGAACGAATAAGTCCACCAATCCTTCGCAAAATACAAGCACTTGTTTGACAAAGGCAACAACAACTCCAGCGCATTTTCGAGCGCGCGCTCAAGTTCTTGTGCGTTAAAATTCCTGGCTGCTGCTGCCGCTAGAGCTATATCCTTGTCTTCAAGCACAGGAATAGCGCAGACATACGTTTGGTTTTCAAGTTTCATAATTTCAATCTCAGCATTGGTGAGGCTCTGCACTGAGTCAATATAAGCTTGCACTTGGTCTTCTTGTAGATACATGGGATTACTACCATCTGTCGTCAAGGTCGAATTTTTTAGTAGAAATGCTGGGGTGGCATAAACGTCTTTGGCAATTGGCGACAGCACTGCGTTACATGTGGTTAATAAAAACAAACATGCTAGCCTGTGAACCTTCATTGTGGGCTCTTCTTCTGCTTCTTTTTTAGTTCAAAGCTCGTCCGTTGTATTTGTCTAGAGAAAATATTTTATTCATTGCGAGCTATGAAGCTTGATAGTGTTAAAAGTCTGGTGAGCTCATATTCTATTTAGATGGAATTGAAAGGGTTCTACTGGGTCAAACATGCTGGGATGTGCACCACAGTATATCTGGGCACGATAAGCTCCTGTGAGCAACTTGGACAAATAAATGCAGACGTCAAACAAGAGTAGAAAGGCCTTCAGAGGCTGTAGACCGCAGTTTCAAGTTTCTATATTTGTTGGCCAGGCCGTCCACTTGACTCTACTGTTGGTATGGATTGAGCTCCATACACATGCGCTGGATGTATCGTAATTATATAACTCATGTTCTGATCAATACAGTATACAGTAATCATTCAAAAGTCTAACTTGGATCTACCGGGTTGGCTCTCAATGTCTCTAACCGTAAGCGCCACAAACTCATCATAGTCCGACTTGTCACTAAGTCTTGCATCCTCAATGTTGAACAAAACTTTCTTGATACCCATTCCAAGCACTGAGGTTTTTGTCTCGGCCTGAATCTGCTGGATAGCCTGTGGCCGCAGATTGGCATCCAAAAAGTTGGCCTTTTCCATAATGCTGTTGAGCTCGGCAACCGACGACACGGTAGGCACAAATATCTCCTGGTTGAAGTTGGGCAAAAGGTCCATTTGCTCTAGTACGTTGTGGCGTGAAGTAGTGGCAATTACCATGAGCTTGTGGTTGCTGGGAGGCTTATCTTGTAAAAACACCATGAATGCTTGTAAAAGAGCGTTTGAGAAACGAGGCCCAATAGGAACCCAGTCCATAATGGCATCGATCTTGTCAATCACAACCACACTCAATGGGGACTTGTAACTATCCAGAAAGACGTTACTAATGTATTGAATACGGTTGGCCTCGGTCATACCAATCATGGCCTTGGGAGAAATCATGCGAATGAACGGGAAACCTGAAGTAAGAGCAATGGAAGCAGCAAGAGCAGTCTTTCCAGACCCAGGAGGTCCATGAATTAGCACTGAAATAATGCTGAGCATATCCGATTGACGCACATGATTGATCAAACTCTTTCCGCGATCCAAGATTTCTTGAACATGATTGGAATATTTGATGATGCCTCCGCTCATGCAATCTTCGAGCTCTTCTTCGCTGACACCAAACGCAGCTTTGACTTCTTCCAAAGCGCGCGTAAAATCTTCCATGCGCACAATGACTTCGTTTTTGTCAATGTGAATTCCAGATCCGTCTTGCGTAATGTGTCTGTTGATTGCAAAAGATGCAGCACTTTTAACCAAACCTGAGATTTCAGCACCTGAGAAATTCTTGGACTTAGCCGCAAGAAGGTTCAAGTCAACATCCTTACTGAGCTTCTTTTCTTTGACCATGGAAGCAGTGTGGATCTTAAAAATCTGTCGACGTCCGTGCTCGTCAGGCAGAGGAATCTCCAGCTGAACCTCAAAACGACCAGGACGCAGTAGAGCACTGTCAATGAGATCTTTTCTGTTGGTCATACCAATAACCAGAATATTGTTGAGACTGTCAACACCGTCCATCTTTGCCAGCAGCTGATTGACAACATTATCACCTACACCGGTGCCATCTCCTCTACTTCCTCTCTGCTTGAACACAGCGTCCAACTCGTCAAAAATAATCATGTGCAGGTTTGACTCGTCTCCTTTCTCTTTGAACTCGGCTTCAGCATCTTTGAACAGTTTTCGAATGTTTTCTTCACTACCACCGACATATTTGTTGAGCATTTCAGGTCCATTAACAATCTTGGGCTCCACTGCGTTGAGCATTTTTCCAATCTGTCGCGCAATCAAGGTCTTACCGGTACCCGGAGGCCCGTAAAGAAGCATACCTTTGACATGCGAAATTCCCAGACGCTCGATTTCACGTGGGGGATAGATGCGCGACGCAAAAGATCTTCTAAAAATCGTACTAAACTGGTCGTCTAAACCACCAATTCCCATATCTTCAAACTTGAAATTAGGGGTAAGAATTGCATTTGCTCGCGGCTTGCTTCCATCTGCCTTCAAATTAACGAGACCGCCATTGGGCTTGAAAAAGTTGATTTCTGTCTGCTGCACCAATATGCCTCGACCATTCTGCTGGGTAGGTCCGGAGGCTTTTTCCGCGTTGCTCCCAAGGTCGACGACCTGAGTACCGGAAATTGTAATTTTGAAATTGAAGTTCTTGAATTCCATTGTCAGTTTCTGGCCTGGTGTAAAGATCTGGTTTTGGTACAATGTAAAGAAACGATGGGCAAGGTCCTCCTGCTTGAAGGGATCAGGCACAGCTCTGTTCCTTGAGTGGAAGTCAATCTCGGCATTGATGGAGCCTAAATAAACACGGCCATTGCCAGAAGCAAAAATATCAAATGGCGCAACTTTGACCTCTTGGTTTAAAGACCATTGTCCCCATTCTCTCTGAGCACCACCGGCTCCAAGAATGTCTGGAATGACTCGGTCAGATGTTCTGCCATTGTGAGTGCGGGTCAAATAGCAATAGCTATAAACTTACCTAACAGTGAACACAAACTGGTCGTTGATAATAACATATTGGCCATCACGGAAGTGTGTAGGAGGTACCGCAATGACATTGCTCACTACGTAGGAAGGATCGGGGGCGTTCTGAATCTTCAACACGTAGGACTGATAACCTGGGTTTGGCTGAGAGCCCTGATGCTGTGGAGGCTGGGGAGCCTTTGCAAAGGGGTTTTTAGGTGCTGCCCTTGAAAACATTGCCAATATAGAGTATACGTATTCTGGAGTAAAAGGGAGATGGACAGGTTGGCAAAGGAAATTTAAAGAGATGAACTTCGGATATTGATGGTTTTTGGCAAAAAGGTGGGACAAACCCCAACGTGGCATTAAGTAAGCGAAAGGATTGATATTTATAAGCAAAAGCAAGGCCATGTCTACGAAGCTACGAAGTGGACAGCTCTTTACAAGGACTGCTGCTGTGCCCATGATGCGTGTGTTCCCAGAAAATGATGTTCCGGGTGTGCACCCACTGCTTGATTGCAGCCTTTCGGTCTCTGCTTCGAGCCCTGCTGGGAGGCTTTTTTAGAATGCGCCGCACGTATCCAGTGAATCCTCGATAAGCTTCATACGAAGACAGCGTGCCAGGCTGAGCCCGCTTCCAGAACCTCCGCTGAGGGTGCTTTGATATCTTTATGGGATCTGACACAGACGTAAAGAGAAATCCCGTTTTGCAAGTACTGGGAACACGGCTAGTGGGCGAGGCACGAGTGGTCGCTTTATTGTTATCGTTTAGCGATGGAGATAGCGTATTTGGGGCTTGGGAAGAGGAATCTTCCAGAGTCAAGGCACGCGTAAACTCCACAAGGGCATTCACAGGCGGCACTATCATGAATGTCCGTGGGTATCTCTCTCGGGTCATGTCGGGCTCCTCGGGCTCAATATCTGGCGCCTCTTCCGGGTATCGACATTGTTTCACTCGTAATTCGGTATGCTTTTGTTCGTTCCGTGTAGGGTATTGCGTAGGGTATTGCGTAGGGTATTGTGTAGGGTATTGTGTAGGGTATTGTGTAGGGTATTGTGTAGGGCATTGTACAGGGTATTTGACAGGAAGCTCGTTGCCCAATTGTATTTGGGGAGGTTCAGACGGATCTGTGCTAACCATTCGCACTATGGATGATGCCAGGGATCTGTCGTTGTAGAGATCGTCTGAGAGAAAGCTGAACTCGTCTTGGTAGTTTTGGTCGTCTCTGGGTATCAAAACGTTGGAATCAGCGTGCCTTTGCGATGCCAGAGCCGGCGAGTCTGCTGGAGGCGCTGGCCGCGCTATAGTTGAAAGCAGTTCAGCTGGAATGTTTTCCCACTGCGAAGGCGAAGCGGCCACATTCATCATGGTAGGCAAAAAAAACGGTGGTGTAAAAGAACTGGTACTTATGAGGTTTATTTTTGTGTTTTAACGATTTTATTTCTGTAGTTTATTTCTGTGATATATTTATGAGAATCTATTCTGAAGAACCACTCCTTCTCTTTGACACGTTCTAGGCCTCTGTGACAATGGGCTTTTACCAGCTATATGGAAAGCTGGGCTCTGCCTCTCCTGAGCAGCCGGCCAGGCGGCAGCGTAAAAAGGCCTCGACATCGCTAGCTGAGCTGTGCATTTCTAACGAGGTCGCTGACCAGCTTCAGGCCAAGTTTACTGAGCTTTCCGCAAACAAACAGGTGTTTGTTGACTGTATAGTGACTCTTACGACGCTCAGAGTCATTGCACAAAGGCTTTACTTCAAAGTCGGATCACCTTTGTATGACGCTCACAACAATATTAACTCGCGAAACTCTATATCGCAGTTACAAGTACAAATCCAGCACCGGGCACGGGAAATTCAGAGACAAATTCTGGCTCTCGACCGCTACTTGACAGAAGCCGTCCCATCAGGGCGAGGCCGCCGAAAGACTGGTGCATACGAAATGAAGCGAGCAAAGTACTTATGTGAGCTTCAAGCCTTTACAAACGAGATTCTAGGGATCCTGTGCCAGCACAAGAGCGATCTGAAGGAGCTGTGCAATGAGTACTGTGAATTCATATCCCGGCAGTATCACTCCAGTGAGTATTAAGAACTGGTAAGTTGACCTTGCTAACAGTGGCAGTCGATCCAAATACCACGGCAGAGGAAACTAAACGGTTTCTCTCTCGGGTGGACCATCCGGTAGTCCTGCCTTACGAGACTGATGAGGAAAACAGACAGGTCAACATGCACTATAAGAAAGTAGTAGCGGAAATGCTATTTCGGAGGTACGATATGCACATGATACTGGACACGTTGCGGTTAATAGACGTTGTTTCGCCAGGACTGAGGGTCATTGAGCATCGGTTTCTTTTGAGTGCATATTCAACGGGATACGGAGATACCAGCCCTGAGGAAGAGAGTGACAGTGACTCCAGCATGGGCAGCTCAGATTCTGGGCAGCGCATTACAAGCCCGTTTACATTGGCTAAAACAGTTGCTAGATTATTTAGCAGTACGTATGAAAATGTCAGTGGTAATGATGACTATGAGCTTGGGGAAATGAACAGCGGCGACGAGAACGACGAAGGATACGCTGAAAACGGCATCCATTCGGCTAGTTCTCCATTAATGAGCAGACAAGCTTCTTATGAAGAGGAGTTCTCTGAAGTGTCATGCCTGAACTTGACCTCTGATTCAATTACGAAATCCCAGCGTATCAAACTGGTTGTCATTACAGTTTTAGTGCTGTTAGTTCTTGCATTGTCAATAATACTAGTTGTAGAAACGCTGAGCCCAAAGTCATGACCAAAAACTTCTTCTAGCTAGAGGTAGTACGAGATCATGATATCGTCCTGCTACCGTCCTACTGTCATGATGTCGTCAAAGGTGATCCAAATGGCCTGTGCGTCACTAACACGGGACACATATAGGGCAGGGGTTGCTGTGCCTTAATCGCCACACGCTCAGGTCTCGGCTACAGGCATAGCTTGAATTCTCGAATTCTCAGGCAAAGTCTCGTCGTCTGCCTTTTCGTTCTCCCTTTTGTACTTGAATCTATATACTAGATTTGTGTTTATAGACAAGCAATTGACCTCATATCCAGCTACTGTCTACTTCATATTTGTTCTCGCGTCTTTTTGTGAGGGTTAAAATAGCACTCTTACAACTAACCTATTTGCGACCGCTACCTCCGACCCAGAGCTTTGCCTCTACCTCTTGTCATTTAATCACGTCTTGATATACATCTACGCATGGGATTTCACACCAGCTATTAACGCATAAACACAAGCATACAACAACACTACGAGCATAAACACCATGGAGTTCAAATACGAGCTCGATCTTCCGAAACCACTCATTAAAGACTCTATCCGAGCAGTCCTCTCCACCATCTTGTTTCACCGCATGCTGGGCGCCGTAATTCCTCACAGCCGAGACTCTCTTTTGGGTATCTCGTATCCCTGCGTTTTGGGTGAGGGTGGAGCAGAGGTAGACGCTTTGGTTGAAGAAAAGTCCAGCCTAGTGATACGAGCCCTAGAAGCAGCCAACGGAAACTCAAATACAAATACAAACGCCAGTACACAACAAAGCGCTGTTCGCGGGAGAAAACCGCCGCCTTCTTCTGCAGCGGTGGTCACAGTCAGGTTTCTGCAGGACCGGCCGCAGCCTACCCGCAAATCCGGGTGGTTCAGTTCACGAACGACAACCACGACCGAGACGGACTCTGTATGTTGGGAGAAGTGGGTGATTGTAGTTCGAATGTTGGATTCTTCATCTTCTTCATCTTCTTCTTCTTTGCAACAACAGCAGCAGGCCACAGGTCAAGGCACCTCGCCAACGTCAGGAAACACTTCGCCCGAAATCCTAGTAATGGCAACTCGCCAGTTACAGTCTGTGCTGCTGGGCATCTTGACAACGGCGAATACACACAACGAGTATATACCCCCAATAACAACGACCCAGATTGCGCCGTTCCCGTATGAAATTGGGGTGTACCCGAGTGACTCGCAAGGCAAGCCTATCGAGGGTGCGAGTGGGAATACGGAGGATGAGTCGTGGGGCTCTGTATTCAAAAAGATTTTAGATAGCTGAGTCTGTAAAATGTAATATGAAGGTCTTTTTTTTAAATACATTGGACTGAGTGGTTGTCTTGTAGGTTTATTGTTCCCACGAACTGAAATGAATCTACAAGTCATAGATTACAATGATTTGGCAGTACAAGAGCTTCAATGAGGAGTAATCAAGGAAATCAGGTGCCAAGGCTTACAATCTGCTTAGATACCATAGTTGGCGGACAAGAAAGCCAACAAAAGTGTGCTTTGGTAATTTTTATGAGTTCGCTCAGTCTCAAGTTAAGTCTTGAGATAGTCTGTCGGTCCTTGGAAGCGTTGATACTGTCAACACTAACTTAACAATAGGCTACTGTACTATACCAATGCTTCTCGTTCTTTGTTGCTTATTACGGATTATCAATTCAAACATACAGGCAACTTGCAGGCAAACACGACTGATGTCAAGACTGGCATCGGCTGTTCAGGTCCTAGGCTTCAAGCACATGTGTATATTCAATTGGACCATGTTATCATAGACATGTCGCTACCAATTATAAATTATCAAATCCCTAATGAGAAAAAGAAAATCACCATAGTCTACTGTGTTTCTGTGTTTCTCCCCCCAAAACTGCGCTATGTACCTTTTTATTGATTTAAGCTCACCTGCAAGTCTCTGTAATTTTCATGGCTCCATGCTTTGATTCGTGCTCATGTGAGTGATTTCCTTAGAACTGAATACTTGTCGCCTATTTAGACTGGTATGTTTTACTATTTTGTGGTAATGCAAAGGGTTACAGGCCGTCCGCGGTTACCGAGTGCAGCTATTGAATTCAGCAAATATATCTAGTTGTTGCCAATAGCTAAGTATCTTACAAAAAAAGAGCAGATGATTTTCACCAACTACAGTTAAGTAGAAAAAAAAAGAGATGGTAAAGGAAAGCTACTGATGTTAACAAGGCCCTAGGATCGAGGCAGAAGAATAAAAGAATAGAAGAGGAGGAGGCTTGGAAAAAGAACGAGCACTAATACCGTAATTATGAACTAGGATTTGTGATATAGTTCAAACTGCCTCTTGTTTCATTTGCAAGTTGCGCAAGTTGCGACTGTGTACATTGTCATTGGCCGCTTTCTCGATTAATACCAGTGATTGAAAATGGTTAACACTTGTAACAAACTTGTGTTAGACTTTCAGTCCTACGAAAAAAAAAAACCTTCTTTGTTAAAGCACATTGTATTGAAAAGTATGTAATTGGTGCTGGAAAACTTCGACATCTAGAACAACTTAGGATATACAGATCGTACAAGGTGAGCTATGAGCTATAATCAATGGGCTACAGGCAATGGGCTACAAGCTATGAGACTCTAGTCCAGACGTAACAAGCCGAGGTAGCTGCTGTACTATTAA
Organism: Geotrichum aggregatum; assembly: GCA_030564925.1. Lineage (NCBI taxonomy): Eukaryota > Fungi > Ascomycota > Dipodascomycetes > Dipodascales > Dipodascaceae > Geotrichum > Geotrichum aggregatum. The sequence goes on from JAJMAH010000035.1 coordinate 92,514, forward strand.
CTTGAGGATTCAAAAAACCAGGTTCAGAGTGAGTTGAACACGAGCAATTAAGATATACAGTTCATGATTACAATCTACATAAGTTCGGGGACATTCGAGTTCCATCGCCTTTGCTAATTACTACTAGTTACCAGTCCAAGGTGGTCTACTTATCTACTAATTTCAATTCCAATACTAATTTCAACTCCAATCTCGAGCTTAAACCCAAACGCGTGTCTACAACTCTTCTCACATTTCTCGCATCCCTGATATTTTCAAGACTCAAAATAGTTCATGACAATTGCAGGATTCAAAGCCATAGAAACAATCGAAATATATGAGATATATGAGATATATGAAATGTGTAATAAAATAAATAAATGAAAGTAAATACACGAGGCACCACTATTCCACAGGAGACGGCAACTCCATATCCAGTGCCTCTCTGACAAGGCCCAAATCCCCAACAAACACCATCATGACCCCAGTTCTTGCCGTCGACAAATAACTCATTTGCATCTTCACACCACTCCCCGCAAGCAGCCTCGCTGTCACCCCCGCTACAATCCCCGTACAATCTTCTGGCAGCGCCCTCAGATCCAGTGACACCGGCACAATATAGTCCGTCGGGTCGCCGCCACCCAGCAAGAGGCAGCGCACGTTTGCTGAAAACAAGTCAAGAGTGTGTTGGGGCAGAATGAACGAGACCTCGGACGAGACTTCAGACGAGCCACCGGTCACGGATACTGAAAAGTAAACGGGCGGATGAATGAGAATCTCAATTATCTTGAGATATAACGAAGAGGCATGCTGCGAGGAGGACTTTGTGCGCGTGCCGCAGAGCAGAAGTGGGAAGGAGCTTTCGATGGATGGGACAATGCCCTTGGACGTGAGTTGTGAAAAGGCTTTTGTTTGTACGGAAGTGAGGAGCGCTAGTGGCGGTGGCACTGGCGAGACCTGCTGCTGTTGTTGTTGCTGCAGGTGCAAGAACGCTGAATCTCTCGTGAAGGTAGTCGATGTTGGCGATGTTGGTGAGGTTGCAATATATGAATTAACGCTGTTGGAAAACACAAACCCCGCGCGTTCCAGGATCTGTGCGACATGTGCGCGTGCGAGTAGAGGTACAAGGACGTAGTCGCTGAAGTAAGTGGGGATGAAAAAGATGGGGATGCCAGCAGCGCAGAGCGGAGCGGTGAGATCAAGCAGGCAGCTAGTGTCGGTGCTGTCACTGTCAACTTGGAGTGCCAAGTACTGGTCTTTGAAAACGGCCGGGATACTTTTTTTTCTTGTGTCTGGGTCAGAGCTTGAGTGTGGATCTGTGTTGTCGTCGGTACTTTCCAGCGTGGTGCTAGAAGAGCTGCTGGCAGACGCTTCAAGAGCGCTGCCAAAGATGAGGTGAATGAGTTCCGTTGGACAAATGACCGAGCATTCAACTGGTGTAACGGACACGTTTATAAATTCCTTGAGCTCCTGAATTTTGTGGTTAATGGAAATGTCCAGCAGCTCTTCTTGACTGAGCTGAGTAGCCAGGGTTGTATTTGTGTTGTCGTCGTCTATACTTTTGACGCTGGCTCGCTTACAATGAGTTTTTGCGGACGACAGCTGCTGGGATGAGTATTCGGTCGTGCTGGTGCTGGTGCTGCTATTGTGCCTAGTGCTTTGCCTGCTAGTGCTGTTGCTTGCACTAAAATCACTAAAGCTGTTGTTGTTAGTGTTGGTAGTGTTGCTGTTCAGGCTCAGTCGGCTGCTGGTACTAGAGTTGCTGCCGCTCCTGCTCAAAGACCCCATCTCAAAGCTATACGATTTCTCATTGTCAAACAAGCTCAAATCGGCGTGTGCCGGAGCCTTTGAGTCTAAATTCATAGGCGCGAGGTATTCATCTTCCCAAGCGTTGGTAATGAGCTTGACAATGCCATGAAAGAAGAGCTGGTAGTAGTCCAGAGGGATGGAAAGAATGCTAATAGGCACATTGTGTAGTTGGACTTGTGAAGACATTGTGAAGAGAGACTGAATTCGGCATTCTAGGTGAGTGAGGGAATGCTTGAGTTTTTATAGTCATTGTATACATATTGAAAACTGTATAGTCTTGTCCATAATTCATATAATTCATATAATTCATATTTCATATTTCATATTTCATAGTTCATAGTTCGTAGTTCATAGTTCAATCAGAAAGGAGAAGAAAGATTCAGAGTAAACCAAGTATACGCGTAGTACGCAAAATAATATAGTCTGATGTTTCCGCATGAACTATTGTGAACTTTTTTTTTCTTTCTGAACTTATGTGAGCGTAGTCGACTCTGTAGCCAGTCTAGCTTAGTTTTGTGTCATGAACGATACCATGATATATATATCATGGCACAATAGCAAAGTCTACATAGTCCACAAAGCCTGCAAAGCCTGCAAACACAAATTCAGAGCTCCTAAGCTCATGATCATTTCGAAACATAACGGCATGCGACGTCATTGATACGGGTCACATACATAAGCATTGCATGACTGCATAAATTTATGCGTCTATGCTTGAGAAATTACCCAAAACTGCTGTGACTTCCATGTAAGGATCCATGTACGGGTAGCTAGACCTAGACTATATGAGGAGTAGGCCGCAGTCCAGTATGGACCTATTCATACTGTATTCAGTTTTTTTTTATTTTTTTATTTTTTTTCATCATTTTTTCAAGTGAGAGAGACTTGAGCTTTTTATGATCTGGCATTTAAGAAGATCAAAAGGTATCAAAGTCATGTCACGATCATGGTCCTATAGTCATACAGCTGTAGCCGCTACTATATATGGCTTAGCTGAACCCCAAGCGCAAAGTGTCTGGCGATACTGCTGTACCTGTACAGTTGTGGAGAAGTCTGCTAGAGACGACATTTAGAGATGATTGCTGAAAAAACGTGCAATTAGACCACTGAAGCTCAAGTGATTTCTTCTGGAAGGTCCAAGGTTTCAACTTGCTCAAGGGAGAACGGACTATTTAACGGACTATTTAACGGACTATTTTAGTGAACGTTAATTTCTTAGTGAACTTTCTTAGTGAACTTTTCTAGTCCACTTTTTTCTTGTGTTCAGGACTTGCAAGATTCATGCCGACAATTGCAACTGGGTTGGGCCTGTTGAACCACAGTAAAAGAGAAAACTCTCTGCAAACTTTTTCTATCTCTTGCTTCAAACCTTTTGTTGCAACTGAACTTGGCGCCAACCATAGCCATATTTGTGTACTAGAGCAGTCTACCGTATTTAAAGACTAGACTATTGGTTATACTTTTCAATAGACTCTAGTCTACTAGTATGCGGACTGTAGTAGACTGTAGTAGACTGTAGTAGACTGTAGTAGACTGTAGTAGACAAGCCAGAGCTGCAAGGAGACATTCACAGAAGATACACTTGCTCTAAGCAAACATACAAACGTGAACTTGAAGCAAGGCCAAAAATAAGTTGGATGATACTTCACTTTTTTTCCAGTTTCTGCTGCTGTTTGTGCCTGTTGAATGTGTGAATGGACCTACGGCAGACTTGCAGTAGACTTTTAGACGTGCGTTATAACTAGGTAGCACTACAACCCCCAGCAGTAATGGCTAGTTATCGCCCAGGCACCAACGCAAGACTATAGATTTCAAAGTTTAATGAAGTCGTGTTCTTTTTTGAAAGCCGAGTCTTGGTAGGGTCTTAACAGGGTCTTGAGGTCTTGGGGTTTTGGTAGACTACTTTGTAGCTTCGTAGCAGTGATTCAACGTAACCAAACGTCATTGGACGTAATCCAATGTTTCCTACAGCTATATACGACGGTCTAGCGAGACGTTTGTTGACCGTTGTTTTAGCAGGGTCTACCGGTAATTATAAGTAATGGGTGCCGACAGGTATGAAATGTTTTGCGTTCTCATAAGTACCGAGTACGTAAGTTTAGATGTGTTTAGATGTGGTTACGTGTGTTTACATTTATCTACATTTGTCCACGCTGCTCTACTGTGCTCTACACGTCTAATTGTAGAACACAGTAGAACAGCCATTTTTTAGTAAGTGTATGCTGGCCGAGCCAAGACCTTGGCTCCTTTGATTGACGAATCCAGTGAAGCAGCCTCTTTATTTGTTTATTTATAACGCGTTGACCCTTTTTTTTTTTCTTTCCAAGAAGCCTTGTAATACATATAGACTTGAAGACATGAAGGCTTAAGCTTCGAAGACTGTACTGGCACGATGTGTATACTAAATACGTAGTAAACAGTGTAAGGCCCTTTGATCAACGCACAATTAAGCTCAATTTAAAGTCGCATTTGCGCATGGGCGTATTTGCGTATTTGCGTATTTGCCTGTCTTCACATAGTAAAAAACACACACATAGTATAAAACTACATTGTAGGAACAAACAAACAACGCCAAGACAAGACACGATTCAGAGTCTCCATTAATAGCTCAGCTCAGCTAAGCCCAGCTAAGCTCAGCTTAGTTTAGCATAGCTTAGCACTACTTTGCCCTGCCCTTCTGACTTCGCTTCTTCTTCCTCTTCTTCTTCTCCTTCTTCTCTCTCTTCTTTCTTCCTTTATTCTTCATATCCATCGCATACAACCATGAAAATACTACGTCTTCCAGCATCTATAGCATCTATAGCATGCCTAGCATGTGTATCTCTACTCCCCACTGTACATGCTATAGACATAGACTTCACCTCATCCTCGTCCATCAACTCGGGCCTCGCTCTCATCGCTAAAGGTCTCATGGACTACTACAACGGCAACGACACTGGTGAGACCCCAGGCATGTTTTCCAGTCCCTACTACTGGTGGGAAGCAGGCGCCGCTTGGAACTCCATGCTGGACTACTGGTTCTACACCGGGGACGACCAGTACAACGATCTCCTCAAAACAAGTCTACTCTACCAGGTTGGAGACGGCTGGAATTACATGCCTTCAAACCAAACCACAACAGAAGGAAACGATGATCAAGGGTTCTGGGGCGTCACAGTAATGGCCGCTGCAGAAAAGAACTTCACAAACCCTGGTGACGGCCAGCCACAGTGGCTATACCTCGCGCAAGCTGTCTTTAATACTATGGCAGCTAGATGGGATTCAAAGCATTGCGAAGGGGGCCTGCGATGGCAAATTTATACTTGGAATAACGGCTACAACTACAAGAACACGGTCTCAAACGGCTGCTTGTTCATGCTGGGTGCGCGGTTAGCACGCTTCACGAACAACGAGACATACAGTGAGTGGGCAGAAAAAGTCTGGGACTGGGTGGAATTGCACCAATTTGTCAAAACTTCCGGTGACGTCTACCCAGTATACGACGGCGGGTTTATTGAAGACAACTGCTCAACCGTCACCTCTCTCGAATGGACGTACAACTCGGGTTTGTACATGGCCGGCGCTGCATACATGTACAATCACACCAACGATACCAAGTGGCTTGACCGTGCTGAAAAGATCTGGGGCCGGTCCAAGGTGTTCTACATGGACAATACCAACATCATGTACGAGGCCGCGTGCCAGCCATCAGGCCAGTGCAACAACGACCAGCGGTGCTTCAAGGGCATTTACTCGCGGTTTCTGGGGCTGACGTGTTTGATGGCGCCGACGCTGAGCGCAGAGATCCAGAAATATCTAGAATACACCACGCCTGCTATTTTGCAATCGTGCACGGGCGGAAGCGACGGCCATACGTGTGGCATGGCATGGAGCTACGATGGGTGGGATGGAAAATACGGGTTGGGAGAGCAAATGAGTGCGCTGGAGGCGTTGCAGAATAGATTGGTGTGGACTAAACAGGGCCCACTGACGGCAGATACTGGGGCTACTTCTACAGGTAATGGGTCGGCTGGTCTGTCAGGCAGTTCGGATGATCTCGTGCACAATGTGTTGGATATCAAGACGAAGGATCGGGCTGGAGCGGCCATTATTACGACGTTGCTGATTATTTTGTTTTTAGTCTGTGCCTGGTGGATGATCGTATAGCTATAGTCCCTAGGTCGATTCGAGCTTTAACGAGCAGTTGTCATGTACATGTATGAATTTAGAGACTGTATCGTACTAATGAACTGTATGTAGATTTTTATTCATGAAATCAACGTCTTTTTACTATATATATATATATAAGGCAAAAGAGGAAAAAAAAAAAACAACATCTAGCAACTTGATACTTCTTAAAACTTTTCAACAATTCCCTCGGCAGATTCATGGCGAGCATCCTGGCTGTTGAACGTTCTGTGACCACGAAAGCACCAGTAAAGAACCAAATACGTGCAAAAGCCGACGAGGATCACACAGATGTAATTCATCGTACTGGCTTCTGCTGGCATGGAAAAGGGGAACGAATAAAATACACACGCAAAAATGGTCCATCCCAAGGTCACGTAATTGGCCACAAGCCCCAGGGGACCTAGCCAAAAGGGACCGTGCTTAATGTTATTACGGCCCTTGATCAGGACGCACACGACAGGTATACTGTAGCTAAGAAGTAGGAAGGTGATGGTGCCGACGACCAATGAGTTATAGCCAGTGGTAGAGGCCATGTATAAGCAGCCGCAGATGGCCACCCAACCGCAGGACATTGCGTGTGCGTAAAAAGGAACGCCAAGCTTGGGGTTTACTTGTGACCAGAGGTGAGATCCGGGAAGACCGTTGTCGCGGCACCAGGACCAGCATAGCCGGGCCATCCATGTTTGACCCGAGATGTTGCATCCCCAGGCCGTGAGCAGAAACATAGTCATGAGCACCATGGCGCATGCTTTGTTGTGAACTGCTTGGTAATAAATGTCCAAAATGGGTACACCGGTCGTGGAAACCAAAAGGGCGCTATAATCTTGGATGGAGAAAAACATGGCAATGACATACGTGAAGGATGTGATGAATCCAATAGCGACAGTGCCCATAATGGCGATAGGGATTTTGCGCTCGGGCTCATGAGCCTCTTCGGCCATATGTGTAGCACAGTCGAGGCATGAGAAACACCAATTGGGATTGATGAGTCCTGTGATGAAACCAATAGCGGGCGTGCTCCAGCCTGTATTGTTTTCAAACTGAACGAATACAAAATGGGCCGACTGGAACGACTGCGCGCGGGCCAGTACCGTAATGGTGATGACCAGATACGAGAGCAGCGAAATGTACAGCGCGGCCTTTGCAACGGCGGGCAGAAGCTTGCCATAGCAGTTAAACAGAAAAGTGACAAAGTTGACGAACTGAAATGTAATGAAGACTTGCCATTTTTGGACAACAAAACCTTCATGTGTGAGCGAGTACATGCCAACAATGCATTGTGCGATCGAGAGCGATACCGAGGAGGAGCTAAACACTGATCCTGCCCATGCCAACCCGCCGCACATGTACGCCAAAAATCTGGCCTGTCGCTTTGGCGCGAGCACGAGAGTCCAGTAGTACTGTCCGCCCGAGTTCGGGTAACCCGAAACCAACTCACTTAGGGTTATTCCAATAAACACGGAAATAAACGCAATGATGAGAATTCCATATACTACCATGAGGGGCCCGCCCGACGCGATACTCGTAATGAGCGATGCACTGATTCCAAACCACGAATTGGTGAGTCCGAAACCGATTCCCAGTAGAGACCAAACTGAAAAATTACGTCTAAGTTCGGGTTCATAGCCCATTTGGGCGAGTTGTAAATCGTCGGAGGTGAGGTCACCGGTGGTCCTAATGGAGGTGATGGGTGCAACTTTTTGGTCAACGGTATGGTGGGTGTTGGTGTCGATGCCACTGGCATTGGAAATAGTGCGGGATGCTTCTTTCATTGTGTGAGCGTGAGTGTGAGAGTGAATGTGTGTGTGGGGTTGAGTTTATGGGTATGCAAGTTGACAGGTCAGATTCGGTAAAGATATGAAAAAGGGACTTTGTGTCCAGGCCTGTTGAGGCTTTGGGGTGGGCAGCCGGTGATTGACCTGAGTGTCTTCAGAAGCTTGAGTATCTTCAGAAGTCTTGAGAATCTTGAAGAAGAAAAAAAAAAATGTCCTAAGAGTGCACTAAAATTGATTGAGAGTCCTGCGAAAGTTGCGAACGTCTTTGAGAGCCTTTCAAAGGTGACAATATCGTATTTTTTACCGGTATAGAAAAAATGAAGAGAGAGATGAAAGAAAGAAGAAAAAAAAGGCATGAATGAAACAGGATAATGTTCAAGTTAAATACTTTTTATGCTTCAAGCTCAAGACTAGTAGACTCCAGTATTACGAGTACCCTAGAGACACCAGACTAGACTGATAACTGCTGATAACTGAGAAGCCAATTGCAGAATTCCAAGTTAAGAATTCAGCAAGAAAGTTTAAAATGAAAAAAATATCAAAAAAATGATAAAAAAAAGTATTGAGAGCACACACGGTGACTTACCATCTTAAGTCTTGCTCATTAGTTTTTTCTTTTCTCTTTTTGCTTTAGAGATCTGGAGATAATTGCGCCGAATTGATATATCTGCCGGTACCAATCACACAGAGCAAAGGAGCACATAGCTACGTACGGTAGATTGGAGCATGGAACTGAATACCCAGTAGACTACTGTATCCAGTGGTTTCCCTATAGTCGCTAGCTAGTAGTAGACAGCTGGTAGCTATACGGTAGCTGCAGGAAACAGAGACTGAAAAGTTTCAAAACTTGGCTTCATAGAACACGCTTATTAGCCGATCGCGACGTCGTCTAGAGTCTGGCTGTAGACTTGTACACTCTAGCATCACCGTCATTGTTATCATGCTTGAGCTTACTACCACAAAGAGTGGAGAAGAAGAGGGCTGCCCGGAGCTAGCACCTTGGCCTTATAAACAGCACACTGGACAGACGAGACAAGACAGGCAGCAGATTAGGCCAGACTACTGTACACGTCCACTTTACTGGTTTTTCTTCGTTTTTTTTTCACCAGTGAATCACCAGTGAAGTCATTGAGTCGATGGACTCCCCATGTATTGTCTCGTCCGGTGTAGGGATGTCTATGTGGTGTACCTGTCTAGCTACCATGCGATGTGATGAGACGAAATAGGAAATATTTAAAAATGTTTTTTGTTTTATTTTTCGTTTTTTTCATTTTTTTCCGCTTTTATTTTTTTCAAGCCACAGTGGCGCAAAATAGAGTTTTTTTTATTTCACTCTATACAATTTTTTTTTTTTTTTTAAATCACATTATTTCTGCTTGCGGATAAAAAAAGAGAGACCTGGAGCTTTAGTCCAGTATAGTCATCAGCCCATAGGTCTACAAGCAAATTTTCAAGTTTTTTTTTGTCTCTAACATATTAGCAAGGTGAGTGAATGTAAGTTATCGTGCGCGTTGAGCTTGAATCAATCTACAGGTAGCTAGAGACTAATGGGGGAGACTTGCCATTGAAAACACAAATGATCAATGATTGAGGTGCTACGCACAGCCCAGACTCGTCTTGATGTGAACACTCCTAATGCCAACCGCCTTGAGCCTACTGTCAATACTGATGTCATTACTCATGTTCACGTTCACCGCGCCAATTGCCGATTATACAGCTGTTGCAGACGCCCAGCACACGGTACTAGTCTAATTGCCCAGAAAACCTGCAGTTGAGCGCCACTTCCTCCAGTAGGCTTCTACTATGCATAGCTGCTAGACTAAACAACCTGCTGCAAACCACCACCACCGCTGCCACACAATCACACACACACACACACACACTAAAAAAAAATAAAATAAATAGCTGGAAACTTTAAAACTCTGTCTGTCTAAGAGATAAATTGCAAAAGATAAAGGCGAACTTTGATACTGGTGATTGAAAGATAAACAAGAAACTAGGCTGGCTTCTTTTCGTTCACATGCATACCATAGGGTAGTCAGTATAGGCTTAGGCCTGGGTGTCTACATGTGTGAATTGCAACTGTGTGGACTGGTTCACTGTAGACCGAAACATCTCTTGAAATTCATGAAGGCCTTGTTGAAAAGGTCTACCCACTCAGGCTGCAGCGCATGTATCTCCAAAATAAACAGGACCTTCGTTTTTTTTTTTTTTTGAAGAGAAAGAAGAAATGAAAGAGAGACGATCTGCGCTATACCGGTGTTACCGGTACGTCATTCTGTTGGACGGAAGGGACACACACGCCAATATCAAAAGAATAGAAAAAAAAAACACCAGGAACTTATGGACTAAACAGGTATGCCTTTTCCCTCTTTTTTTTACTGGTATACTGCAGTCTATAGTCGATCTCTCAGTTAATTCGAATTCAGCCAGGAAATCTACTGGGGTAGAGAATACCTCTTTGCTTGTTTTGTCTACCGGTAGTCTACAGTGCTGTCCGTCTCTCTCAGCATCTGGAGATACAAGACTAGATGGAATTGTGATGCATGGCAGGCCGGTGCTTTACCTGTTTTAGTCATCTTTTTAGAGGAGCCTGCTCAATCACGTTTTGATATACCTGGGCTTGAAAGCTTTCGCATGCAACTTTGTGAAAATTTTGTCTAGTAAACGTAGGCTTTGGTTCGCTAAAACAGGCCATGGAATTCAAACACTGGCGGCTGATGCTGAATCAATATAAAAGCACTCATCGAAAAAGCAAAACTACGTTCAAGTCTAAGCGTCAGCTTGTACGCGATGTTAAGGCTGAAAATACTGCGGTAGTCTCATACTTGGGATTTTAACGTGAAATGACTTAAACCACAAAAGTTCGGGTATCGCATCTCTACCCACACACAGCAGATGGCTTACTTACCATGATTCAGCTCTGCAATTATATGGCACGGGTCTAGTATCTACAAACTGCAACCGATTGCTGAAGCATGCAATAGGCTATGCGGCATGCGGTCTAGTCGAATTCAGCCACGGACCACGCCGGACCAATCACAAGCGCAGCAAATCAAAAATTAAGCATTTATTTAAGGTTACCAAGCTTTTTTTTTTTGACGGCCACTAGCCACTGTGGAGTTTTAGTGTGATGACCTGTGATCTGTCAGTCTGACGGGATCCTGCCAGTGCTCCGTTTGATATCCTCCAGTTCACTTCAGTTCAGTTAATTTTACTCCGGATCAATGTGGAGCATGGTTTTGATAATCAATCAAGCAGTACTCAAGCAAGCAATGCACAGTAAATTTGAATACAAATCAAACAAAACTGAGTGATCGACATAATTCGGTTTTACGCGCTCAAAGTTTTGAAAGCAAAAAAAAAAAGGCTCGTGTAGCTTTGAATTCCCCACACAAGACGTATGGACCTAGCATCATTTAGTTTATCGATAGGCTGGTCACCACCATATCGATTCGATTTGGTATAGGATTTCCCTTTGCGCCTCTAAAATTTTTTTGATTGTGTAGACCTTTCGGACAGTAGTCTGCTCTAGTGAGTCTGGTCTATCTATGGAACCCACGAATAATATCTCCGCGTTGGTTCCCGTCCTTTTTGATGAGCCCAAGTAGAAGGCTTTCACTAATGCCCAGGGTTTAGGGCCTAGGCTGGCTAATAAGAATTATAGCGAGGTTATCTGAGAACATGTACATTAAGACTGGGCAAGTAGAAGCCAATGAAGCCTGGAAGATAGCACAACTGGAAAACTGATTAAGCAAATTCACATTTCATAAGTGGCACACATGTTGCCCACATGTTGCACACTGTACACAGCTGTGAAATATTGTTTCTGTGTGCTTAAAATTCATCTTTCTTCACTAAGTTGAGCTAGACCAGGTCTACTAGCTAGGGCCCATGGAGTTGCCACGGCCCATCATTCGTCTTCATAAATGCCTTGTCCAGTTATGTCTTTATAGATAGATCTATAAACTACTGTAAGTCTGACTGATGTCGCCGTCTATCGATATATTGATGCTTGACGTTAATGAGTGGCCCTTAAAACACGCACATACGTCATTTCGTTAGATGTATTCATAACGATTCAATGAAATTTGTACGATAGGCAAAAAGGGTAAAACGTATACGCTTTTTATTTTTCAAAATTGGATCAGGTCAGGGTCCCTGCACATATGAAGCCCACCCAGAGTCTTGGGCTAGAGAGTTGTGCTATTATTGTTTAGTATAGCCATGCTACATCTATAGCTACTTGATTATATTTCTTGCCCTTTAAAAAGCGCATTTAAACAAACGGATTTGGAAAAACGAATCAATGTCAAGAGCGGAAAGCGGAAAGCGACATGCACACCAAACTTGTAACAAACTAGGCTTTGCCTACTGGTAGTCTACCTCCGACAGCAGCATAGAGGCATTCCAATTGCGCAATCGATAGAGAGTCAGGGGAGAGGGCAGTCCGCGATTGCCAACATTGATATCTGGATATCTGGGGGACGCCAGAGCCTAGCTAGGGATGGATGGGGATAACCTTTCCCAAAAGGGGTTGTGTTTCCTGATTCTGTTGTTTTTCACCAATTTCACAAATACACCATTTTTAAAAAACAGAAGCAAGAAAGAAAAAAATAGTGAAATAATAAACACGAAATGAAGTGACATTAGCAGATGAGCCTATTGAACTGTCACGTTCAATGATCATAGCTTTTTTTTTATTCTCTCTTTTTATTCTCTAAGGCTTCGCAAATAAGAAAATAGCTAGCCTACATATGCATGTTCCCGCTGCTTGTACAGTCTAGCCTACCCTTTGGCTATAGTATGGCTGGGATGCGCTCTACAGTAACCATGAAAACAGTTGCTATCGTTCCAAACGTGGCATTCATCCTTATTTTGTGTACTCGCGCTCACTCTGAGCAAACGCGTTTGACATGCGCGCATGTTGAGCTACTTAGAGGCCATGGAGTATGGTATTGAGCAAGAACGGTCCCGTCGTGTTTTCATTTTCAAATTAACAACTTTTGGGTCTGATTTTTATTTCATATGAAGCCAGTTGCTAAGCTGTCTGCTACTTGCTACCCATATTGAATCACACCTGCGCTCTTGGGATCCAGCTAGAGTTTTTCAATCAGGCTAGTTTACTCGCCATTCAGATCATAGTATGTGCTTTTTCTTTTCCCATCCCTTCCGAGAACTGTAAGAATCATTTCAAATTCTTGAGGGTATTTTACAAAATACTTCACTATTTGTGAAAGGAAAGCAATACTTTTGTGTAAATGAAAGTCTTGGAACATGAACCACTACCACGACGCCATACTTGGACATCGATATCATATAGAATTGACGGTGAAGGTCAGTAATTGCAATTAAAAAAAAGCCTCAATAACGAGTTAATATTCCATGATCAATTCTAGTAGAAGCAACAGCATCAGAAAACAAGACGGGACAGTTTTCTGATACTTTTGAGGGGTTTTCATGTTCTGTTAGGTCTACCCGTGTTGCACAAAACTAAAAAAGAAACTCTCCGATATTGAATAATCGACCTGTCGTTTTAGAAGCTTATTTAGACAGCTCAAGTTGCTTCTACTTTCATTTTTTTGAAATGAAATCGCTTTCAATAGTCAAAAGTCAACAGTCTAATTGACACCGTTGTGATAAAAACTTTCAGAATAGAGGGTTTGTGATACTGTGAACCAAATAACATCGCGTACTGGAATCTTCAAGCAGACTGTTCAATGAATATTTAAAGCTGATGTTTGAGCATCGCTCTTTAATACGATGCGTATCTGTTTTTTCTTTGTAAGATGTCGACGAGAGACAATAAACGCTAATGTCAAATCTAGCATAGTCGGGCAAAGAATTCGGGACGAAAAACATATATAAATTGTTAGAAAGAAATCTATACTAAAAAGCCCAAGTAGCTCGGATGTGCCTCTTTGAACATTTCAGGCTACCTTTTTTTTTTTCATGCCGAAAACCTGTATAAACGATACTTTCCAAGTTTTTAATCAAGTTTTTGCGTAGTTCAAACGTTTTCCATGCCATCTCAAAGTAGCCATCCATATCAAAAGGTCCAAAAGCTGCAAAACTCCACAAAGCGGCACGCCAAACGTATCAATTAATCTCAAGCGTATTCAGCGTATTCGGACGTAACAGAGAGAAAAAAAATATAGACATGTGAACACCATATACCATACATTATATGGATTCATGAAAAGAAGTTTACGTTGTACAGTAGTCAAAGTAGGCCAATATATACTTTAAGTATCATCACAGTTTCTCATTCAGCCCCTGATGCCAAGGTGTACACATTCTAAGAGCGCATTTAATATCAGTTATGGTCACAACGACGCAGAACGGATTGACCAACAAACGCGGTACCGAAGGTGTGTAATAATTGGTGCCTCCTTAGGGGCAGGCAAATTGCAAAAGACAGAAGACATTGAAATGTTGTCTAGAGACGCAGTCCAAATACCTATCATCCCATACAAAAAAGCAACCCTATTGTACATTAATTTCCATCATGCTCAACTAAATCAGCCTTGTATTGAATCGGTTTTGAGTGTAAAAAATGACAACTAGAGCTAGTGGTCCCCCAGACCTCGGCCGCGTAGAGCATGGAGGCTACAGTGCTTGTAAAGCTCGTAAATTCAAATCTCACATGTCTCATTTCACTTAATATATCAAGCTTCATTCTTTTCCATTTGCTACTTTGGCATCTAATCTACGTCATGTCTAGCGCATCACTCTGCTGGGCATAAGGATCATAGTCGAAATCAAGCACTTCGATAAAAGTCCTGTCGTTTCGTTGTACGGCCGCAACACACCTTCGCTGGTCAAATCGTACTTGCCAGATACGAGTCAAGCCGTCCAAAAGATCCTGCACTAGTTTACCAGTCCGGATATTCCACAACTTTAGCGTGTGCTCGGATCCGGATATCACCTTGTGTTCGTCGTGCTGAAAACACGTAATCGCACCAACATGGCCTTCCAGCTTGTGTAGAGACTTACCATTATCTGGATCCCACACTCGGAGCGTCGAGTCCGCTGCCGCTGAAACCAGCGTAGTTCGGTTGAGATCAAGTAGCCCAACGAGAGACGTATGCCCCTCAAGAGTATACAAAAGTGTTCCCGTTTCCAAGGACCACACTTTGACAAACCAGTCCATTGAACCTGAAATACATCGGTTGCGTTTGTAGTCTAACACTGCTGAATACACTCTTTGTGCGTGACCCGTCAGAACCCATCGGCATTCGCCTGTATCGATATTCCATACTCGCACTGTTGAGTCGTAACTGCCAGAAACAACTGTGTTTCCATGCCCTGACAATGCACGCACACTACTGGCATGCCCTTGAAGAGAGCGCAGAAAGTATGCGCCGCCACTGTCTGGCCCAGCTGCATCCAGCTGCTCATCAGTAATATGGTCAGGCACAGGAGGAGGCAGTTTCCAAACACGTAGCGTAGCATCACGTGAACCAGTTATGATGACTGGAAACTTAGGGGCCATGATCGGCGCATTCGTTACAGGGTCTACACCCACTTTGACGGGGAGCAGAACTTCCAAGCACCGCACTGTAGACGTATGGCCAGTAAAACAGTGAGTACACTTTCCTCGCTTAATGTCCCACACTCGAACAGACCTATCAGTTGACCCAGATACCAGTGAATCGCCCACATATTGCAAGGCCCAAACGCCTCCGTCGTGGCCTTCCAACTTGAAACGCCGCTCGCCTGTTTGCGAGTCATAAACCGTAATCGTGTGGTCGTCAGATCCAGTGATAATCTTGTCATCGTCAAATTGGAGGCATGTAACTACGTCGTTGCCATTTCCTTCGATAGTGAGCGGCCGAGGCTTACAGTTAGAATCCAGCCAGTTCCGATTTATTATCAAATACTTTCTTCGATAGATTGCCTTGTAAATATTGATAGGCGGAGCATGGGAATCGTTGAACGTCTTTTCTAGTTTTTTTCCTTTGACTATTCCCCAAGATGTGTAATCCCACTCTTCAGCAACGGCTCTTTGAACCTCGTTGTCATCAATCGTGTACTCGTCCTCAAGAAGCCGAGTTTTCCATATGGTTTCAGACGAGTCTACTATGTTTCGCCATGCGCGAGACACCTGGCTCGCTGCACACAGCGTTTTGAAGTCGAGAAGTTTCAATATGTCGTGGGTAAGTTCAATCGGAAGAAGGGTCAGGAAGTCACACCGCAAAGAGGGGACTATATTCTCGGCCATCATAGACAGTGATCTTCGATCAGTCACACTAAGCAGCTTGGCAAGTAACGCTCGCTGCATTTCTGCTGGTAAAGACTCGTATGAAGAGAGAACTTTCGAAAAACTGTTCAGGGTATGTTGCGAAGAGTATTGAGGCTCTTCCTCCTCGCCACTTGACGAGCTTGCCGGAGAAGGAAGAGGAACAGGTGAACCGTCTTCCATGGCTTCGTCTAAAGAGTTTTCGTTATCGGAACACTCAAGAGGAGCTTTGTATGTGGGCTCTTGTAGTCTGCGCTTGTGCGTATTTTCTTCAAGAACGTAAAACATTCCTTCTCTGGAATCATCAACAAGGGGTGTAGGGGAGGAGGTGCGTTTTAGTGATTTGGAGGTAGCGCCTCCAGAGGCGCTGCGGGACGATGCTGGTAAATGCGATTTTGAAGCAGAGGCCTGGTATGGCTCTGCGACTGCTATGCTAACTGTGGAATCATGCTCTTTAAATTTGAACTTTTGGCCTCCGCGGTTAAAGTAAAACTCTTTAAGATAATCTGGCGATTCGATAGAGTATAACGGATACAACCTGTTTCGTATTGACGGATCGAGGCTCGCGATTTTATGAGATTTCGATAGATTAAATGATGCAGATGTTGGGGATTGTCTCGAGGATCCGGGTGTGTCCGTGAGAATACTCGTTCGGAGCGGTGGGCAGTTCGCCTCACTAGAAAAGCTGTGAAGTTCCATAGTCCGCTCAGAGGTTTTCACAGGATGCAGGAAAGAAAAAGATGTAACTGGTGTTAAAGAGGACGGTATATCGCTTGTGAGATCTTTTCCAGACATTGCCTGAGCAAGCGTCTGAGAGCAGTGGTGGCTTCTGTGGAGGTTTGATACCAAGGAGAGACGGGTGGAAAGAGTAAGAAAGCAACAACTTCTGGTACAAGTAGAAGAGACGGAGAACGAGACGAGATAATAGGAACGATGGCGATGGAAGTGGCAATGATGGGGCCTGAACCGCTGGAAGTTGAAAGGTGAGAAAAAAGTAGGTAATGGAAAGAAAAAGGAGACAATAATTGCAAAATTCCAATTTCAAAACAGCACAAGAATGTTGTCCGAGTTGGTTTCTGTGGGATTTTTCCTTCTCCCAAGCTCTTTCCAGTGTTTCACCAGCCAAAGATTACCAAAAGACTATGAGAACTACGATGAACCCCTTTATATTGTCGGGCTCAGTGTGGAATATTGAGGCTGTCAGCCCAAACGGCCGCTAAGCTGTCACAAGTATATGGAGAAAATGTGTGGGGGTCGCTGAGTGGCTAGCTGGTGTGGACTTGTGATGTTCCACTGCTACACTGGCAGAGAAGTCGACCTTAGTGAGATCGCGGCGACGTTGTGACTATGCGGGCCCTCGGCCAAAGGGATTCAACACTTCTTTTACATGATCGTGGCGGGCTTAAAAGGCCATGTAACCCCGGTGGCCTTCCTCTCGGACCAGCTGTGAAGTTTCCGACAGATCAAAACGGCTGATGCTAACGGCGGGCTCTGAGGAGCGGGCGGCAAGGTCAGTATGCCCTAAGCGAGGCATGTAATCGTTGTTTGTAGGTTCCTACTGCCCCAGCAGTGCGTCTGGCCCCTTTACTATCAATAACCGCTCTGCTACTGCAACTACTGCCTCTGGTGCCGAACTAGCTCTTCAAATCCTCGCATAAATTGGCAACTCCGCTTACTCAATTCTCTTGGTCGCTTATATAAGCAAGACGCGTAAATATATAGCTTTTAGCTCAGTTCCTTTTGATTTCTCTGGCTTTGATCCAACCTCAACACAATGTCTGACGCATTTATTCCTCCGTCTGTTCCTGTGGAGCCGTCTTATATATCTAGTGTCTACCACTCAGCTATCCCCAGCTCCATTCTGAATGACCTCACGGCGCCCTGTATACTAGGAGTGGATGAAGCTGGTCGTGGCCCCGTCATTGGTATGTATTTGAATTTTTCATTTAATCTTCTAAACTAACTCGTCAAGGCCCCATGGTGTATGCCATTGCTTATTGTCTAGAAAGCTACAAAGATACGCTTGCGCAGCAGGGGTTCGATGACTCCAAAGTATTATCACATACAGTTCGATCTTTTCTCCTTGAACGAATGTGCGCAGAAGAATCTGCCGCCAACATTGGATGGGGAGTTCATTCACTCAGTGCCCAGGAAATATCCAGTGGCATGCTGCGTCCGAAAGGTTTTGGCTACAACCTGAACAGTCAGGCCCACGACACTACTATCAGTCTGATTCAACAGGTGCTGGATAGTGGAGTCAACCTGTCCCATGTATATGTCGACACAGTGGGTCATCCAGAAAAATATCAGGCAATTCTTACCAGAAGATTTCCGGGGATCTCTTTTACTGTCGCGAAAAAAGCAGACTCTATATATCCCATTGTTTCCGCAGCGTCCATCTGCGCTAAAGTAACGCGAGATGCTGTGATATCACTGCACGATGAGTCGGGTGGAAAATGGGGTTCAGGCTACCCATCTGATAGCAAAACAAGTACTTGGCTTAAGGAGAATGTGCATCCAGTGTTTGGCTGGACTGGTCAAGTACGATTTTCCTGGCAGACAGCTGCAGATGCACTCATAAAGCAGTCAGCCGCTGATGTGGAATGGGCTGAAGATTTTGAGCAGAGTGACTACTCTGTGTCAGACTACTTGAGTAAGATGAACTCAGTCAGTAGCATTTCACCTGGCGAACTTCCCGTAAGCACCTCTTGGTATGGCTCCACCCATTTAGAATGGTGAGCTGGCATTCCGAAGGCCCAGACATTCTCAAGCATAGAAGGTTTGTTCCATCATCAAGACCGTTGGTTGCAGCATGGTCCCCTCTTTTAGCCCTAACCTCCACGAGCAAAACAGGGCGGGCGAGAAATGACTTCTCAGAATCTTGTTAGTTTCTTTATATTTATTCCTTGAATTATCCCTTGCGAACTCATTCATCCGATCTGGATTGTTCACAAGATTGTCCACAATTGTTTAGCTCCAGGCGCTTTATTTTCTGTGAATTTTGACTGAAATGTCCTCTCTTGTTCTATTTCAAAGAGCTTTCGTTCGCTCGGTCGGACCTTATGCGTAAGTCAAAATTGCCAATAGAACAACATTACAAAATTCTTTAGCTTGGGCGCTGGTGAGCTTGCGAGTTGCTGTAGACTCGTGGCTCACTATTGGTGCTGTAGACGCATCGTGATATTGCTTCTCCAACCTCCCAAATCTCATTCAAGTAATCTTTTTCAAAAAACCTAGAGTTTTGCGTTAGACACAAACTTTTGAACTTCTCAAGACGAAAACCAAAAATTTACTGCGATGAACAATGCCGACTGACATTTATTAGACGAAGTATTAAACTTGGGCCCAGTCTAGTCAGGCTTTATGCAGCAAAGTGTGAGTCAAACCTAGCACTTCTTTACTTCCATCATCAAGTGACTTGCTAAACTCTTTTCCAAGCTTATCCGTCCCACACAGTGATTGGAATGCCAGCACTTTCGCCTACAATGACGCGAGGCAATGTTGGTGCTTGGCAAAAAGCAATTGGCGACCAGCTTACGCCTGGCGACGTTCTCGTTGAAATCGAAACCGACAAAGCTCAGATGGATTTCGAATTCCAAGAAGACGGGTACCTTGCCAAAATCCTTGTGGAGCAAGGTGGAACAGACATCCCTGTAGGAAAGCCAATTGGGGTTTATGTCGAAGATGAAGGTGATGTTGCTGCTTTTGCAGAGTTTACCGTCGAGGATGTGGAAAGTACAGATACGAGTGGTTCTGAAGTTGCACCCGCAGCAGCGAAAGAAGAAGCTTCCAACAAAGATGAGCCTGATCTAAAAGTGTCTAAAGAAGAAACTAAGCCTACGGAGTCAAAGATTGGAAGCACTTCTGCAAAGTCTACCGGCGACAACAATAACAGAATAAAGGCCTCTCCAATTGCTAAACAGATTGCTCTTGAGCAAGGAATTCCTCTGAAGGACGTCAAAGGAACAGGACCAGATGGTCGCATTATCAAACGCGACGTGGCAAACCACAAGCCTGCTACCAAGGCGCCTGCTACGGCTTCAAACAAGTCTGTACAACCCCAAGCTACACCAGTATGCGCTGCGTATGAAGACTTTCCCATTTCTCAGATGCGCAAAACAATTGCAGGCCGTCTACAGGCCTCCAAAAACACAGCTCCGCATTATGTTATTTCATCAACCATTTCGGTCACCAAACTTCTCAAGCTTCGCGCATCATTGAATGCAGCATCAGACGGCTCATACAAAATATCTGTGAACGATCTATTAGTCAAATCCATGGCTGTCGCAAACCTCAAGGTGCCTCAAGTCAACACATCTTGGCTTGAGTCTGAAAGTGTTCTAAGGCAATATCAGAACGTCGATGTTTCCGTGGCTGTTGCGACTCCTACAGGCCTGATCACGCCCGTAGTTAAGAACGTAAACAAAAAGGGCCTTGCTGCTATTTCAAACGAAATCAAGGCTCTTGGAAAACGAGCGCGAGATGGCAAGCTTTTGCCTGAAGAGTATCAGGGCGGCACAGTGACCATTTCCAATTTAGGTATGAACCACGCGGTTACCTTTTTCACGGCCATTATTAATCCTCCCCAATCAGCCATATTGGCTGTGGGAACTACGCAACGACGAGCTGTTGAGGATGCAGAATCTGAGGCTGGAATAGCATTTGAAGATGTTATTACCTTAACTGCGTCTTTTGATCATCGTGTAGTTGATGGTGCTGTTGGCGGTGAGTGGATTAAGGCATTGAAGCGAGTCCTTGAAAATCCCCTGGAATTGCTGCTATAAGTTTATAATTTAAAGTGTACCTAGTAGTTTTATATCTCTAGATCTGGCTTGTATACTTTGTCACGTCTATTTACTGCGGAATAAATTGAGGAAATAGACGACCACTTTGGAAAAAGATGCGGGCAGCTCCAGCACAGCCAATAAGGGATTTGGTCATGGGCC
This sequence comes from Geotrichum aggregatum, assembly GCA_030564925.1. Classification (NCBI taxonomy): domain Eukaryota; kingdom Fungi; phylum Ascomycota; class Dipodascomycetes; order Dipodascales; family Dipodascaceae; genus Geotrichum; species Geotrichum aggregatum. The sequence goes on from JAJMAH010000035.1 coordinate 113,435, forward strand.
GTTTTTCGACAGGTATATCTTTACGGTTTTCACGCTCACCAGCGCCAGGTTCGTAAGGCCGTTGAGACCCTGTTATTTGCTTGTACTGCTCATATGTGTGCTCGTTGATTTTGAATATCTCGAGTGTCTGAAAATAAAGCAAGTCATTTGGGTCTTTCAGGTAACGCAAAACATAACTCATCATGTGAAGAGACTCGTTTTTTGCTTGCTCGATAAGATCTCTTGGAGAAATTTCACCAAAGTAGAGAACAAAGTCTGCCAACCCTTCTGCCAGCAACTGGTAAAAGTACACTGAATCGTGGTAGTATCGAGCTTCCATGCGTGGAGTGCTGCGGTCAAACATGACTGTATTTCGGTTGGTAACAGCATTCACTAATTCCTGGGCCCGCTGCTTGTACCAGTCATCGCGCGTCACGTAGTACAACATGCAGCACAATGATATAGGCGTGCCCTGGTTGTAGGTCCACTTGGCATAATTGCGGTTATACTCGTTCTTTTCTTTATTCACGGGTTCAAGACCATCACAGATGAGAAAGTCATCAGGATCCTGAAGCCGATCAAAGATCCAGCGGCAACAATTGGCAGCAAATTCAATGTAGGCCCGGGTATCACCCTTGATGTTTCTCGCAAGTCGCAAGGCTGCCAGCCCGCATTCTGCTGTAGTGCAAGCATTCGATCCTTGCTTTCCAACGTGCCACCGAACGCCTCCAGGATTGCCCGAGTGGTCGAACCCTGTCATGAGAAACTTGACATTGCGCATTCCCTTGTCCAAGTAGTCTTGGTCACCTGTAGCCTCATATGCGGTAATGAGTGCAGAGGCAACTTGTGCGTTGTCGTCGTAGTAAATATCTTCGTTGCCGTCAAAATTCTCTGAAGCACAGTACGCTTGATATTTTGGCGAGTAATACTTGTCAAAAACGCGAAACGCCGGTTTCATCATAGAGCCAATTTCTTTGGGATAAATTCGTGCTCCGTCTACAATTGCTTGGGCCATAACTGCCAACGGCCAAACAGTGTACTTGCCACTTGGGTCGTACGAGCCCTCGGACTTGTTGGTGTTGAGGAAGTTGGCTTCTCCATTTTTCCAAAAGAGGTTCCAGGTTCCTCGTACTAGAAGGCAAGACGAGGCCAATTAGATTTTATACTATTCTGCTAGGGTAAAATCAAGCAGACTTACAGATGTTATATCCTTCAAGATTGGCATCAACGTGCTGGCTCATAGTGAATTAGATCTAGTAGTAGCAAGGCATGTAAAACAGAAAGGAAAGGAACTGTTCCCAGTTGCGTTTTGTGCCACAATGCATAGCCGTTCGCTTGAAACGAATTCTAAAATTAAGCTGTGGGACCGTCAGATTGAATAAAAAAGTACCGGTAAAGCAAAAATTATAAATAAAAAGACCGAGTATCGGGGCCATTATACATCGATATCTATATAGAGCAATTCTCAGGCACTGGTCATTTCAGTGTCTGTAGGGCCACCCTTGTCTTCGGTGATCCAGAGAACATTATTGCATCTATTGAAGTAAAAGGTTAGCTTCAAGAGCCAAGGGCTGGGTCAAGGAGAACTTTGAACTCACCGTATCAGGATTTCGCCCAGTTTGCCTTTGTTCTCACCGTCAATGTACTCAATAGCGTTGTCAAGTTGGAGGTTCATGTACGAGTCAACTGACAGAAGACGGCCGTGGTACTCTGTCTCACCCCATTTTAGGCGGACCATGACCTGTTTGCCGGTGAGATCCTGAAGGAAAGGCTTAGGATTAAGTGGATCAAACTAGAAAGCACTGTCAGTACATCTAGTGTGTAGAAGTAGTAGCATTATACCACACTCACTCCCATTCTGGCTCGATATTTATATTGAAAATTATTTTCGCCTGTTAGCCTGAATACTATAAGCTCCAAAAAGGGTGGAGGTGAAATTTCGTGTTTTTGGATCGAGTTTTTTTTTAGTTTTTGTGTACACCCGCAGGGTAAACTCTCCGTCATTTGCATCTAACGCGACCGACGACCCGACCCTATTATGAGTAAAGACCGTGGAAAGCAGCCAGGAGCCTCAGTCAAGTCTCAAGATGAAGAGCTTACGTCACTGAAGCTGCTTAGATCTATGCTAGATACTCTACAGATTGCGGCAGAACACATAAAAGCCGACATTGCGAGCGCGATAGAAAATCACACGTCTATCAAAAGTAGGTTTGAGGCTTTATACATCACAGTTAAAAAGGAAATGTAGCTAACGACCATGTAGACGATTCGGTACAGTTCCATGACGTTGCAACAAAGCTCGCACAGGACTCAGGGTCTGATTGAATTGGCTCAACTTTTATGAAATACAATATGTATATAATGAATCTATCTAGTTTTGTTACTATACTCAACTCATCAAATTCAGACTTTAGATCTGGCTAAGACGTGGGTTCTTGCCTCCATCGTACTCCAGGCGCAATGCCACCCAAAGCGTATCGGCTATTGTAATGGTCATTCCCAGAGCGTACACGAGAGTTATGGCATAGAAAAAGTTGGAGTTACCGGACCCCAGGTTGATCCATAAGTGATAGAACGTGGGCGCGAGCACAGACGAGTAAAGTAGAGTCAGCAAAACAGGAAATGGATATTTGAGATGCTTGAACATTGGCTTGAAAAGCCCTAGAAGAGAGAAATAAAACCCAACATCGCCCACTTCCGGATAGGCCTTGAACACTGTAGTGATGCCAACAATGGTCGTCAAAGCAAACAGGGGTATGCCTCTGAGTCTAATCGTGACGGGGAGACTGAATATCATGGCAAATAGATGAAAAACGCAGGTAAAGAATGGCCGAAAAAAGGCAAACATTTCTGCAAAGAAGTACCACCAAATCCCAATATTAGGTGTGAGGTCGTTGAAGAAAAGGACCGTTCCAAACGTAGACTCAAGGAAACTCCATGATCCTGCTGTGAGGTAGGCAAGACCTAGGTAAATGGCAACGTTGCCGAGAAAAATAGCACTCAGCTTGGCTGTATGAGATATCAATGATTCCTGAGCATTAACCTCCCTGGATATGAGGATTAGTGGCGGCACCAAATACACCGAATAAAGAGATAGCGTAGATCCTAGTGCTATCAAGGACATGGCTTGAATTGGCTTTCCTATAATTCTTAGTAAGAAACACACATAACGAGTAGATAGGGCTTACTTGACAGGCCCGCAGAAATTGCAAGGAGGACGGCAGTGTTTGCAAATATATTTGTAGACCGCGAAAGTGTCGAAAGAAGTATAAAAGGATTGAACAAATATAGCGCAGAAACAATCCACGGAGAAAAACAGGATCCAGCTTCGACTTTGTTCAAAGCGCGCGCAATTCTATACAATGCCAGCGCAGCTGCAATATCAGTTGCCGTGTAAAATAGATTGACGGCAAACTCGCTTGGTGAGACAAGGTCCCTTAACGTTGAAAAAAGCGCTAGATATAGCGGAGACTAGTATGTTAGAGAATCTGGGCATATAAACATGCCTTGCGTAAACCCACTTGATGATATACACCTCCATCGTAGGGAGAGACGCCATGCGAATACTGAAATAGACCTTCCAGAACTGTCTTTTCTGTTAGCGAGAAGCTTGATTTCACATACTCCGTTGTACTCACGTCGCTTATACGAAGATACCGGAGTGGTGATTTCGACTCTACCGTCAAGCAACTTGGACAGCGAGGGCACTGAAAACAAGCTCATTCGCAGTATCAATGCCCCCGATAGCGTAGCTACCAGTTTCCTCTCCATTGAATATATGTCGTCGTCGTCGTTAGGTTGGAAAATAGCTTCCTGCAAGGCTTTCTCTGGGTTTTATGCCTGTCAATGATTTGTCATGATACAGTCAGATACTTGTGATGTGGCCATAAACTGAATTTTTCAAACCTCCGTTCTAGTCTTCTCTTCTCCTGTTTCGTCCTAGACATTTGTTTAGTATTGTCATCGTTCAACTGTTAGCATTTAAGGTCAGTCCTCCTAATCAACATGTCGGTCGAAATGGACTTTGAAGCCGCCGAGGAAATTGATGGAGTTCGCTTTTCCTGGAACTGCTTTCCCAACACAAAAGTTGAGGCCTCCCGTACTGTAGTCCCTATATCGTCACTTTACACCCCACTTAAAGAGAAACCAGATCTAGCTGTGTTGCAGTATGATCCTGTTGCCTGTCGGTCTCCCTGTCGCGCCGTTCTCAACCCTTACTGCCAACTTGATCTTCGCGCGAGAAACTGGATCTGCCCGTTTTGCCTAAGTAGAAACCCGTTGCCTCCTCACTATAAAGATATCTCTCAGAATTCGCTTCCTCATGAGCTTCTTCCTACCAGCACCACAATTGAGTACATTCTTTCTCGCCGTGCTCAAACCGCCCCCATTTTTTTGTTCGTTGTAGATACCTGTCAAGATGAAGAGAATCTCCAAGCATTGAAAGATTCCCTAATCGTTTCCCTGAGTTTACTACCACCTGATGCGCTTGTGGGACTCATTACTTTTGGCGCCATGGCTCAAGTTCACGAATTGGGCTATGCAGCTTGCAACAAGTCTTACATCTTTCGTGGAAACAAGGATTACTCAGTGAAGCAAGTACAAGATATGCTGGGATTGTCACCTCGCCCTCAAGGAGGTATTCCTCAGAATGCTGCTCTACCCTCAGCGTCCAGATTCTTGCTTCCCGTTCAGAATTGCGAGTTCCAACTGACAAATATTCTTGAGCAGCTTCAAAGAGACGCTTGGCCTGTTGCATCTGATAGACGTCCTGTTCGATGCAGTGGTGTTGCTCTGAGCATTGCTGTGAGCATTCTTGAGCAGTCTTTTTCTAATACTGGTGCGCGTATCATGTTCTTTGGAGCTGGACCTCCCACAGAGGGCCCTGGTATGATTGTCTCTCCTGAGCTTAGAGAGCCTATTAGATCGCATCATGATATTGATCGCGATACTGCAAAACACTACAAGAAGGCTGTAAAGTTCTACGAGGCCTTGTCGAAACGAGCATCTTCTAACGGTCATGCAATTGACGTCTTTGCTGGCTGCTATGACCAGATTGGCTTACACGAAATGAAGTCGCTCAGTAATTCTACTGGTGGAGTGATGGTACTCGCCGATGCATTCACAACTTCTATTTTCAAACAGTCGGTACAGCGTATATTCAGTAAGGATTCCAACGGCTTCTTGCAAATGGGATTCAATGCAACGATGGATGTTCTGACAACCAAGGAGCTAAAGGTTAGCGGTCTCATTGGCCACGCAGTTTCTTTGCACAAGAAGGCTTCTCATGTTGCTGAAACAGAGATTGGTATTGGCCAAACCTGCTCCTGGAAAATGTGTTCCATTACTCCCGCCCATACATATGCGACTTTCTTCGAGGTGGCCACTCAAGCCAATTCGCCTATGCAACAACATACCAATCAAAAGGCTTTGGTACATTACCTCACCCATTACCAGCATTCTAGTGGTACTTATAGACTGCGAGTCACAACGCTTGCCAGAGGTTTAGTCGAAGGCGGCAACCCTAGTATTGCGGCATCCTTCGATCAAGAGGCCTCAGCTGTTCTCATGGCGAGAATTGCAATTTACAAAGCAGAAGTCGAAGACGGGCCTGATATTCTTAGGTGGACCGACCGCATGTTAATTCGCCTATGTCAAAAGTTTGCAGATTACAGGAAGGATGATCCCTCTTCATTTATACTCTCACCAAACTTCAGTCTCTACCCACAGTTCATGTTCCATTTAAGAAGATCTCAATTTCTTCAGGTTTTCAACAACTCTCCAGACGAAACTGCATTTTACAGACACTGCCTTAATCGGGAGGATCTCACCAACTCCCTTATTATGATTCAGCCCACTCTTATTTCCTTCACGTTCAACAACAGCCCTGAGCCCGTTCTTCTCGACTCTGTATCCGTCAAGCCTGATGTCATTTTGCTTCTCGACACTTTTTTCCACATTCTCATTTTCCATGGAGAAAACATTGCTCAATGGCGTCGTGCTGGATACCAAGATCAAGAAAATCATGAAAACTTTAGAGAGCTTCTACAAGCACCTAGAACTGAAGCCTCGGAGCTATTGGTGGACCGGTTTCCTCTCCCGCGCTTCATCGATACTGATGCAGGTGGATCGCAGGCTCGTTTCTTGCTGGCCAAGCTCAATCCTTCCAACACTCACCAAACTTCCGCTAGACACGGCAATGCTTCTGGCTCGCAGGTTGTTTTGACTGACGATGTTAGTTTGCAGACCTTCATGGGCTATCTTCAGAAGCTGGCTGTTTCTGGAACGTCGTAGTAACGTTGAACTCGTATGATTAATATAAATATTTTTTAGAAATACTACAAAGTAAGCTCTTCATAAGGTCCCATAACTGCGAAAGTTTTGACATTTTGGGACCAATTTCAATAGGCTTCATAGCACTTTACCACCTCAATATTTTAGTATTGAGCCTTACACGTCGTTTCCACTACTAAAAAACACGAACAAATTCAACTATGGATCTCGGCCAGATTCTTGACGGCACGCCAGAGCCACCATCTATGGCCAATGCACTCGATTACTTTTCAAACAACATAGGTTATTGGCCAGAAAATTCAGAGGGGGATTATTGCTTGCCCGTGCCCATGACTGAATATCAGCGCCAATTAAGTGACGAGGTTGTGTCTCTACATTATTCTGATATTCTACGGTTCTATGAAAACCCCGAATACGCGGAAGGCACTCAAGTGTTAGCCAACTCGCTACAGGTTTTGTTCGCTAACTCGCAACTAGTGGCTACGCATCCGTTTCTGCTCGTGGACCATTACCTGCCGCCAAATCTCCTGCTGAAGGGAGTTGCTAGCCAATTGAGCAAATCTTCTGGAAAGTTCAAGACAATGGCAGATATCATTGACCTAATCCGAGATAAGCGGATAGACATCGCTCTTGTTTGCCGCTCTGGAAAAACAACTGATCTTGTAGAGGCACTTCTTCTTGGAAATATGATCAATTACAAACGATACTCCGGCTCTCCTTTGAAAGCCAGTCCCAAGAATACAAAAAAGTTCTCTACAATCCACCTGATACCATCATCTCACTTGGAGTCTACTTATTCTGGCGATGAACGGATTGAGTTTGTTATTGCGTTTGACCAAACGTTTAGCCTGACTGAGCCCCATGTTGAAAAATTAAGATCACAATCTCGAATCGTTAAGTCTGACACAACTAGCAAGATCCCAAATATTGCGCCCGTTATTCGTTTGATTCCTTATTACTCGGCAGAACATGTTGCATACAAACTCCAACAGTACATACAAGATCAGCCAGTCTACACGAAACGCGCAATAGCAGCCATAGTAGTTTTGCGAGGACGAGTAGGCACTATTCCGATCGATCTGCGACTTTACTATGAACAGGGCCTTGGTTTTTTGAAACCTTGGCTTGAAGACATGAGATCAATTTGGCCGTTGCCGCCCATGCCTGAGATTGGTACTTATACAAAGCATGAGGTAGAAAATTCTTTAGTGACTGATGTTTCTGTGCCACAATCCAAGCGCGACTCTGTTACTCCTACGCCCACAAATAACGGGAACGGCAATAGTGGTGCTGCAGACGCTAACGCACAGGGCCTCACGGAAATAGATAATGACAAAGATTCTGAGGATGAGTATTACATGTCAAAGCGAACAAGAAGAGAGGTGTATTCACCGGATATTCCTGAAAATGCCATTTCCCTGCGGCCTCATTACTTTGGGGGGGCTATCGAGCCAACAGTTTTGACACATGACATTTTACGATTGCTCGAGAACGCAATAGACAATCAGGAATCCAGGAACAGTGAGCTACAGTCATTACATAGTCTTGCGGCAACACATCAAAGTGGCATAGACGATACCATAAAGGAAAAGAACAAATTTCTCAAGGAAATCCATGAGCTGGAAGAGAAACTAAAAGCTTTTGAGCAGAATGCAAAGCGTCATGAATCTGAAATGGCGAAAGACAGAGAATTTGAAATAAGGCAAGGAAAACAACTGGAGGAAGCTCGCGAAGCATTACTGAAATATAGTGCTAAAAAGGGGGGCATTGATTTTGCGCAACTTGAAAAGCAGCGCGAAGTTATAGCTGGACTTGAGAAAGACCTTTTGCGGGCCAAAGAAACACTCGAATCAAGAGCCATGGAGCATGCCTATATGCAAGCCGAATACCAAAAGGCGTCAACGTTTGGTATTGAACTAACCAGAGAGCTCGAAATGCTGAGACCCGAAAAGATGGCCCTCGAATCCAAACTTAACACACAATTGAGCATCATGAAAAACACCTCATTGAGCTCAGAGCGGGCAGCTCGCAATCAAACAGTAGCAGATCTTGAGGCGAAATTGAGTTATGCAGAGGAACGATTAAAAGGAGTCCTAGAGGCAGAAAAACACCATTCAACAAGGTCGCGGTATGGCGCGCGGCCGTCAAGTTCAGGAACTCGTCGCACGACAAGCTCTTCTGTAAGCAGTTCGCGGAGATCGTCAGGATCGGATCGCGAAGGAAATAGTTCAAGCGCAAGTGGAAACGGTCCGCACCCATTACAAACTATGACTAGGTATTGATTTTGAGCGACAGGAACTTTCTATGGTAATTAATTTATGAAGTAACACAGAAATGAAGTTGCGATATACCAGTAGCTATGAAATCCTACTAATAGTAAGTCCCGCTCTCCCTTGCCCACAACTTGACTGTTCGGTCCCATCCGCTGCTTGCAATGTATTCGTTGTTAGCTGCTACGTCCACGGACATGACCTTGTCAGGATGTCCTTCGAGAGTTTTGATATGTGTCCAAGTATCTGCATTCCAAATTTTGATGGTGCGGTCGTATGAACTTGACACCAGGTACATACCGGTGCTGCTAGAGATTTCGTCGTCGTCACTTAGCGCCGCCGGGATTTCATATGAGCTGTAAAATTTAAGATCAGATATAATAGATGTATGTGCCGGAATCGTAAACACGCACTTGTGCTGTCTCAAATCCCATACCTTAATTGATCCATCAGCGGAGCCCGTAGCAATATGAAACCCGTTTGGCGAAATATCGAGACCATAGATGCCACGGACATGGCCGTCCAAAGTCATAATTGATCGGCCGGTTCTAAGGTCCCACATTCGGCCAATGGCGTCGAGTCCGCCTGTTCCTACGAGAGAACCATCAGGGTGAAATTTAATGCTGAAAACTTCTTTAGAATGACCCTCTTGGAGTAGTAGCTCTTGCCGCGTTTCGAGGTCCCACAACCTCCAGGTCATGTCATATGAAGCCGAGCCCACGTACTTGCCCGACGGATGAAAATCAAGTCGTGCGATACGGCTTTCATGACCATCCATAGTCGCAATAGGAGTGGGTGAATCCAAGCTCCATAAATGTATACTTCCCTCAGTTCCGCCAGTCGCAATATTGACCCCAGAACTGCTCATGGATATTGTAGCTTGAGGATGCCATGCCAGTCCCATTTTGTCGGTATGACCCCCACGATACACTATTTTTTCGTCAAGATCGGGCACGCCCAGCACTTTTATTTCACCCGTCCAGCTTCCAATAGCTGCTATTTTCGAGTCTGGCGCAAATCTCACCATTGAAACTGGTCGATCAAATCCATACTGTGTCCCGAGCAGTGTATATTTTTTCAGCCCTTTAATTACGGTGTCATTTCGATGAGTATAATGTTTAGCAAACGGCAGCCTTGCTAGATGTGATTGGTATGCTATGCGTTGCTGCGCACGAGGTAAAGAGAACTTTGCAATTTCCTGGCGTGCAAGTAAAAGCTCATCATCACCGGGAGTGTAAAATTCTTCTTCTTCTTCTTCGTGCTCTGCTTCGTCGCTGTCTCCTATATCCACGTCTTCATCGCCTAGCGGAAGCCCGTTCAATTGGCGTTCAAGCAGAAATTTTCGGAGCCTTGCTCGCCGATCAGCCTTGTCTTCACCAAAGAGCGTGATTGGCTCTCCATGGGCGCGTAGCCGCTTGCGAACGTCTCCGTCGTCCGTAGGTACTGCAATTGTTTTAGCTACTTTGTTGCGAGCTTGTTCATCTATGAGTTCTTTGGCTTTTCGAGTAGATACATTTGCATCGTAATTCAACGCTGCTGCTGTTAGTTGAGATTTTTAAAGGAGCACATGGTTTGAAAACTTACGAATTTGATCTAGCGTGAGTCCACCGCTAGGGGCGTCTTCCATTTCCTAGAATGTTAGACTTGATACGCCTCAAATTAAAGCACTTACATCGTCCTCTTCTAACAGCGGTTGGCGAGACTTGTGCATTATGCCTTTAATATCGGTTGGGTGGTGGATGAAATAAACAGTGAAATATTTTATGGAGTAGCGTATACCCTAGCCCGGATTAAAGGCTACGCCAGGGTTTATCTGTCTGTTTGGGGAGTGCAGAACTTTTCTGAGCCATGCGGAGGCTAACAAGACTAATTTTAATATGCCACCGGGACTCCTATTATTTGTTTTATAATCAGGTTAAGTCCTCAAAATCTTTCTCCATGAAGCTTCTTCTCTTCTTCTTTACTCTACATTTCTTTGATTTGTAGCTTGTCTCACTCAATTCTTTTCTTCCAAGTCCAATTCATACAGCGAATAGGCCTTTTTTTATCAAATCAATCATTATTGAGTTCGCGAGCATTTATATACATTATATTTGCAAACAAATTCCTTCTTCGCCACAAATCCATATATTGCAATGAGCATTAAAATTCCTTCAGATGCCCATGACTTTTTGAGCAAAGGGCTTGATCGCACTTTGAGCTATGTTAATTCCTTCGACCTCCTACCTAGTACTCTCGGCAGTGCTCCGGGGCAAGAATATATCGACTCTGCGCAAAGGTACTTTTCGAGCTATATTACTGGAATTCTGGTAGCTGTTAGATTCTTGCACATTTTTATCTATGAATACCGTTACTCTATTCTGGCACTGTGAGTTGAACTGTTTTTGTGTTCTCGGGCTTTATATATAATATTTGACTCGGTTGCATACATTGGCAGCCGTTGGATTAGTCGTTCATTTCGGCTCGCCAGCTTGACCAAAGTGGATTATGAAGCTGCACGCAATATGTCACATTCTGGAGTTACTAACAAATGACAGTTATCTAGTGAAAAACTCTGGAAGAATTAAGAGATACATTGCGCTACATGGCTTTATAGGGGGTGTGGCCTTCTTTGTGAAGGGGGTGGCTGCCTATTTTTTAAACACTCTACAGAAATTGCCTTTTATCCAAGCAAAGATCGACAGCGAGGTCGACGCTGTCCTCAAGAAAGTCGAGACGAGCTTGATACCCCGCGATGAAAGTATGACATACTACTCCAAGCTCCCTGAAAAAGGATGGTCTGAAGCGCGAGTTTTAGAAGAGCTGGATTTCAACTCAAATCTGCACCGCACTAGATGGGAAGAAGGAAAGGTGTCTGGTGCCGTCTATCATGGCGGTGAAGACATCTTACGACTTCAAGCCAAGGCCTATGCACAATACTCGGTTGCCAACCAACTGCACCCTGATATCTTCCCCGGAATTAGAAAAATGGAAAGTGAAGTTGTGCAAATGGTTTTGAACATGTACAATGCGCCCAAGGGCTCTTGTGGTACAACTACTAGTGGTGGCACAGAGTCTCTTTTGTTGACTTGCCTTGCCGCCCGTCAGAAGGCGTTTTTGGAGAGGGGCATCACTGAACCTGAGATCATTGCCCCACCCACTATCCATGCTGGTTTTGACAAGGCAGCTTACTATTTTAAGATGAAGCTTGTACATGCTCCCCTGGATCCCAAAACATTCCAGGTTGATTTAGATGTAGTCAGGAAGCTGATTAATAAGAACACGGTGCTACTAGCCGGCTCGGCACCAAACTTCCCACATGGAATCATTGATGACATTCAGGGCCTCAGTAAGCTGGCTGTGAAACACAAAATTCCGCTACATGTTGACGCGTGCCTTGGCTCATTCATTGTGCCTTTCATGGAAGAAGCCGGGTTCCCTCTCCCTCTTTTCGACTTTCGGGTACCCGGAGTTACCAGTATTTCGTGCGATACACACAAGTACGGGTTTGCGCCGAAAGGATCCTCAACTATCTTGTACCGTGACAACCAAATGCGTAATTACCAGTACTTTGTCACGGCTGCCTGGACTGGTGGACTATATGCGTCGCCGACACTGGCTGGATCTCGTCCAGGTGCGCTGATGGCGGGCTGCTGGGCTAGTCTTATGCACATTGGACATGAGGGATACGTGGAGAGTTGTAGAGCCATTGTTTCTGCTACGCACAGACTGAAGAAGGCCATCACAGATGACATAGACGGTATATATGTTATTGGCGATCCACTGTGCTCTGTGATTTCTTTTGGGTCCGATACTCTCAACATTTACGAGCTGGCGGATATCCTTTCTGAAAAAGGGTGGCATTTGAGTGCGCTACAAAAGCCAGCGGCTATACATCTAGCGGCTACTCGATTGTCGATTCCGGCAATTGATGAGTTGATTGTGGACCTGAAGGTTGCAGTAGCTGCGGTTGCTAAAGTGGCCCATGCACCTGCTTCAGGCGATACTGCGGCCCTGTATGGAGTTGCGGGTAGCATCAAAACAATGGGCGTGGCCGACCGTATAGCGGCTGGGTTTTTAGACTGTTTATACAAATTATAGAGTAGAGATCAATGCTTGAAGTTGTTTGATGTAGGTATATGGTAGATGTTTACAATAAGATTTAGGTTGTGAAAAGTGTTAACGTTAATCAATACAGGTGTAAAATGATGGCAGCTACCTAAGTAATGGTGGTGGTAGCTTGAGTTTGAATATCTCTCTTGAGCCCTTCTCCTTAGCGTAATGCTAGCCTCCGACGTGACCGTCCCAAGCGGACAAGCAGCACAATCAGCAGTTCGATCTGATCTCTAAACATAAACAAAAGTCCCTGAACTAGCACGCCCTTGGTGATTTGAGGGCCCAGTCCTTTAAAGAGTCCAGTCAGGCCCTCTTCCTTTGCGAGGTAGGCCAGAGCATCTACAAATGAATTGTACTTTTTGCGTCCACCACTACCTCCGGACTGCTGCATTACCTTTGCGATAATCAAAGGCTGAGTCGCAATAGTAGCCATTGCCTTCGATAACGCGCCAAGAAGGAAATTTTCGCCGGGAGCTAGATGGGTTTTGTCTGGAAAGATGACGGATCTTAGCCGCTCAAAAGATCCGTAAGTGATAGAGGGGTTTACAACAAGAACAAGAGACGCTTTGAGCCCTCTCCAGAATCCTGTAATGCCGTCCTCGTTCATAACATCTTGCGCTGTTTGTACCAGTGACTTGTTGGTATCGGACGCCTGTTGTTTTGTGGTCACAACGGACACAGGGATAGTAAACAGCTGACCCAGGGCACCGGCTATAGCGCCGAGCGATAGCTCAGTGGCCGTACTTAGGTGGGAACCCTTGCTGCGTGCGACATAGATACCACGGATGAGACCATACCAGTAAAAGTATGCAAAATTGGACGACGCAACGCCCAAAATCGTTCCAAAAAGACCATGATAAAGACCTCCAAACCCATCCTTCTCATATATCTTTTGCATTACATCCAGAGTTCCCTTGTAGTAGACTGTGTTGGAGCTGCTGCTGCTATAGTACACATGGAATACATTAGTAGGGCAAGGTCAAATATTCAATCAAAATCTGCCGAGGTTTGGAAAAAGCTGCGCAGAAAACTCACTCTGAACCGCTCTTATCAGCGTCATGGCTTTCGGCGTTCTTTGTTTGGACTTGTAGTTTGGTTTTGCAGCTGTAAGAAAGAAATAGCAGTTAGTTTCAGGGCATGAACACAATAGATTTGGAATATCAACTCACATGTCTAGAGGGTAGACCAAAATGTTGGCTGCAACCGCGCCAGCCGCCCCAGCAGCAGCTTTACCCCAAGGCCCCAGAATTACCGCTTCTCTCGAATGCGCTGGCATTGTAATATAATTGTGGATAGCTGTTTTGTAATAACAGAACAAGTATAAGAAGGAGTAGAAGTGTAAGAGGAAGAAGAAAAAGAAGAAATAGGCCAGGCAATTGAAATGGCTTTTTGTGGGGATCAAAGTTAAGAGAGCTTGCTAAAGGCGAGGAAATTTCCGGAGGAATCAATTTTGAAACGCCGAAACGACCGAGTTTTAATGCATTTCAGCTTCTTTGGCCGCGGACTAGAACCAGTCATTCCACCGATACAAGCATTGACATCATATGAGTACTAGGACTTATTAAGAAGGTTTCTAGTTGCGACATGTTGAATGGCTGCAATATACCGGTATACAATCGTCTCTATCTGCGCTGCCTCGGTCAAACTGACAATGCTTTGTGGAGGCAGCTGAAGGCTTACATGAGAGAAATGTAATGTCCATGTTTATGTCAATATCTTATTAATAGTCTGTAACCTTTTAGTAACTCTATGGGGTAAAACCCTAGCTGTTGAATCACAGTCACAGAGTTTAATCTAATTAGGAAATATATTTATTTTATTCTATCACTATGGAATCCTGCTTAACCATCTGTCTATCATAAAGGGCTAGGGCTTTTGAGCCTAAAAAATTTCATCAGGCGCTGTGGGAGACAGCAGCGTGAGAAACTCCAAAACTCTTCTCTTCTCTTTTACACTCACGTCCAAGTCAGCAACAGTACGCCAAAACAAATTCACAATGCCCCCTAAGGTATGTCCTCTTGCCTTTCGAAATCATATATACTTTGGCTGTCGATACCTCTGCTTCATGTGCTGTACATTTTTCTAGTGTGCACGACAACAACCCCGAAAAGCCTTAACCGAAAAATTTTCAATTCGAGTCAAATTCGAGACAACTAACAGCGCCTTTATTAGATTGACCCTAATGAAGTTAAGATCATCTACCTGAGAGCCACTGGTGGCGAGGTTGGTGCCTCTTCCGCTCTGGCTCCCAAGATCGGTCCTCTTGGTCTGTCCCCCAAGAAGGTCGGTGAAGATATCGCCAAGGCTACCAAGAACTTCAAGGGTATTCGTGTCACTGTTCAGCTGACTATCCAGAACCGTCAGGCTGTTGTGTCTGTTGTCCCCTCTGCCTCTTCTCTTGTCATCACTGCTCTCAAGGAGCCCCCAAGAGACCGTAAGAAGGAGAAGAACATCAAGCACAACGGTAGCATTTCTCTGGACGAGATCATCAACATCGCCCGCGAGATGAGACACAAGTCCTTTGCCAAGACCCTTGAGGGAACTGTCAAGGAAATTCTTGGAACTGCCCAGTCTGTTGGTGCTAGAATCAACGGCAAGCCCGCTCATCTTACTATTGACGCCATCAAGAACGGTGAAGTCGACAGTACGTATACCTTTACACCAGTTTTTTTTTGATTGTGACAAAAGTGCTAACTTCTTGCCTTCTAGTTCCTGAAGAGTAAACTTATGTATTTGATTTAGGCTGCTGTATGTTGGGATAAAAAGAAGTAAAAAACGACTCTTGTTCAATGACGTTAAAATCTTGTAGATTACTGTATTGATGTACCTAAGTTCAGCATATGAAAGCTGTAGAACGAGCTGAAACTAAAGGTCCGACAATATGCCCTCAAAGGCTCCATGGAGGAGGGGATTCATGTATGGAAATCCTCAAACGACCATAGTAGTTGAATAAGGCTCGATTAGCCCTAAGTGTGCTCATGTGCATATTACCCTGCCTGATATGTGCTCAAAAGGCCTGACTCTTTGTCGCCAGTTCTTTTCCTCACCACAATTGATCTTGATTGGAATCGCAATGCCCTTATGGGACTTTCATACATTCTTATTGATCGCTAGTTATGGCCTGGCGGGTCTATGTAAGTATTCTTGTAATGGTTCTTCCCATGCCCCTTCAATGCTCCTTTCCATGATGAAATACTTTCGGATGCTAAATTTCACTCCTATTGCGCAAACCGTGAGGAGATTTTCCGTTGCCTTCCTTCTGATCATGAACCCGTTGCAGGATCAACATGTGAATGCTTGTGATTTGGCTTGCTAACTTTCGTTGTCTTCAAGGCTTTGTAATGTTTAAGTGATTAATATCCAATTTCACCCGTAGTTGTATAAAGTTCTGTATCAATCCATTTCTATATGCTCTTATTCCACTCCACGCAATCGTTGAACTTGACGCCTGTGCCTCCAAATATATCCAATGCCGAACCAAATGTAAGATCGACTTTACCCTTGCTCAGCTTCTTGACTAGGTCTAGGTCATTCAAAGATTTGGCTCCGCCGGCGTACACACAGGGGATAGTAACCCACTCTCCAAGCGCTTCTACCAGCTCTTCGTCGATTCCCTTGCACAAGCCCTCGACATCAGCTGCGTGCACCAAGAATTCACTACAGTATAGTGCAAAAAACTCCAGTGTCTCTCTATTCACCTCCACGTCTGTGATAGTCTGCCATCGATTCATGGCCACGTACCACCGCGCCTGTCCAGTTTCAGCGTCTACTCGTTTGCGGCAACTCAGGTCAATCACAATCTTTGACGTTTCACCGCCCAGCGATGCCACCAGGCTGTCCAAGCGTGCCTTTGAAAAAGTCTTGCCGTCGGGAAATAAAAAAGATGTGACAATTACTTTTGAGGCGCCCTTGCTGATCCACTCGCTTGCGTTGCTGTCAGAGATTCCTCCGCCCACTTGTAGCGCACCTGGCCAGGCAGCGAGTGCTTCACGAGCTGCTTCGTCACAGCCGGGACCTAGCTTGATTACGTGCGTACCAGTGACGTTGTGTTCTTTGTATAGTATTGCATAGTATTCTGCGGGTTTGTCGGCCACAAAGTTCGTGCGCAGTGTAGATGTGTCGAGAGTGCCGCCCACGATTTGCTTTACTTTGCCCGAGTGAATGTCGATACAGCCCTTGAATTTGGTCATGTTGAAGGAGGCAACGGGGTCAAAGATGTAATTGGGAGGAATTACTTGATGTTGATTAATTGGGATCTGAAATTTTTTTCTGGCAACTTTTCATCCCACAGCTACAACTGTAATTCAAAATGCCGATATCAAAAAAGATCCAAAAGAACCAGGTGGTTATTAAAAAGCCAAGCAGACGGCCAGAAAGTGCTGCGGCTGTGAAGCAGAAACTTCAGGAAGATACACTGCGAAGGCTGAAGGCAAAGAAGCTGCAAGGCACTCTTAAATCAAACCGACCAGATTTAAATTCAGAAAGCGAAGATGAGCAGCAACCAGACAGAGAAGAAAGAAATGCGCGGAACGTGTTCAAAAAGCTTTACGAACAGCAGTTTGGCAAAGCACAAGGCCTTCCCGAGTCGCAATCAGAAGCAGATTCAGGTTCAGATTCCGAGGAAGAAGGCACGCCCGCAAACAAGGACTCTGATTCGAGCAGTGACGATGAGGGAGAAGAGGATTACAACAATAGTGACCTGGACATGGAAATGGAACAGTATGAACACTACGCGTCTGAAGAGTCCGAAGCTTCTTCTTCAGAATCTGAGAACGAAAAGCCCATGATAGTCAGACATACAGACTCTTCTTTTGCTGTAACAGCTGACAAGCAACAAATGAAACTATTCATGTCATCTAAAGCTCCTCTGCAAGAAGCACGCCCGGAGCCTCAAAGGCGATCGCGCGCCAACAAGCCAAGCGACGACGACCAGCTCAATTTAGAAAACGATTTAGCACTGCAAAGACTCATTAAAGAATCCCATATTCTCGCCGAAGCCGGCCTTTCTGGTGTAGACCTTTCCACGGGCATTACAGGAAAGGCACGGCACAAGACACTACAAAGCCGACTCGACGATTTGGGGGTCAAGAAAGCCAAAACTGAAAACACGCCAATGAACATTCGCAAGGGAATGATACACAAGCAAAAGAAGCGCCACGATACTCATGTGGAGCGATCTCGTGAGGCTGGAATTATCCTGGCAAGGCCGGAAAAGAGCAAGGAGCCTAAGAAACGTGTGCAGAGAGAGAGAGGACTCAAGATCGCTTCGGTCGGGCGCGAAACCAAGCACGGTCTGGTTATCAGCAAAAGCGAAATTGCTAGGTATTCAGGCACCGGAGGTCGGAGAAAGGGTCGACGATAGATTGCCTAACTTGAAGAAGGCTGCGTATAGTATCAGTAGCATGTACTTTTTATTTAGTATGGCAACTTTAATTGATTTGGTGCATAAATAGTTCATTCCCAGCTTAAATTGTGCTGACCGTGCCTTACTCAGCTATTAATTCTCAAACAAACGCAACAGTATCTTTTGACCTTACTTCACTTGACGCTTCTCAAATAACAACGACGTCTCATCTACGAACCCTCTAGACCATTGCCTCTCGGTGTCAGCTTTTAGTTGGTGCAGCCAAAATTCTTGATTTTTTGAATTGCTCTCTCCGCCTTTCAAACCTATTCACCATGTCTGATTCCATCGATCGGGTTTTTGTCAAAGCGATCTCGACAATCAAGGCTCTTTCGGCACGTAAGGGTCCTGGTAGCTTACCACAACCTCCTGTTAACCGCCGAATTCGACTCTACGGACTTTACAAACAGGCCACTGGTGCGTTTTTTTCTTGTCCTATTTCTCATGCCCAGCTCGCGCTAACAGTACTTTACAGAAGGCGACGTCGATGGAATCATGCCCAGGCCAACGGGGAAAACTCCCGAGGATTCGGCCGGTCGGCGCAAATGGTATGTATTAACTGTTCCGGATGCTTTAATGTGGTACGCTAACGTCAAGTAGGGACGCTTGGAAGAAAGAGGAGGGAATCACTAAAACCGAGGCGAAAAGACGGTATATTTCGTTCTTGATAGAAGTATGGCATTTCAAAAAGCTAAAAAGCAGATAGTCTAACAAAGCATAGACCATGCATCAATATGCTAGCGAGACTCAGGAAGCTCGGGAACTGCTCAGTGATTTGGAGTACTTGTGGGACCAAGTAAAAGACATTCAGCCATCAACTTCGCCGTCTGCTGAGTCTGCGGAGCCTCTGGATAGCATGTCAGCTGTAATAACTGCTGCGGGGTTGCTGAACTACTCTGGCTCTAACGCAGGATCGTTTGCGTCTTTTGATCCCCGATTACGACGCGCTCGCAGAGGGTCCTCATTGTCCGGTTTGCAAAACGTAGAATCCTATGCTGGTGACTCGTTCATGGGAGAGCGAGCGGCTAATAGCAGCAGACGAACCAGGCCTGGCCAAGGTAGAAAGGCCTCCAGACCCGTGTACCACCCCAACCAATTTGGAGGCCTAGGCAGCACGGGTTCGCTGGACCCGGACCCAGTTAATGTGATAGAAAGTGAGCATGAGCAGTTGGAAATGCGGAAATGGCGACGTGATGTAACATGGGCACTAGAAACAATAAACGAGGAAATCATGGCCATGCGTCACCGGTACGCAAGTGTCGCTGGAGCAACCGGCCCTTTGCCCGTTGCAGATGATCATTATTTGCCCATACTACGCGGCGGGCATGCCAGTGCCGGCCAAAGACAGCCGTCGCTTTACTCTTACAACGGCAGGCCTATAGACGGCCAACGGCGGTCTGATAACAATACTAACCATGACCAGCTTAGCAATCATAGTAGTCATGGTGCCGAGGGGCAGTGGAAGCATTCTACGCGCGAAGTACTTCGGTATATCATGCGGCAGCGAGTGTGGCGAGTGCTCGTAGCAATGCTATGGGGTGTAAGTAAGCATGTTGCAATCGACTTTGTGGTGCTCCAAGCCATTTTATATCTCGTTCGGTTTGCGCGAAGAAGGTCGTCGTCAGCGTCGTCTACGACATCCAGAACGGTATCATTGGCATCGACATCAACAGTGCCAAAATCGCTTCCCTCTTTTGCGATTCCGGGGCTATCCGAACTTCTTTCTGAGCGGGTGTTGATTTACTGGGGCAAGGCACTTGATGGGGTGCTTAAGCAGATGGGGATACAGCTTAGCCTTACTTTGCCCTGAAAATGGACTAAAATGGTGCGTGTGGAAGCTAGGCATGCGCTTATTGGCCGTAAATGGGACGAACTTCTGGCCAATGGTAATTTGTGCTTCTGACACGTGGGGACGGAGACACGGCTGAGAACCGCGGCGAAACCAACCAACAACCGAAGCAATTAAGCATTGATGCCAATTAATACCACGGATGTCTGGAAATTCCAACGCCCTCTGTATTCGCCTTTGACGAAAGGTCAATGGCATTGAGCCTTTTGCACCTCTCTGCTAAACGTTACCCTTCTGGATGGTCTTTGACAGATCTAATATTACCTCTTATTTTTATTACTTTTATTGCCTTTACAGAATCAATTCTCAATTTTCTCTACTTTTTAGACTTGTCCTTTTTTCATTTCCAACTCTACCTCTTCTTTTTTTCAACAACAGCAACGATGGACAAGCAGATATCGGCGCTGTCCCCCGCGTCGTGGTCGGACTACTCTACAAATGACCAAAATCTTCTTAACCAGCTAAGTTCCTTCAAGCAGCAGGCTCAGAACCTTCAGCTCAGAGCAAATGGCCACTACAACTCTTCTGCCAGCCCGGACGACCACCTGCCTAATACCCATATTTCTAGCCCCATGAACGATTCTCATGGTTTGCAAACATCAGAGTTTCAGTCTTTTCTAGATTTTACTAGCGCACACAGCGTGGAAAGAGAAATTTATACGCCGTCCCCTGGCTCTTCTAATCCTCCTCCCCCATCAACCCAGCAAAATCCAACAAGCCCACAGAATATTGACGTATTTTTCAATGACCTGTTTCAAGGATACTCAATGGAGAACTCTCCAGGAATTCAGACCGCCAATAACATTGATGAACTGCTGCGCGAATCTCACACCCAAAGTGATGTCTTTCGATCTCCGTATCATGGTCCCATAGTGCGGGCGGCCCGGGGTAGTAGTGTAGACCTGTCTGAAACGGTCAGCTCATCGACCGCTGGAGACTTCACTCCTCTACTGTCTCCAGCCGTCACGCCGTTTTTCGATACCATTAACCCATCTATTATGTTGGCTTCAGAATTTACAATGCCAGGATCTTTTATTGAAACCGGATCTTCCCCTTTGTTGGACCCAGACCAAACTCCGACGTCTACAAGAACTATAAGAGCTAATGAACTTATTGAGCAGCCCAAAAGAGGTCACCGTGGGCGTAAACCAAGTGCTCCTCTAAATTCGAGGCAGGGGCCAGCTTCATCAAGGGTATCTAAAATGTCACCGTTAGCCCGTCCTACGCGCAACAGCCTTGTATCGTCCAAAACGTCGTCGCCGGTCATTTCATCTTTCAACAGATCAATCTCTGTCTCACATAATAACACAAGCTCAGAAAGCGTGTCCCCTGAAGAAAGTTTGGAGCTCAATATGCCACCTCCTCCTCTATCTTCTCACACAGCCAAAAATCAGTATCAAGTACATGCAGCTGAAACCATGACACCAGCAGCAACTCCTGCAAGCCTGATGAACCTGCCTGAGAGGAAAGACGTGATGATGACTGGGGTTTCAAATACCGAAAACCATCTACAAAACGCTGTACGAGCTACCAAGTACATTGCTATCCAGGATGCTGCTGCTGCTGCTGCGAGTAAAAGTGTGCGCAAAACGCGAAGCCAAAGCAAAACGGTATCGTCACCATCGGCTTCTGCATCGCCTAACCTGACGGCAACAAGTCGGCCCAAAGTGCTGGCTCAAAACGGGCGCGCGAAATCAGTCACTACAATGCCATCGCCACGTCTTTCACGAAGCGGCGGTAGTGGTGGCGGGGCTTCGACAATGATCAAGCCCAAAGTATCAATGTCAATTGCAAATAGCAACAGCGAGCAAAGGTCGCCTATTCTTGCACCCCCTCCACCGTTGTCGTCATCGTGGCGACCGTCAGGTAGCAGACATGGCAGCGTGTCTGCGTCGCCAGTTTTGCGGCCCAAACTGTCTCCTCGCATTTCGCCGCGCATTGAATCAGCGGCAAATAACACACATCATCACCATACTTCAAGATCTTCCGTGAGCAGTAGTATGAGTCGAATGGGCAGTTCGAGCGACTTGTCGGCTTTGCTAGCGTCCAAATCTAATTACCAGAACATAGTTGAAGGAAACCACAACCAATTGGGGCTCATGTACCCGGATACTTTGAGCGCAGACCTGACATCGAAGCGGACGTCGCATAAGATTGCTGAGCAGGGGCGGCGGAATAGGATCAATACGGCGTTGGCCGACCTGGCAAAAATGCTGTCTGACGCTCCGCCCACACCAGTATCAGAAAGCGAGGGCACTACGGCGACGGCAATGGCTTCGACTTCGGGAGGTTCATTGCCATCGAAAGCAACCACGGTGGAAATGGCTATTAACAAAATCACGCAGCTCAAGAAGGAACTAGAAGATGTAAAGAAAAAGTTGAGCAAGTATGAGGGTCAATTACAAGGTCATGCAGCTGAAGGTTTGAATTCTGAGAGTCCGCTGATAAATGCGAATTCTATAGAACCGGCTCAAGACTTAGATGATGTTAAATACTTGGACACTAATGAAACCGAGCTAGAGCTCGAGGTAAAAAATGAAGATGGTTTGGATAATAAACAGGGTACGTCGACGGAGGGAGGTTCTGATGATATCGGTGATATGGATGACGACGATAATCAACGATGATGGAATTATATAAAATCAGCATCAGTATACGATATATTTAGTTTGTGTCCTGGAGACGGTTAATGAAATAAAATTGTACAATACAGGAACTCATACTCTTTGCAATGTGATGGATTTTTCTTCGCAGATATCAGGATCAACCCTCAAACATAGAGCCACGCGTACGGAGAGCGATAACTCATTAGCTACCGGCTACAATTCAAAGGGATGGTACAAACATTCGACTATAAAACGTAGTGTTTAACAGAGTAACTTCTATAATTAACGATTCATCTTACCAGTTGGATTGAATGAGCACACTGTAAATAATACTAGCACAAGCACAATTGCCTCGTTGACTTAAAGATATCTACAGAACACATAATTAATGTTAAAAAGCATATCTAATCTAAATAAATTCAGAGCCACAGCTTGCTCTCAGAATTAAGTAGACCAGTCTACTTAAATGTAAGAGGAGCGGCTAAATGTAGCCGATAAATAGGGAACACATGTATATGAGAAACGTATTTTATTCTCTTTCAGCCTTTCCACGCCTCGCCCAAAATATACCTGGGTTCCACATTGTTCTCGATGAAGGTCGAAAATAAGCAAATGCTTGCCCGGCTTCAGACTGAGCAATAAAAGCTGTGTGTCTGATGTCCAGGTTCTTGTCCACTGTCCGGCAAGTTTTGAGACTCTTGACCAACTCTAGCTTACCGTGTTGTGCTTCGCGGATGAAAAAAAAGGTCAAAAAGGTAAAGCGGAAGCCCAGAAAAAGTTTATAACTAAACCTGCTGCAGAAACAAAATGGTACTGAGAGTAGAGCGTAAGCACAAGCAAAAGAAAATTGAGAAACTGAGACTAGAAAAGTTTTGTAAATAGTTTCTTCTACAGAGGGAAACAATGAATCTAATAGCCTAGCCAATATCAATGAAACTCAAGTATTATAGACATGAAGCAATACAAGGTAAATGGATTGGAATAGGGAAAAAAAAAAGAGATAAAACAATGCTCAACATCTTAAGGACAAAAAAACAAAATTCTAAGATTCCAAAACCGGAATAACTCCGGAATAACTTTGAAATGAACGTCTGCACCATAGTAGACTAGACTAGCCCACAAAGAAAGTCTACCGTTATTGTTACAGTAGGCCAAGCTTAAGCCCAAATATTGGCATGCGCATTTGGACGGTATCGGTGATTGTGATTCAATATTAAAAAAAGAAAAGAAGCTGAGTTTGAAACTGAAGTGAAGGCCAAGAAATGTAATCGCACAAAATGAAATCACACCAATCTACCAAAAATGGCCGGCATAGTGAATGAATTCTTTTCAATGACTGCTTTTGTATTTTGTATTTTAGCTTATAAGTTATTTTTCCCTATTTTTCCGTTATATTTTTTTCTTTCATTCTTCAACTAGATATGTATACCCGAGAGATCAGCTTGTTTGCGAGTTAACGTGTTGGTTCTTGCCACCCAGCTTACTGACGAATCTGTTCCATCTCATGCCCTCTAGCAGTCTATACATGTAAGAAATGGAGAACAGTGTCTATAGCTATAGTTAGTTTTTGTTGTTTGCATTTATATACCTAATCATGGCCATGGCATAATGGATGTAGGTGAGTTAGAGAAATTTTTCCAAAAATTTTACGCATTTAACGCCCACATGAGCATTAACCGTTTCGTTTACGTAAGCTACATCAACTTACAATTGAGAGCTTCAACTTGGTAAGAAAATAGATATTTTGAGCCATTCCTGTCAGTAACATGATTTTTGTTCGTATATACAATTCCCAAAGAAAAAGCGCTCTAGAGCATGACCGATTTTAGTATTCGTTTCTTGTTTTCTTTTATTTTTACTCAAATACCTTTGAGTTGACAGCTGCCTTATTAATGCCCGTGTTGTTATTTCGAAGTCTTGATCTAGCTATTTAATTACAAACCACTGCACTAGCAGTATCAAGAGCAGGTTTGTAGGTGTATCGGTGTATAGTTCAAGCCTATGTTTCCTGAATCTAGGCTAAATAGCAAAAACAAGTTTCAAGAATGTCCAATTGCATTTCCAATTTCATCCTTCTTCCTATAAGTGGCCCTGTGCTGGACGTCTTTTTTCATAGTGTTGTTTACGCAAAATCAGGTCTTCACCTAGACTACATATACTTCCATTACTTTTAAGTTACTTTCAAGCTTTGGTATGGCACAGTTCACATCGAATTCTTGCAATCGGTCACACTCTCTCATTCACAATCCCTTATGAAAAAAAACAAAAAACAAAATAAAAAAACTTCTCTCTACCACAATGCGGGCACTTTGATATACTTCAAGCTTCTACAAGCTCAGGAATGAACCAAAGAAAAAAAAAAGCATCGGATAATACTCAACATGCTTAAACTTCCTCTATTTTCTTCTCTTCTTTAGAAAAAAACTACCCAACTGACCTCTTTCCTTTTCCAGTTGATGCCGATGACGGCGACGACGGTCCTCCTCCCATTCCTAGGCCTATATCGTTAGTACCACCAATTGTCACCTGTTGTTTCGGCCTCTGCGCTTGCGACTGTGTTTTATTCTGCGCCGCCACCCGATACTTTTCTTCTATGTACCCAATCTGTTCCGGGTCCATTTGGTTGGTCACGCCCAGCAACGTTTTGCTCACGGCTTCTGTCGCACCAATCATTGGCCGAATGATTGCAATTGGGGCAGCCCGCATTATGGCCATGGCCGCACCCTGGGCGCTACCTTTTTCAGCTGCCTCTGCCCGAATATCTGCAACGGCATGCTTGGCAATAGACAAGTTGTGGCCCATGCTGCCATATGCTGAGTATATTCCCTGCATAACGCCGACTGGTTGGTTTGCATATAAACTGACCGCCGCCCCCTGAGGCCCTCCGGGTTGTCGTGGTGGCGTGCTGGGATGGTAGCTTGTGAGTTTTGAGGATGCTGAAACTCCTCCTCGCTGACTTCGCCGGGTCCTAACAGACTCATCGTCCGGAAAATGGACGTTCCGTTTTGCTAGCAGTGTTCCATTGCTTGCATCATCTTCATCGTCACTATTACTACCAACTCTAAACGCACCAGAAATTTCGTCATCACTGAACTCATCTGAATAGGCCGACGGTCGCTTGTAATCGGTTCCAGGTTGTCGTCGCCCGTCCGAACCTGTACCTCCCATGACTTGCTCCGCATTTTCCAGTATGGTCTGCGTTCCCGCAGCCAGTTTGGCACCAAACTTCACTAGCTCGCTTGTTGTGTTGCGCGCAAACAACCAAGCTCCCTTTTGAAGACTTCGCATGACGCGGCCGTCTTTGCGGTACTCTCGTACGGGCACCACTACTAAGTCTTTAAGACCGCTGCCAAGCCGTACTATAGAGCGGACGGGAGCAAGCCCTGCCAGTACACCACCCAGCTGATTGCTTCGGATATCGGGCATCCAGATACTGTTGAGCATCGTGTTGAGTCGCGGGAAACCAGATATTCCGTACAGCTCCACGTGGTTCAACACCATTTCTGCCTCTTCTAAAATGAAAAAGTTCATGAATTCAGTAGTATGGCCTGACCGCAATCCTGCATAGTCAATTGTCTTGGGCTTGTAATCCAATTTGACCTTCACGGCACGTATGTCGGCCTTTTGAATGAATGGAATTTCGTCCTGCAGGCCAGCGACTAGCGAGTCAAATCGATCGTCCTGGAACTCAAAGAACCTCGTTATAAAATCAAGAGTATCTTGATCAACATGCAACCGCAGAGGCAACACAAAGACATTCAGCACAAGCTCAGAGGTCGCAATCTCAGGGACTGGTTTCACATTTTCCATAATTATGTGAAACATGCTAGCCCCCTCTTCGCGCTCTCCAGCGCTTCGCATATACGTCAAAAACTTGTTCCACGTCGACGTCGCGACATTATCGAATATCTCAACGTCGTTCACGCGCACATCAATGCGGTTCAGCAAATACTGATGGGGGTGCGTCGGAGGAAGCACATCATTTACTCCAGAAAACAAACTTATTACCCCGTTGATTCCGGATACATGAATCCTCACTTTGTGATACTTTGATCTCTTCAACTTGAGCTTCGACTTCCCACTACCAGCATGACGGAGTTCGCGTGCAAGCGACGCAGAGGGTTTGTAGGGTGAACTTACTTGAGCGGCTCTACCAGTCGTTGAATAGGTAGCAGTGTTGTTGGACATGGATGTCACGCTCATTGTGTCGCTTGCCTCATCATTGATTTCCTTATTGATCATCTTGCGCAGGTCATTGGCATCTTGGTGTGTAGACATTGTAATGTAGATGGAATTGAACAAAACATCAGCAACTACATCTTCGCCTTCTTCCGATGCAGCTTCGCTCTCCATGTCTTCATCATCATCGTCGCTATGGATTGTAGTTGGTGATGCCCTGGCCACATTTATATCTTGCTTCGATGTTCTCTGCATTATATCTTCTTGCAGCTGCATTTTGCGTATTTCTTGCGCCTCGTACTCAACTCTGAACACGGCCTTCGTGATCATATCTCTTGTGTATTGCCAATCATAGCCATCATGCATGTCCCAAGTGAACTCTCCAACCTTCAGATCAATTGAAATAGGAGCTGTTGTAGATCCAGAATCAGTAGATTTGTCAAAAGAATTAGCCGAGGTCCCGTTACTGTGGCCATCAATATGGCTAAAAGAAGATTCCTGTATGCTGTTGAAAACCTCACTGCCAGAATCGCTGCTATCTTCGTGCTCAAGCGAAACAGGTAATGAATTCGCGTGGCTCGCTCTTGTTCGCCGAGAAGAGCCACGAGCCAAGAAATTTCCAGTCATAGATTGACTTTTACGCGCAGGCCCTGAGCAATCACCAAAATGATTTTCGGTAATATTCAAGATAGCATCATGAGATTTGATGCGCTGCTCGTAGCTTGCCACTTTAGCCAATGAGCCATTGTTGTAGTCAGGCTGGGAATCTCCTAGCCCTCTTTTGTCCATATTGTCACGCGCAACCATCGCGCTCAAATCCTCTTCCAAAAGCAAGTCTGTATTGGAATAACTTGTGTTCAGCGACCCGGACGATGAAGAAGTCCACTGTGAGCGACCCCCGTGATCAGCATAGTAGCTCTCAATAAACTCTAGGTTTGTTGGAACGTCATCTTCTACGAAATCTGCGTTGGAATCGTCCATAGGTATCTTTTGCGTGTTTTCAGGGCTGAAAGCATGCACGTCAACTTTGTCCAAAAGATTTATTGGAGCCGAGACAGAAGTTCGGTATTTCAACTCGGGCGGGGTCGTTTCAACTGGCGGTTTAAGATCATTAACCAACTGGATCAAGCTATGAGTGGAGTCAGCGCTGGACTTCATGTAAACACTGTCTACTGTAAGCCCGATGTTGATATTCATTTTTTGGGCAGGACGTTCAGGAGTAACATTGATTTCTGTAGAGAGGCCCGTGATGATTGCAATGGACACGTAGCCTTGACCAAGGTACTGCAACGCTAAATCATGTTTAGTGGATGTGTTTGTTTGACGGCGACGCTCACCGTCCACAACTCCACCCATGGAGGAGATATACTTTTTGTCGTCAATCATAAGCAAAGATCCACGTGTAATATCAAAAGCAGCCGCTATTTCACCAGAGACTGGCGAGATTTTAACGTTAGCATTTCCTGTAGAAATCAGCATGCATGCATGAGACGGTAAATGTAGTGGAGCCAGTCCAACAACACAGTCAATTAGTTGAATCGGTATAGAGTACTCGGTATCGCAAACGGTAGAAATAGATTCAGACAGCGACGACTGTTTGGTAAACAACTGTGGCGAAGACTGCTTGGCAGCTGCCTGATCATTGTTTTCAAGCAGCTTGAGAAGATTGACATTGTACTCAATCTCAAGGTTAAACAACCTTACTAAGGTGGGTATTCCAGAGGCTGAGAGTTTAACATGCAAAAGCGGTTTGGTCTAAAAAGTTAGCAGCCAGAAACGTTTCAGCAAAAGTCATCTTACCTGCTTGCGATCATTGACTTTATGTATGATTGAAAGGTGACCCAACGCAGGGTCAATGTCGCTCATGTCGCGCGACATGTGAATCGTTGAAAGCTCTATAGTGGATTTTCCAGATTTTTGTAAAACAGTATGCAGGTCACCCAAGTCAACGTCCATCTTGCCCAAGCTTCCAGGGCACACTATCTGTAATCCCATGTAGGTAATGTTGATTTCGAAAATAGGCCCATCAAGAGATGGTTGAGACCGGCTCTCGTGCTGAGCACGCTGGTATAGAACGTCATCAGTTCTTGGCTTCGGCTGTTGAAAATGCTTCGTAGTGGATACCCAGCTATTCTGGAGAACTTTGAACTCTTTGCTAAGCTGCTTTAGATACTGGATATCGCATGTGACTTTACCGGACATGGCGTTCAGTTTTCGGGTTTTGCAACTACCATACTGAAAAGTCAGGTTTTTGAAGGAGACTACATTGTTGTTTTTGGAGAGTCGTATCGTGAATTGAGGGCATGTTATAGTATCTTGGGCATCAAATGAAATGGGGAAAACGGTCGCGTTGAGTATGCTAGCACCTAGTACTAATTGTAAATCAAACACGCTGGTTTGACCCAATATAGTCAGCGGATCCGAAGAAGAAGATGATGATGATAATGATTGGTTTTGTTGGAGCGAGGAAAAAATCTCATAAAGAGGTTCATAGGACTTGGAAATATCCTTCAATTCGAATATTTCAGCTGCAGCAAGCTTTATTTTGCCAGCATTTGGAATCATAAGTTTGCACACACTAGGACCGAGTTTTTCTTTTGAGACCTGGCAAATAAAGTCCTTGGAGCTGATGCCGCCTTTTTGAAAACTGAAGATTGGCCCAGATCGTCCTTCTAAAGCAATGGTTGATACTTCAAAAGTCTGATTCTTTTTGCTGTTGTTATTCAAATATTCCAATCCGTCTAAAACGAGAAGAATGTAAGTCTCATCTTCATATAGGCCATTCGGGAGCAACGCCGATGTAAGGTTGATTTCGACATTCTGAATAACAGCTTTGGCAAGGCTGAAACCTTCCTCAATTTCTGATTCCTGTAATGGTGTGGTAGGGTGCTTGTTGATATCGGGTTTTGTGCGCTTGGAAAAATCTGAGTGAGATTTGATGAAGGTGAGTAACGGGTAAAGAATCGTTGGCATGTGCTTGATTGACAAGTGCACGCGCCCAATTTCAACAGCAAGGGCGGCCATCTTTAAGCCCTTGAAGCTAAGCTTTAAAGACTCAGACCAAAAAAATCGAGACTTCGGTGGCTCAACTGTAGGAGTATTATCCAGCTCAGACGCAGCCATGGCGCTCATGTAAATACTATTGGCCTCTTCACGTGAAAACATCATGCTTTGCATGAGATTAGAGGTGTCAAATCCGTTGTCAGCATCAAGATACATGCTTTGCATTAGGTTGCTTTCCATCGGTCCCTGTATTGTAGACTTGAACATGCTGGGTGCTGACACAGTAATGTCTTGGTCAACGTCCAGGTCATCCTCTTCCTGTTCATCGTGTTCATTCCGTTCTGGCGGCGAAATTAAAATGCACTCGACGTCAGATACAGATACGCATCTTATTCCATCATCGTTCGTGGAAAGCTTTGCCGAGCCAATAGACAGCTCTATGGTCAAGTCATCTATGAGTAGTGTGATTTTCATGTCACTTAACGCGACAGTCAGTTGCGATATGGCTGCATCCGCAACTCTGGTGACCATCCCCGAAAAGTCGCCCATACCATAGCCAAGCCCCAGCCCAGTTTCGGTCGTTCCACTGGTGCTGCTATCATCGCTGTTTGTGGAAGACGTAAGTGAAGAACTTAATCCCCCAGGCGGTTGTAGGGGGTGGTGCTCAAAGTTCATAGATTCAGCCAAGGATGTCGCAAGTTCCTCATCCACCTGATGCGTGTCAGCTGAGATCATAATGCTTTCAGCCAAGTCGACTGTGGTGCGCTCCAGGAGCGACGAGAACACTTGATCGTCTTCGTCATCGAATACCTTTTTTGTGAGCGATACAGTCAAGCGAACGCCTGATCCTTGGATCTGCACGCCGCCAAGAACAGCCAGCTTCATGTCAACTTTGTCTATAGTTCCGTCGCGGATGTATATGCCAGGCAGGACGGATAGCTTTTCAGTGTCGAGCTGTACGTTGTTGAGAGAAAGCTGTGTTTGACTCATGAATCCACCTAGGGAGACGTCGAGGTTATCCAGGTCGATATTAGAAAATACGGCAAGCCTTGTGAGGATGTAGCGAAACACCCGCTTCTGAACGTTCTGCGGCAACCATAATGGTGCCATTGTGAATCAAGTATGCGAGAGTGGATGATGAATATGAGGGAGCTGATTGCTAGAAAGTGTTAGGTAGGTTGCCAGTATCACCAAGGGTCCAAAGCGGGACTTACTGATAAGATGATGTGGAGGAGGCTCCAGTAACGAAGAGTGAAACAACGAACTGGGCAAAAAAAGAAAAAGAATTGCAAGAAACTGGAATCGAGTCTAAAATAGCTGGCTTTCAAAATGAGTAGAACTCGCCATGGAGGTTGATTTTGGTATAGTTATCTTGCCCGTGCACTATTCCAACCCTTGCCCATGTCATTTGCATAACAACGGCAGCTATGATACCATGAGAACGTTTGCCACTATAGAAATGCAGTATTGTGATCTATCTGTTCATACTTTGAAGTCTTGAAAAGCCTTAGGAACTTTCGAAGCTTTCAAAGCCTTTGAAGCTTTAGGGGCCAGGGTATGTATACGGTAGACTTGATTAGACGTCATGTTCACTCAGAAAGTACGATATACACCCTTCCCGGGATGAACTCCTACTCAAATATCGATCACCGCCGGTCACTCAACGTTTTTTTTGGTTATTAAAAGAATTAATATAGAATGAATGTTTTATAATCATGCAATGAATGAATGCAATTACTATGTTACTGCAAATGCAACATCCTCAATGAGCTCGGTCTACTCTTTGATGGCGTTTCTCTTCTTGACCATAAACTCAAAGAACGCAAACTGACCGGGATTGGCCCCCTTCTCGTAAATGAAACGGCCAGCCAAATAGCTACCAAAGATAGCTCGCAGGTAGTTTATTGGCACACGTTCCAGAATAGTTTCTAGGCCAATTACGTTCTGCAGCTGCTTTGGAAGCACTTCAGATAAAATGGAATTGCGGAAAGCAACATCGTCCCAAAGAGTAGATGCTGAAAGCTCCTCAGTCAGGTCATTGATTGCGTTGGACAACTCATCAGAAAGAACAGACCGCGATTTGCCTGTGCTCTCATGCTCGCGCCAAATGGCCTCAAATTCTAGGCGCGCGTTAGTCTGGATAATAGCCTGTACCTCCTTAACGTAGTCCTTGTAGAACTGCGGGACATTGCCTTCATGGTCCATGCACATGTTCTTGAAAAACCCAGCGTCGTCGAAAGCAAGGGATGCCAGAACCTCTAGTGATGATGAAGTCACTCCACCTTTGTTTGCAGACGCATCTTTGAACACGATAGCCCCCGCTTTCTCCAGTCTGAGCTTGGCGTTTTGGGTAATGAAGAGGTTGGCTCCCTCTACAATGTAAGGAACAAGAGACTTGCCGGTGTTGTCAATTAGCTTGTTGACGTTGTTAATGTCAATCGCTTCGGGACGACCGCCACAAGGAACAAACATTTCAACACCCTCTGGTCGCAGGTGATAGAGATTACGGAAAGTAGTACCGTTCTGCACGATCTCTCCATTAGGAAGCTTAACGTTCTTGTCGTCAACTAAAACGCAGTAGCCTTTTGAAGAGAGCTTTGATACATCATAATTAGAGATCATGATGCGGGCCTTGGCCAAACGCAGTAGCTCGTTGCGATCAAGGCCATTTGGGTCGTGCAAAACCCCCGAGCCATCAACGATAGAGACGTATTTTTCATTGGACAATAGAATCTCATTAGACCCCAAGTCTCCATCGGGTCCACCGGTCTGCATTTTGTGGACATTAGTCTCTTTGAGATCTAGCTTACGGTAAATACCTTTCACAAACTCCCTTACTGAAAGAGAAGTCATACCGTACTCGTCGTGAGGAATTCCACCAAGAGTAGGACTCTTGCCTGTAAAAAAGGACTTCCACCAAGGAGCGCCGCGCTTTTTAGCGTGGAGAGTAGCCCAATCAACCATGCCAGCAGTGTTTTCGTCAGGGCCCATGAAAATGATTTCGCGCTGCTTCAAAAGGTCGACAATAGGCTCCTTGATACCAGGAGTGCTACCAGGAAGAAGCAAGTCGCACATGGAATCAATATACTTTTGGAACGCTTGAGTTCCCTTGTCTTGATGAGCAAAGTCTAGTAGAATAACGCCTTTAGAGCCGCCTTCCGGAATATCTTTGTTCTTGCGCTGCTGCGTATTGGCAAGGTTGTAGTTTTCGTCAAACAGAGATCGGGCATTGATAGAGTATGCCTCAGGATTTCGACTTTTGACAATGCGAATTCCACCTCTGGCAACGTCTCGGAATCTCAAATGAAAGCCTCGAAACTCTTGGCCAACCACCAGGAACATTCCGTAAAGAGGTTGGGGGTACTCGCTTTCAGGCAAAAAGTCGGGCTTCAAACGGAAAGAAAGCGCAACTTTTGTAGGAGTGTAGAAATTGGTCTTTAGAACATGTGTGTTGAAAGTCAAGATGGCATCAAACACTGTGCTTTCATGCTCGTTGTTGCACTGCTCGTGAATAGCCACCTTCAATTCCTCGGTAGACAGCATTTTGTTGTTCTGAAGCCTTTGGTAAGACAATGTGGGCAAGAAACTGTCGCCCTCTCCTTTTGACTGAACGTAGTGAATGCTCGCAAAGTTTATGTAAAGCTGGCGTACCAAGTCAATCTGGGATAGTATCAGCTCACTTATATAGGCTCTGGTGAATGTTTCTTTGCGCAAACGACGCTTGAGGTTTTCAAGAACCTCAACGTGCGATGAATTATTTTGGTCGAGGATTGAGAGCAGAGTTGAATATTCAGAGCCCAAACGATTGAGAAAATGAGAGACAAAGATAAAAACCGAATGAGCATAAATTGACTCTTGAAGAGAAATTTCTCCCTTGGCAAACAGACTTTGGAAAGAATTGTTGGGGAGGCAGTATAAGAGAGATGCTTCCTTGGCAACCTGGTGAATTGAATGCTCAATAGGAGGGAATTTTTTTAGGTTCTTGAAATCAGCCATGGTCGTGGCAGTCTGAGGTATTTCAGCAGGCAGCAAATACATGGAGATAATTGTGATGCCGTTAGAGAATTGCTCCACATATTTGCGAGACGAGCTCAAGCCATAGTAGTGGTACAAATCTGAAAGAGCCGAAAAGTAGCCAGGAGCAGAGGCCTGTCGGTAGCCAATAATGACTCGGCGCTCGCGAGTACCGTCAACTTCGAAAAGCTCAATAACTGGACCAGATCGTTTAACGGCCTTGGCTATTATTGACTGGTAGATTACTTTCGTGTTTTCAGTTGCCTTTTCAAAAAATGACTTGTCAGAAATTTTTGCCAGATCGATCTCGTCGTCAGCGACTAGAGGGTCAATGAAATTGCATTTGTAGACAAAATAGCAGCGCATTTGTTCAGCCTGATGGCTGTAGTCACCACCTCCAGAGGCTCTGAATGTCTCTACACGGTAGGCTTCGGAAGTTGTGGAATTGTTGAGGTACTTGGTGTCAATTCTAGCTTCATACTGAGGGCCCGACAGATTAGATTTGCCGGGAACAGATGTATCAATGTAGACTGCGTGATCGTCAGACTCGCGATCCAACCTGATGTCAAGTTTCTTATCATCGCGGGCGTAGGCAGCAACTTTGGCTGCGTAGAGAGAGTGAATGTGGCTAACAATATTTTCAATAGACTCTGTGGCAAAGTACGAATCGTCGATACCCAGGTTGTGATAGAACCACTAATTTTGTTAGCATTCATTCTTCAATTAAAACTGGCTTGAGTTCCACGGGGACTGCTTACTTTGGTTTCGTTTTCAATGAGTGATTCAGGAATAAAGCCATGTCTGTCGATTTCGTCCATGACGGATTCAAGTTGGGCTTCTTTGCCCGCAAAGACAGTAGGATTATAGCCAGTTGAGTTAGTAACACGCTTTGCATGAGCTAACTTTCCAGGAACATTGAGTAGATTCCGAGCGTTGGCTCGCTCGCTGTTGATGAGCTGCGACAAAGGGTTCGTCATAATAAATATATACGTGTAAAGTGGTTGATAATTAGAAGATGAAGAGGTGAAAAAACGAAGAGATGAGGAGATGAGAAGATGAATGGAGGAATTAAGAAGAGAAAGAGGAGAGTATTTATAAAAGATGAATATGGCAAGTTGGCACTTGACCCCCTGCAACTAATCCAGACGGAGGATGTAAAAAAATGTATTTGGCTTCAGGCTACTATTGTTAGTGGTTTAGATTTATGAAAGGCATTATTATGGCCATACTGATCGAGACAGTAGTATATTATTACCCCAGACTTTTAGGTTCATTCCGCTCCTTTTGTGCCCCAAGAAACTAATGTGGAAATATTCAAGGTTGATCATGAAGATTTAAGAAAACTGCGTTAGTCTTGCCGTTTAAACCCTTGCCCATTGGGTACATATTTAATCATCTCCTCGAAAAGTATGGAAATGCAACAACTTTAACATCCGTACCGAGAGATTTAGAGGGAGGGTTTGCGTTTTGGCGGTTGTTTTACTCGGTTGATACCTTGCTAATAACAATCGTGCTACTCTTTAGCGTTTTCTTGTAAAAACCCTACAATTATCAGCAAACTGCAAAAATTGGTGTTTGAGAGTTTGCGAAGGACACCCCATTGGATAGCCGCCGGCCACTATTCAAAGTTTTGGAGTGCCAAAATTAGTGCAGTTAGCTGTAACGTTTTATTATTTACCCATGAGTATACAATACCTAGTTACAATAGACTAAACATCAATGTGGGCATTGTGGGGTGTGGCAGATCTGCAATTGGCCTAATATCATGAGCGGAATTGTATTTCCTAATTCGGAAGTTTTATTCCGAGCTATAGCTTTTGTCTTTCGATCCGTGTAGAACGTCAAGAAACTTCCAAAACATGGCTTTGGCATTTCTCGAAGCGGGGAATCATGCTAAACCTTTGATCTATCCAGGTTTTGTCGTAAGCTCAATTAGTCTGAGCCAATTTGTTGTGTTGATGTTGTAGAAAGACCCAAAAAAACGGTGGTCACAATGCTCAGGCCCCGTGGTGGGGCTCTGTCGGTTTCAATTTACAAGAAATTTCAAGTCTGAATTCTGTTTTACTGCTACAGTATGTAAATGCTCGAATCATATCCCCATAGAGAAAAGGTCACATGCGTAGACTTGGTGATCATGTGGCCGTCTCCGTTCAACAAACTGAAGCCTCCGACAACTTGTATCTGCCGTATAGACGCTTTCGAGAATTCTAACCGCGCAAATGCCCTCAATTCGGTATTTTTCACAACCCTCGAGACTTGATCAATCATAACTTAACAGCTATCGTACTGTATATTTCTAAAACTGCTGTTCACTGTAACACACACACACACACACACACACACACACACACTATCATGAAATTAAAAGTAGAGTATAAAAATAAAAGATTAAGAAAATGAAAATAAAATCAAAAACACAATGCTCCTCTATCCTGTTTGATAATGCTAGTTGTTTGTCATAAGTCGTTCATACGTATACTAGTAGTACTGGTTGGTTTATTGCTGACCATGTTCGTCCTCAAACTCATCCCATCCGCCTCTTGTCGAAGCAGTGCTTACGCTCCTTGCGCTCACGCTACGACTCAGAGTCCGCCTCATGGGTGTCTGGAACGCAGGCAATAAAGTCCCTTCTTGCGCCAGCGCCAATGAGCTAGCGCGCGCCGCCGGTTCTTGTGCCCACATTTCCGTAAATCTGGTCATTCTCATCACCGCATCCAGTTCTACTAAGGCTAGCCTGTCATTCCTAGTGTTACTACTGCTGGTGGTTTCCTCAGTACTAGTACTAGTATTGGTTTCAATGCGCCCTCTCTGTTGCTGTAATATCCGCTCAGGAGGTGGTGAAAGCGGCAGCGTTGCCAATCTGCGTAAGCTGGATAAGCTGACCCCAAGCGAGTATCCTCGTGGCACAGCATTTGTGTCTGCGAGAATTCGTCTTGAGGACACGTTGACAGGGGGCTCATATTGCAGTTGCGGAGAAGACCACAAATAAGATCGAGCGTCGTTACTGAACACATGTCTTGGGGGGCTCCATATTGGACTTGAAGGTTGTGTGAGAAGGAGTGACTTGTTGGGCTCCTCAATGCGGTGATACTGGCTCTGGCTTTGAGGGGCGCTAGCCGGGGAAGGGGGGCTCAAACGCCGTCTAGTCGTTGGGCGCGGTGAATTGTGTCGAAACTGTTCAAGCTCATCGTCCGCGTCCCGCTGACGCTTTCGCACGCGCGGGACACTTAAAGGCTGTTCTTCCTCCATCACAGAGATCAAGGCCGATAAAGCTCTCTTTGTATCCCGAGTAATAGGTGCCATTTTTGACACAGCCGGCTTTGGTTCTGATGCATAGTCTTGATGGTTTCCTGGAGATAACAGCTCGACCAGCCTCCTAGTGATTCTACTCACTGAATGAGCATATGCAGCGTTTTTTGAGCAAGCCAGTGAATGTGCCTGCTTGGCGGCACGGCGTCTTATAGCTGATGGCGGGACGGGGCCGAAAAAAGGGGCCTCGAGAGGATTCCTCAGCATCTCGTAGTAGACGGATAATATAAGCTGGTCTTCTTCGGAAGTGAATGTGAGGCTTTCTCGCTGGCCAGCAGAGACACTGCTGCTGCTGCTATTTTCATTGATAGTTGCTGCTGATTCGAGAGTAGCGGCGTTCAATGATGGCGAGTACTGGCTCGAAATGGGCGTTTCAGTCGAGCTGGTGGGGGTCAAAACCAGAGGCGAGGCCAGTGCATGCAAAGTTGGCGACCAAGTTGTCTGGAGTAATTGTCGGGCAGGCGTTTCAAAGGCCTCGCTTGTGAGTTGCACGTTATGCCTAGGCGTCTCAGGTGTCGTATGAAGTGAGGGCGACGTCCTTGCTATTGCACTGTTAGAAGAGTCAGGGGTGTCGCGAACGTTAGAGCCAGAGGCCGCTGGTGTTGAAGGGCTTGGACATTGTGGAGCTATACCCATTCTTGATGCTTTCAGGAAAGAGATATAGGGTTTTTTATTGATGTTGGGGTTTGGTGGGTGCTTTGTCAGAGGGAGGGTTGCTAAGGCGATAGGGTTGGTGAAGTTAGAATAGGAAAGGAAAAAGAAGTCGCGATGGTGGTAATGTCGTTTTTTTCAAAATGTTTGTTCTAGTGTTTGGGTGGTGGGAAAAACGCGTTCTGTGGCAAAATGTAGCCAAATATAGCACGGCGCAGTCAAACACGTGGTAGTTGTGACGAGTCAAGAGAGTTCGCTCTGCCTATGTGTTTGACAGAGTCGAGTAGTCTAATTAAGATTCGACTATCAAGCAATTGCAATGGAGTCTGTACTACTATGTTGGTCAGAGCCAAAGATCTGATACGCTGAAATATGTCGTAAGTTTGGTTGAAATGGGCTTGGATGAGTTTGAATTCAGAAATCCAAACAGGATTCAGTTTAAAAGGGGCCGACCTAATCTTGTGTATATATATTCATGAAATAACTCTCGCAATAGGGAAGCTGCCAGGGTTCGCGGAAAATCATGGGGCGGGATCAAAGCGTTACCAACTGCACTGTTAGAATAGACATGCAATAAATCAGAATATTCTTTTACAATATTCAAGATATCAAGCTAGATCTTGTTATCATCAATCTTCTAGTATCAAACATTGTGCACAGAGCCTATATATCGTTCTCCAAACGCGTAACTTAATAAATTACACTAACCATTTGGACTCTATTTAGACACTATTTCTACACTCCCAAAAGCCACGGACGCTGCTCCCAGAACGCGTCACCTATTAAATCTTCGTGAAGCAGTTCAAGTTCCGCTCTTTTCAGTTTCTTTTCCTCGCGTTGAATCTGTCGATCGCTCAAGTTGGTTTTCGCTCTCTGGTCCCTGGCTAAGCGCACAATAATGGATCCCTTTCGAAATATCGCTGGCTCGTTATTGTAGTTGATTCCAAACTCTGAAAACAATATCTCGTTCTTGTCCTTTGAAAACGTGTCTTTCAGTCGGGTGGCCGCTGCTGTTCGCGATTGCTCACCAGACAACACGAGCGTCCAAAATGTCGTGTTGTAAAGATTATTGATATGGCAGTCTGCCTGTCTCCAGCTCAAGTAATCACGCAGAATTTTGGCACTGGGATAGCAAACTGCTCGAGAGTCGAATGTCGGCATGTGTGACACATCGAGTGGGAGGTCCATATGCTGTGGCCAAAGCTGATGATATGCCGCCGTAAACGTGCTCGCAAATGTAGATACAAGCTTGCTCTCTCGCCTCTCAAACAGCTGGCAATCTTTGCGCAAAACAAACGAGTACTCGTCGCTGTCTCCGTAGGCCAAAATCACGTCGGTAATGTCCCGCATAACGGCTTTGGCTGCCTCATTCATGACTGTCAACGCCCGCAGGTCATTTGGCTTTAAAAATTTGTAACGATCAGAGAACCGGTGGAAACCGCGCCCGTCGATTCGTACAACGATCCATGTCTCAGGCAGAAGGTAATTTTCGCGCTCAAAATTTCGCACATATTCAAACCTGTACGGTTAGCGAGCAGCGCTAACAGATACTCACAACCTACCTTGAATTAGCCATGTCGCTGACTCTGATCTATGTGCATGGCTTCTCGTCGACTCAGGCTTGGTGAAGGATCTAAATCTGCACGTGCCCCAACCCACACCCCAACCCTTCAAAAATTTTTCATTACCAAATACATTTTTTTTAATATTTTTTCAAGTCCCAACTCGGTGAGATTCATAAGAGTTGCAAATTTTCAATTCTCGCTTCACCAGGCATAATGGGCGTTTCTTACCACACTCTTGAGCGGGAAAAGATCTATAGAGATCCCCCATCGGACAAGTTCCCGTATCCGCTACTTCAGGATGCTGTAGCTCCTCACATTGGTTCTTTCAACGCCCTTATGGACGGTCCCGACGGCGGGCTGTTGAATTTAGCTGTTAAGGATATTGGATCCAAAACCGTTTTCGATAGTAACGATCCTCACAGGCCCGGAAACAAACTAACTGGTAAGTGCTGATGCGGTGCGGGCCCCCAAAACATTGCTAACGTCTTTAGTTCGTGTTGATTCTGTTCAAATTGCAAAGCCTAGTTTGTCGTCCAGAGACAAGTCAAGTATCAACCGACAAACTCTACCTTCGGAATGTCGTGAGCGCATGAACTCATATCGTGCCCGACTGATCCTTAAGTTTGGTTACAGTGTGAATGATGGCCCTGAGATATTTGAAAACCGAGAAGCCGGCCTGTTGCCTGTTATGCTCCTTTCTAATAGATGCCATCTGGAAAACATGTCACCTGCTGAGTTGGTAGCTAACAAAGAGGAAGCTGAGGAGCTTGGTGGATATTTTGTCGTGAATGGAATTGAAAAGATCATCCGACTGCTAATTGTTCAGCGACGAAATCATCCTATGGCTATCATTCGTCCTTCGTTCACGAACAGAGGACACTCTTACTCCCAATATGGTATCCAGATTCGATGTGTAAGACCCGACCAGTCCTCACAAACCAACGTTTTGCATTACTTGAACGACGGTAATGTTAACTTTCGATTCTCGTGGAGAAAAAACGAATTTTTGGTTCCAGTAGTCATGATTCTCAAAGCTCTTATTGAGACAAACGATCGTGCTATTTTTGACGGAATCGTGGGCACCGAGTTTGACAACTCTTTTTTGACAGATCGTCTCGAACTCATGTTGCGGTCTTACAAGCACTACAACCTTTACTCCAAGCAAGAAACTCTCGCATATCTTGGTGACAAGTTCAGAGTCGTCATGGGCGCTGCATCTGACCAAACTGATATTGATGTCGGTAAAGAGGTGCTTGAGAGAATTGTTTTAGTCCATCTCAATGGCGACAATAAGGCAAAGTTTCGCATGGTTTTATTCATGATTCGCAAGTTATACGCCCTGGTTGCTGGCGAATGCTGCGCCGACAATCCAGATGCTGCACAACATCAAGAGATTCTTCTTGGCGGGTTTTTGTACGGTATGATCATCAAGGAGAAAATAGAAGAGTTTCTGCAAAACATTCGTGCTCAAGTCAATTCGGACGTGAATCGTGGTGCAGCCATCAATTTCAACGACAAGAAATACATCCAGCGCCTTTTGCTAAAAGTCAATCACAACATTGGCCAAAAACTGCAATACTTCCTGTCCACCGGTAACCTTGTATCACAGTCTGGCCTCGATCTCCAGCAGGTATCTGGTTACACCGTTGTCGCTGAAAAGATCAATTTTCACCGTTTCATATCCCATTTCCGAATGGTACATAGAGGTTCTTTCTTTGCACAGCTCAAAACTACTACTGTCAGAAAACTGCTCCCAGAATCATGGGGCTTTTTATGCCCAGTTCATACTCCAGATGGTTCGCCATGTGGTTTGCTAAACCATCTGGCACATAAGTGTAAAATTGCTACTGTGCGTAGTGACGCTTCTCATGTTCCAGAAGCATTGCGCTCCTTAGGTGTTTCTCCCGCTGGATCTCTTGCCGCCGGACCAAAAACATGCTGCATTCAACTCGACGGAAAAATCATCGGTTGGTGTTCACATGAGAATGCCAAGCGCGTTGCCGACACTTTGCGATTCTGGAAGGTAGACTCCCCGAAACACAAGATCCCCGTGGACCTCGAAATCGGTTATGTACCTCCATCTCGAAATGGACAATACCCTGGTATCTTTTTGTTTTCAGCAGAGGCTCGTATGTTGCGTCCTGTTAAATATCTTCCCCTTGAAAAGGAAGACTGGGTTGGACCTTTTGAACAGGTTTACATGAACATAGCCATCACTCCCGATGAAATCACATCCAACGTTCACTCACATGTGGAATTTTCTCCTACCAACATTCTTTCCATTTTGGCCAACATGACTCCCTTTTCAGACTTTAATCAGTCTCCCCGTAACATGTACCAGTGCCAGATGGGTAAACAAACTATGGGTACACCTGGAACTGCAACGATTCACCGCTCTGACAACAAGATATACCGACTACAATCCGGTCAATCGCCTGTTGTACGCACGAAACTGTATGATGAGTATGGTTTAGACAGTTTCCCTAACGGAACCAATGCCGTTGTTGCTGTTATATCATACACTGGTTACGATATGGACGATGCAATGATCATCAACAAGTCTGCGCACGAGCGTGGATTTGGATACGGTACAGTTTACAAGGTTGAGAAAGTCAATCTTGATGAGAAACGAAGGCGAGGTGATCCAGTTACTCAACGATTTGGATTTGGAACAGACGAATGGCCTGAACGATGGCGCGAGAAGCTAGATACAGATGGTTTGCCAATGATCGGAACAAAGATTGAAGAGGGTGATCCTATTGCTGCATTTTACGATGAGACCCTTGGAAAGACTAAGATTATGCGATACAAGTCGAGCGAAGTTGCGTATATTGAGGAAGTCAAGCTGATTGGAGATGATTCCGGCGAGAAGGAGTTCCAGAACCTGACTGTCAAACTGCGCGTTCCCCGCCCTCCCCTTATCGGTGACAAATTTTCATCTCGTCACGGACAGAAAGGTGTCTGTTCACAAAAGTGGCCCACCGTTGACATGCCATTCAGTGAAAGTGGAATGCAACCCGATATTATAATCAATCCGCATGCTTTCCCTTCGCGAATGACAATCGGAATGTTCGTAGAGAGTTTAGCAGGAAAAGCAGGTGCATTACAAGGAATTGCCCAAGACTGTACGCCTTGGATGTTTTCTGAAGATGACACCCCTGCCGATTACTTTGGCCAGCAGCTTCTGAAATCAGGATACAACTACCATGGAAATGAACCCATGTATTCTGGAATCACCGGAGAGGAGCTACGAGTGGATATATATATTGGTGTTGTCTTTTACCAGCGACTTCGTCATATGGTCAACGACAAGTTTCAAGTCCGTTCTACAGGTCCTGTGAACAAACTCACCATGCAACCTGTCAAGGGCCGTAAACGACATGGTGGTATCCGTGTTGGAGAGATGGAACGTGATGCGCTCATTGGTCATGGAACCGCTTTCTTACTGCAAGACCGACTTTTGAATTGCAGTGACTACACACAAACTGCTCTTTGTAAAGAGTGTGGCTCTTTGCTCACGACACAGGTGTCGGTTCCTCGCATTGGCTCAGCGGCCGTGGTACGATGCCGACGGTGTGCTGACAAAGTCATTGGCTCCGCTAGTTTAGAAGATGAGGGACGAGTTTGGGAAGACGGCAACGGCAAACGCTTTTTGGGCGGAGACAAAATTGCCACTGTCGCCATTCCATTTGTTCTCAAGTACCTAGACTCCGAGCTAGCGGCTATGGGTATCCGAATGAAGTTCAACGTCGAGCCCATGTAAAAATTAGAATAACTATTTGTATAATAAAACACCCGAAACTTTTCTAAACTTTGTTATCTTGCTTAATTATAACCCTCGTTGGGACCTGACTTTTTCTAGTGACACGTTGCCAATAAATTTTTTTTTTTGATTATACAAGGGATCCTTCTCTAACCCTCAAACTCACTTACTATCGACAACAAACCGCACGTTCTCATGGGGTTCAACAGCGAAAAGGATAAGCCTGATGAAGATGTGGAGCTGAAGGCGGGTTCGGGAAGCAACAGTACTCCGTCAGCTTCATACTGTACACTCACGGTTGAAGAAACAGTGACAAGGCTCCATACCTCTCTTACTAATGGGCTTGATTCACCACAAGACGTCAACTACAGGAAAAGCGTTCACGGCTTGAACGAACTGACTGGCGAAGAATCCGACTCGCTAATAAAACGGTTTTTACAGCAATTCTATGAAAATCCTTTAATCCTTCTTCTCATTGCATCAACCGTCATTTCGTTTCTCATGGGCAATCGGGACGACGCAATCTCAATTACCTTGGCGATTTTGATTGTCGTAACTGTTGGGTTCGTTCAAGAGTACAAGTCTGAAAAATCACTCGAGGCTCTCAACAAATTAGTCCCTCCACACTGCCATCTTACCCGTGGAGCCCACAACACTCAAACGGTATTAGCTGCCAACCTTGTCCCCGGAGATTTAGTACACTTTGATGTTGGCGACAGGATTCCGGCAGACATCCGGCTCACTGAAGCCTACCATTTGGAAATTGACGAAAGCAACTTGACAGGAGAAACAAATCCAGTCCACAAGGTTACTGAACCAGTATCTCAGAGCGACGCCAATACCTCCACACCCATGGCATCTCATTTTGCTGGCCCTATCCCTATTGGAGCCCGCAACAATATCGCATTTATGGGAACTCTGGCATGCAGCGGAAAAGGCTCAGGAATCGTTATTGGTACAGCTGGAAACACTGAATTTGGAGCTGTTTTCGAAATGATGAACGAAATTGCGAAGCCCAAGACTCCATTACAGGTATCTATGGACAAGCTTGGAAAGGAGCTTTCTTTGATAAGCTTTGGCGTCATCGGCATGATTTGCATCATTGGAGTGATCCAAGGTCGGTCATGGTTGGAGATGTTTACGATTTCCGTGTCATTAGCTGTTGCTGCTATCCCCGAGGGTTTGCCTATTATTGTTGCTGTTACTTTGGCGCTTGGTGTTTTACGCATGGTTGAAGAAAAAGCTATTATGCGCCGCTTGCCGAGTGTTGAAACTTTGGGATCTGTAAATGTGATATGCACTGACAAA
Source organism: Geotrichum aggregatum (assembly GCA_030564925.1). Taxonomy (NCBI): domain Eukaryota; kingdom Fungi; phylum Ascomycota; class Dipodascomycetes; order Dipodascales; family Dipodascaceae; genus Geotrichum; species Geotrichum aggregatum. The sequence continues at coordinate 157,721 of JAJMAH010000035.1, forward strand.
ACGGGAACTTTGACATTAAACAAAATGACGGTCACCAAGTTGTGGTCTATGGATATGGGCGATGTTTCGGCCAATGCTAGTGATCCCAAGCCTTGGCTTTCTGTGTCTGATAATATTAAAGATTCCAAAAACTGCGAAATTGATGAATCACTGGCTGAATTACTTAAGACCGGCACACTTTGCACAAACGCTCGATTTTCGTCAGAAGTCAACAAGTATATTGGAAACCCTGTGGACATTGCATTGCTTGAATCACTGAACCGCTTTGGGCTTCAGGATGTGCGATCTACTCGCTCAGTATCTGGCCAGATTCCGTTTTCTTCATCTCGCAAGTGGATGGCTATTGCATCTCATACTGGGGATAAGTCTGTTTCTACAGTGTTTGCCAAGGGCGCTTTAGAGCGAGTTTTTCCTACGTGTACCAAGTACGTTACCAAATCCGGCAAACTTGCTCCTCTTGATGAAGCACACCGAAAGATTGTGTTTAATGTTGAGGAAAAAATGGCTCATGAGGGCGTACGGATACTTGCTATGGCTTATGGTACCGAACAGCCCGGAATGATTGACAATATGGAGCTCAAAGACATGGTGTTTGCTGGACTGGTTGGAATGTACGACCCGCCTCGGCCTGGTGTGCAAAGTTCTATTCGCAGGTTAATGCAGGGAGGTGTGCGCGTAATTATGATAACTGGAGACAGTGAGGCTACAGCTGAATCTATTGCACGACAAATCGGCATACCTTTGTCTGCTGGCAAAAAGTCTGTAATGAACGGAAACACTCTCGAAAAGCTATCAGTAGAGCAGTTGACGCACGCCATGGACTATGTATCGGTTTTTGCGCGTACGTCACCTGAGAACAAGATGAGTATTGTGCGGGCTTTACAGGCACGCGGAGACATTGTGGCTATGACAGGTGATGGAGTCAACGATGCGCCTGCGCTGAAGCTGGCAGATATTGGAATCAGTATGGGACAGAGTGGCACGGATGTGGCTAAAGAGGCGTCCGACATGATTCTGGTTGATGACGACTTTCCCACGATTCTAAGTGCCATCAAAGAGGGCAAGACGATTTTCACAAACATTCAAAGTTTTCTGAAATTCCAGCTGTCGACGTCTGCAGCGGCGCTGTCGCTTGTGTCGATTTCTACATTGTTTGGACTCCCGACGCCGTTGAACGCCATGCAGATTTTGTGGATTAATATAATCATGGACGGCCCTCCCGCGCAGAGCTTGGGAGTGGAGCCTGTGGATGCCAGCGTGATGACGAAACCACCTCGGTCTCGCAAAGACCACGTTTTAACTAAGGAGCTTATCAAACGGATCATCCAGTCGGCGGTGATTGTACTAGTAGGCACGCTGTGGGTTTACATGCGGGAGATGCAAGACGGGGTGGTGACAGCGCGTGACACGACCATGACATTTACGTGCTTTGTATTTTTTGACATGTTCAACGCTCTGGCGTCCCGGTCAGCGACCAAGTCTGTGTTCGAGATTGGCTTCTTTTCAAACCAAATGTTCAACTTGTCAGTTGGTGGCTCACTTTTGGGCCAGCTGGCAGTAATTTACGTGCCATTCTTTCAAGGCATTTTTCAAACAGAGGCGCTGTATATGCGAGACCTGGTGTATCTTGTCGTACTGACATCGACTGTCTGGTGGGTCGAGGAACTGCGCAAGCACTATGTCAAGCGCAATTCCATGAACATTGGACGGTACAGTAATAATGTTTAAGCTTTAGCTTGGGCTTGAGCATGAAGGAGCTGAACAACAGAATTATAAAATTCGAACAGTAAATGAAAGGTTAGAAGAAATCAAACAGACCAAAAAGAAAGTAGAATACATTTTTATTTTTATCTCTTAGATCAGATTCATGGATAGATTGGGCGAAACAAAAAAGAAGCCGATAGGCTATATGGAAAAAGGACATGATGCCATATATACAGTACGGTATCCAGTTTCAGCAGCTGTCTGTGTCTTGATTTTAATGTTGTTTTTTTAAGTACAAGCAAACCATGTCCACACACAAAACACAGACATGATCAATCCCGCACCGACAACTAAACTCGAAATATTTGTAGAAACCCCATATTACCCATGTTATTTGAGTTAAGTTCTTTACAATTGCCCGTCGACAACCGTCGTAGCCGCTTTCGTCAACCTATTCATTACCGCCAGTCCTTCATCTGTCTCACTAATACCTTCCACAAACATGATACTTGCATGCTCATCTTCGTCAAGGCCGCGGAGCGAACTGAAAAGGTTGCGAGAAATGAGTGCGCCGGAAGTGCCTAGTGATTTGTGGACTACTGATATTGGGTGGGTGGTGAAGGACATGGAAGAGATGGCGGCACAGATCTTGTCGGAATTGAAGTGTCGTGTGGTCAGTAAGCCTATAATGAGTGGAGGTGTTTCTGCATCTGTGACAGAGCTAGTATTAGAAGCAGTAGAAGCAGTAGAAGCAGTAGTAGTGGCAGCGCCAGTATCAATCGCACGACCATTCTTTTCCAAATATTCCCCTACCGCTTCAACCCCATCTCCGCACCCATTAAATAGCACAACAGGTGCCCTTGGCGAGTAATGCTTATACTTCATTCCCGGTGTCCTTACCACCTCTCCTTCCTCCGCGTCTCGTTTCGCCACAACCACATTTGCCCATTCGGGTCCCCCATATTGACGAATCTCCTCAACGGAGACACCGCCAGGCCGCAGCAACCGCGGCGGGCTTACCGTTCCATCTACCACAGTAGACTCTACACCCACGAAACAGGGCCCGCCATCGAGGATGAGGGGGATCCGCCCGTGCAAGTCAGTGTATACGTGCTGTGCAGTCGTGGGAGAGGGACGCGTGGACGCGTTGGCAGAAGGCGCGGCAAGGGGTAGGTCAGAGAGCGCTAGCAGCGCCCGCGCGACAGGGTGAGCAGGAACCCGGATTGCGACCGTGTCTTGGCCGTGTGTACAAACCTGCGACACGATTTGTCTTTTTTTTTCTGATGCTGTTCCTGATCCCGCTCTTGTATCTAAAACTTCTTCCGGTGCCCTTGGCGTGGGAATCACAATCGTAAGCGGCCCAGGCCAGAATTTTGTCACCAGGGGTATATAGATTTGTGGCAATTTCGTATGCAGAACACGTTCCAGCTGGGAGATACCCGAAACATGAACAATTAAAGGGTTGTCTGCGGGCCTGTTCTTTGCAGTGTAAATGGCGAGGGACGCGGCGTCACTAAGAGCAGACGCGCCTAGGCCGTAGACAGTCTCAGTCGGAAAACCGATAGGATCAGAGGTTGTTGTGAGTATGCGAACGGCTTCGGTAAGGGCCTGGGCGGTCGCGGTGTCGCTGACGACAGGCAGCGCGGTGGGATCGTCTGGAAAGGATATGGAGGATTGATTCACTTTGAGGATTTTTGTGTGGTGATGGTTAGGGGCCCCAGCAGCAGCAGGAGCGCCAGTAGAAGCGCTAGAAAGAGGAGGAGAAACCATTTGTGGGGGGGCTAGAGTCCGAGCTAGAGATGATGAAATGGAGTGTTGATGACGACGGCAACGAAAAGAGTTAGAGGCTGGTTTGCTGAGAAGTGGAAGGCGCCAGAAACTGAAGTGGTGGGCTAAAACGGGCGCCCGACGAATAAACTCAGTGACAGATCGAATTGCGGAAGTCGACAACTGAGAAAAGTGTGTGTTGTGGAACTATGCAGTTCTTATTGCAGCCGTGAAAATAGAGTCAGATAGCCTGTCAAGGTAGCTAGCTAATGAAAGTTGTATACTGGATCAAGTATTTTTGATCAAGATCTAGAAATGTCGGGAACTGGCAAATTGGTTGATTTGGTTTTGGGATTTCTAAAACAGAGTTTGTAGCTGAGTCTAGATCGGTGAGAGCCAGCATCTGGGAGGTTTCTGGCTCATCGACTTTTTAAAATTTTAACCTGGAAGATATCAAAGAGGGTAACATGGTTATACTTTATCACTTACATTTCAAAACTTGCATTATGTGACTTGGGACCTACTGCTTGAGCATTTGTAAAGTTTGCACTTGCCTCGAAGTTGATTTATTCCTCGAATTATCCTAGTATTTTTAGCAGTTGAATTTTTCAGAAGATTTATTTTCTCCCATTGTCTCAATCGATATCTTGTCGGTGGGAGAGACCTATGCAAAAGCACTTCACCAAGGCTCGGTTTTTTACCCGACTCGGCGGTTATTTGCGAACCAGAAGAAGCAGCGCGTGCAGTAATCAGTGAATCAGATTGTCAGACTGTTTAAAGTCTACTTTTCAATAATAGTAACGATTACAGTGAATGGTATGTATGCTGGCCTATAGATTTTGCGGCTACGCAGTTCAATTCCTCGGTAGATGATCAAATCTCGAAAGCTTGCTAGTTGTCGCTACCCGACATACGGAGCTGCAGTTTCTGTCATATCCAATTTTGAATCCGTGATGATTGATTCATCGCAATTGCGCATGCAAGCTCCAAAAGCTGATCTGAAACTGTGGAGTTTAGAAGGCCTAAGATTATTTAGCTAGATCTGTAGTTGACCGTTCCATGACCTTCAGTCAAGTCTATCTTTTTGAATGCCGATCTGATGTGTTGCTTTAAAGAGTGCTTTTCGATTTGAACTTTTAAGCGAGACCCGGCGTTTGCTTCTTTACGTGGTGCATACATATGTACACGCACAGATTTATTGCAATTTCAAAATGAAGTAAAAAGAATTTACGGTTACAGTTGCAGTTGCAGTTGCAGTTGCAGTTGCAGTTGCAGTCGCAGTCGCAGTCGCAGTCGCAGTCCTCGGTGCCGTCTTTTCCAGCGTAGCCAGCTTACCCAGCTTGTTGTATTGACTTTTCTATTCAGCTACGGGTGCTCTGGTTGATGCAACTACAAGCAAATAGGTTGCCAACCAGACTCAAGTTGTCACTTGAGCCTCCAGAGTTAAGCCAGCTATAGCTACAGAATAGGTACATGCACGAGTGGAGATTTCACAGACTTAGTCTTGTATGATGAGAGTAACGAACTTTGCAAAGCTTCTCTATGAAGGTGAGACAGAAAACAGTAGACGCTGTGAAATGATACGAGTAGCTCTAGTTTGTCTGCTTCATGTACTGAGGGCTTTTCTAGAGTTTGATTCTTGTTACAATCATGCTTCTTGCTTCTTTATTTTCCAATATTCTTTTACTTTGGCATGTCTCGTATTCCAGCAGTGGGCACGTCGTACTATAGAGTAGGCCACAGAGTAGTACAGGATTGCGAACGCACTGATCCAGACGTGCTGCTCGATCTTTTTCATGTTGCCTCGGGGAGGTTTGGATTTGAGCATTTCAAGTCTTCAATTACTTTTAACCTACTAATAAAGGTTTAGTGTATATGCGTACGCGCATCTCTATGCAGCGCATGCTACGTATGCAATGCCGCAAACAATCTAGGTCACGCCAAAGATCATGATTGCGTGTGTGATCATCCGTGATGGCTCTGATGAGCGACGGTGATTGGTTGGGAGCCAACTTGTTGTACATGTGAAGGTGTGAGCTTGTTGAACATATTGGGGCATGAGAATTAAGCTTAACTTTACAATTTTCTTTATGTGCAGTAGAGCGAATAGTGTGCCCAAGCTGTGTGTCCAGGTTGTATTTCTAAGTCTCAAGTCGCAAGTCGCAAGTTGCAAGTTGTAGGTCGTAACCCATAGCAGCGTGTAACGAATCTTACTCTAGTAACCCTTCAGATCTAGACTGTACACTATTTGACGATCTAACTAGCGATATACAGCAAACTACGGACTACAGGTCTATCTATGTTCCGCCATGATATACGAAAGCCTGTCAAAGAGGTTTGTCCACTTGCACACCTCTAGATGTCCAGAAGACTCAAGCAGCAAACGTAGTTCAGTTGAAAATGAAGAGACGAGCAATTAGAAGCAATAAAAACTTGACTTTGACGTGAGCATCAACAAAAGAATCAACAATAAGAGCTCGGAGTAAGCACTCGGAGTAAGCACTCGAACCAAAATACTCATGTAGACCTATATATGAGGGTTATAAGTACAATTTCTAGCGTACCTACGCACTTTAGATGTCGTATTTTTCTCCTGCAGCTTGACAAGATGAAATCTAAAGTTTATGATTAATGTATGCACATGCAGAAGCGTGCACATTGACACGCACGCTAGACGCATGCGCCTGGCGCAAAGAGTGCAAAGAGTGCAGAACCCACTTGGCCGCCCGCAGCTGCAACTGTGCGGGATGTCTATAAATGGGGATTTTCACGCCGATCTTGGCTTGACTTGGGCTGGCAATTGCTGTCGATTTGAATGCTTCTCCAGATGCTTCTCTTGGGAACTACTGTGCATGTGAACAAATCAAGCCTGTTGCGGAAAGACATGAAATCATAGCGTCTGGATATTCCAGTAGAGTCAAGATATAGAATCTAAATCAGACATGAAAATGAAAATAAATGTTATAAAATTAAATAAAACAATACACAAATATATAAATAAAACGCTTCTCACGTATTTTTTCTATATAATTATTTCATTCTCTTCTTTTTCCTTCTCTTCGTCCTGATCGTGAAATTCATTAATCCTCTACACCACTCGAACAACACACAACCTACCTCACAAGCAACACCGTCGCAGCATCTCAACCTTTCAGCTATTCACCTTCTCTGCGACACTGCCGCCTAACTACTCGACTTGGCTACTTTACTACTTGTCAGCTCAACCACCCCCACCCCACCCACATACCACATACCACACCATGCATCCGCACGTTGCTCAGCAGCTGCAACATCTCCGACAAGGCGCTACGCCCATCCGCGTCCACGAACAACAATTCAACATGATTGCCCAGCCCTACCTCCAAATGCCTCAATACCAGTCTGAGCTGCAACGCCTCTACGTGCATTCTCTTTCCGACGAGCTTCGGAACGCCGTCCACAACCGGCCATACCGCTCCATCTACGAGCTGCAGCATGAAACACAGATCTTGGCTCACAAGTTCGCTTCCATGGACGCATTCAACACGCTATATACCCTCAAGCAGGGCCACAAGCCGATCCAGCAACACAATAATGAGATTGACTCGTTGTTGAGATTACTGGAGGTGCCGATGGCGGATGATCTGCTACAGGACATGTATAGGAATAGTTTGAGGCCGGATGCGCGCAAAGCCTTGGGAAGGCGTGAGTTTGCGTCGTTCCATGAGCTGCGCAGGGCCGTTGCGTCAATATGCCCATAGATTGGAGTATTGCGGTTGAGCGATTGGTGCTAGCAAGTTTGGGACATCTAGTAGTGGATGAGGGCGAGATCGAGAGTGAGGGCGAAAGCCAAGATAAAGGCCGCATACATTGAAGCTAGCAAAACACAGCAAATCAGAGCAGATGCTGGACTTCACAGCGGTACTCTGACATTTATGAATTTATGAGACAAAAAAACATATACATGTATAAAAACAAGCACACATTTACAAATTGATCCGCAAGGTCTCTGACTCTACTTGACTCTTAACTTGCAACTTTTGGCTCTTAGTTTTAGACTCCGAACTCTCAGCTCTCTACTTTGTTTCTCAGCTCCTAACTCGTGTCTATCTTGTAAGATGCCAGTTTTCAATTTAGATCGAGCTCGAGATTTGCTGCTTGTCATGTTGGACATGTTTGCCTCGAGCCTCCAACTATGACTTTTAAAGTTTCCGCAGTTGTAATATTCAAAGTAATGTAATTATTTTTATCTATTTTTGTTTTTGTTGGGTGACTTGATAAGCGTGAGTCGGTGCGCCCGGCTACCTTTTTTTGGTTTTTCATATATTTTCATTTTATTACTTGTTCACTTGCTTACTTGTTGACTTGTTTCTTTAGGCTCTCAATAAGATTAGGCCGCCGCGATAGTGGTTGTACGAGCAGTGGTGCTGAATGTAGTGTATAAGATAAACCGCTACTGTATTGCAATATTGCAGTGGTAGAACTACTGGAGCATCTGGTTGTGCCTAGTGGACCTGCCATTATGAGTCGTTAAATTTTTATCACCAGATAGATCTGGTGATAAAAATACTACTATAGCTAGCGGTAACAGCTACATACTTATAATAGCAGTGGCCAGCCAACATCTGTAATATTGGCCATCTGCAAGTTCCGCCTTCGCATTGACATCTTGGACGTCTGGTATCGGGCATCAACGTTGGGCGTTGGAATCGACATTAATGCAAGCGATATAATTAGCATCGTCTCCTGTCAATTATGGCTGAGCCCAGTAGAGTTTGGTAGAAGTATTGCAACTCTAGATACATCACTATTCCAACTCTGAATGTAGCTGTAACTCTGGCGAGAGCTAGAGCAGCATCAGATCCAGCATCAAAAGCATTGTCAACGGCCGTTCAGCATTCAACAGTCAGCCCGATACAGTTCACTTGATACCAAAACAACCTTCAAACCACATGCCAGCATACAGTTCACAACCTACTGTATCATCAATAGTACTCTCTTCTTAACCAAAAGGCTCTGTGCACACTAGATCTATCTAACGCTCTCCGCATATTTGGGAGGGGTTGAGATCACACACTATCAGGATGCAACCTTAACTGAAGCTGTGGCAGCTTGCCATTCGCTGCATTCAAACCATCACAAAGCACTTGTCGTTAACTTGTTGACTGTAATGACACGGAGTCTGTCAGCGTTACTTCCCCTTGCTACCTTTCACTTCTGCCCTCTATGCCATCCAAAACTATTTAAACCTATCCATTCCCTTTCAATTCTCCATCCTTCTTGTTCGCTTGATTCACGTATCTCTTAATATCTCTTTTTTCTTTCCGCAACAGTAAATTGTTCTGCCACTTTTTGAATTCTCTCCCTAAACTTAAACACAAATTAACTGTCTTGATTACAAACTGCACACATCGTTTCGTGCTCACTTAAATACACAACTAACTGCTCTGGTCAACCAGCTTCAGCCACTTGTCGTTGTCCTCTTGAATAGCTGGCGGCATAATCGCCGCAAGATCTCCAGCCTGGTAACGATGAAACTCTGGACCATAGTCAACCGTAGACCCCAGTAACCGCGGCGTAACCACTCCCACGTATTCTCTTAACAACACATGATTTAGGTAAAGATACTGCAAGAGGTTGCCCTCGCCATACTCTTCTGATCCCTTCTTTTCAGACGCAATCACATGGTCATCCCACACCTCGAGCCAGAATTGCATGTGCTCAGTGTTGCGAATCAAAAAAGACTTTGCCATGAAACCCGCCGTGTACCGTCGTGATACAATCAGCTCCAGACTACTCACATCGCTGACCTCGGTTGGGAACTTGATTGTAGGATGGTAGTTTCCTTTGCCAGTCTGAAACCGCGAGCCATAGGAAAGGCGAGCCTTTAGCGAGTCTTCCTGCAGCAAAATGTCTGAAATTGACAAATTGTTGTTCATGATCAACACATCTGGACTCAGCATCCACACCCAGTCGCCCTCCTTGATCTCGCTCTGTTTGCTTTTCTTGCCTCCAAAAAGCTCACGAAGCGTGTAAACAGAGGCCCACCAACGAAACTTTTCTGGGACATTTTCGTAGTCCGGAAACAGGCACTTGTACCCATGTTTTGCGCAGTAAATCTTTCGGTTCTCGATGATGGTCTTGTCACGCGTCTTGTCTTTAAGCTGGCCGGTGAGGGTTACAACAAAGATAGACTGGTTATTTTCTGCTTTATACTTTGGAAACTTCTCGTCCAACAGAAGGTGCTGCTGCATGTCTTGCAACATGAATGGGGGATCGCGCTCTGCTCCATTGACGTTAGCCGCGTCTTGTTCTTTTTGAGCCTCTGCGGCGGCTCTTTGCGTGGACTCTTCCTTCGCTGCTTTTTCCTTTTGCTGCTTTTTTTCCTCTTCTGATTTGCGCAACTCTTCTTGCTTTTTGCGCTTTTCCTCCTCGTCTTTGATTTTCTTTTCAGCCGCTTTCTTACGCTCCTTTTCCTTCTCTTTGAGGCGGTTTGCCCTTATTTTCTCAATCATGGCCTCGTACTTTTTCTTTTGACGCTCAGCGTCTTCATGGGACACGGGGTCCATAACTCCATCGACGAGTTTATGTTGCTTTGGCCGCACGACGAAGTCTTTTTGTAGGCGAGCTCCTTGTACTGCGTAAAGATACTGAACCTTTTTCTGAACCCATTCTTTGCTGGCATGCTTCACGATAACGAGACTGTCTGAAGACTCTTCGTTTTTCGTGACTAGCGAGCTAAAAGATTCGAGAGCGCTGTTTTTCCAGAGAGGCTCGATGTTGTCGCGCGAAAACATGAAGGTCTTGAACGCTATGGGGGAAGATTCGCCTCGCGTGCTCACCCAGTAAAAGAAGGCTCCTAATACGAGGAGGGAGAGGAGCAAAATTCCCCGGGCCGGTTGTACCATTTATGTCTTGGAAAAGTTAATAGCTGAAAAGTGGGATGTCTGAAGAAAGGCTGGGTATGTCTCAGCCACAGACCATGCAATCGTTTTTGAAGAAGTTGAAAATACGGGCTCGATGAATAAAAAAGAGTGAAGGGAAAGTTGACGAGAGAGAACAAGAGGATTGAAAGAGAACTGAAAGAAGGAAAAAAAAAACTAAGCAATTTTTTTAGCCAAAGTCTCCTTTGGAAGATGCGAAATGTGTGCATATACTAATCGACTTCGGAATTTATCTTTGTAAATCTTCTTGTCTTCCTGTTTTATTCAAGTTAGATGGGTGAATGCTCAAGTGGCCAAATTTCATAGCCCGTACCACGTCTACACCTTTGTTAATTTTTTGAAAAAAAACTTTCATGACCTTTTTATGACAGACTTTTAGGTGACCTGTAGGTACCTTCTTCTTTTTTGTGTAGCGACCTTTGACGTTTGAACAATGAATCGATTCGATCATAACTACTGCTCGCTTCATCTGTTTGGAATGATATCGTATCTTTATGCCAAAACTTTTGAAACTTTATTTTCCTATTTCTCTGTCTAAATTTTGCCTTAATTTTGTCTTTAAATTCCGTTGTGTTTTTGGTCCACTTACGTAAGGGGCTTTCCAAAGCAGTACTACAGACCCAAATATCTGGCAGAATGGATCTTGATCACAGCGTTGGCAAGTCACTATCTACTGGTATCTCGAGTCTGCCACTGGCCCTGGAATAACAATCTACGTAGCCAACTACATGCGACTAGATGGCATTATCATACGTGCTCATGAGTGAGTACTGGTGGCATGGGCAGTCGCCATCAGTTCATGACATAATATCGCTATACTCAAAATTCTGGCTGACTTTGTGATAGTGGTATTACATCTGGCAATGGCAAACGTAGCGATAGAAGTGAAAAGTGACATCTTCAGCGAGCACCAATATATGCAACGTTGTTGGGCAAGAAACAAAAGAGAGCCCATCTAGCTTAAGAGCTTGCAAAAGTTGAGCCCATGAAATCTTTATTTTCTTCATGTGTCGTGATATCATGTACGCGTGTGGTGGCTGCAGGGGGAAAGGAGAAAAAACTGCAGTGTAATTCCGAGGATGTACACGTAACGCGCGATACCAGTAGACGACATGTCATGATCTTGTTCTCTCTCGATCTGAAATGCTTATCAATGAAAAACTCATGTCATGGATTATCCAAACACTTCTTGTCTTTTTCAAGATGTCCTCTCCTTGGTTTTCTGGGTTTCCTGGTTCCAACTTGTAAATTAGATTGATCTTCTCTAGATCTTCTTAAGGAAATCTGTTACGGAAAACTAATCAAAAGTTTGGAGGCTTCACAAACTCAGGTGATGCTGTAGGTCCTGTCTAACTAGCTTTTAGTGTCGCTGTGGATATAAGTAGACTTGCGGATTGTCCGAGACTCTGAGTACTCAAGATTCATAACGGGCCCCCCTATTCGCGACGTTGAAAAATTGCAATCAACGCTGTCAGTAATTAGATAGCAAATCAGCTGGCTCATTTAGAGCTATATGCTTATACCGCTAACTAAACGCATAACGTTGCAATTGTTCATGTGTGTGACATTGTGGACTATGGAACATGTGATCTGTGTACCAGGTAGGCAAAAACTTTCTACAGCTTTAAGAGCGAATTGCAGCTAGCAAGCTGTCTTGGAATTGCCCAGGGAGAAATAAAATGACTAGTATAGTCTGCTAGTATAGCACAGCATAAGTGTTTCTTGCATCCAGGCCTTCAATGCCTTTCAATTAATCATTTGCAGTTGCAAATGTAAACAAGAACGACTTTGCTGCCAGAGCGCCTAGCATATCTGCCTAGCTTTTGAAACAGACCATCAGAGTAGAAAAGAAAGGCTCTGAGACCGAGAGTACTGAGTATACACTCATCCTGATTTATGTGTATGCTGTTTACTCATACAGTATGTTAAAGGTGAGAATTTGTTGAAGACAAGCCTCCTCAAGAATCTTGGCACGACCGTCATGAACATATAAACTCAAATTAAACATGGATATAAAGCTGAATTATTCAAAGCAAGCACCGATTCAAGAAGTCCTTGTTGATGCAGATGCAATCGCATTATGAACAATACTCCCAAGCCCAAGAGATATGATATGGCATAAGTGAACAGCAGATATTGAGTGGACATCAATTAGCAGATAGCTTCTTTGACTCAAAAGTTTGGCAGTGACCAGAAGGACCAAGGGGACAGATGGCAGCGGCTAACAGCGTTAAACTGACCTCTATTATTGATACCTGCTTATATTACTACATTTGCTGTTACATTCAATCTCCTTGGGCTTTTTTTGACGTGGAAAAATCCATACGCAGGCTTTACCCCTCCATTCCTTTGTCCTTGATGGATTGAGTAGCTAAAGAAACTGTTCGTATAGTAGTCTTGATAGTTGTGATGTATTGGGGCTTTTAGCGCAGTCGAAGGCGAATGTGGCAGTTCAGGCCGGCTTAGCTCTTCCCATACTCGTAAAGACTCTTTTGGAATTCTCTTTGGAGGCTCAACGCTTCGCCAAGTCACTACCATAGATCGCTCTCTAATCATGTCTTGTGATTGACGTGCTTGGTTGATAACCAAGCATTCGCAACTGAAATATATGTCGCTTACGAAGAACAAATAAACAAACAAACAGATTGAGGTCACGTCAAGCTAGTATTCTATAGCACAAAAGTGATGAAAAGAAACACATGTATAGATATATATAAATATTTTAATACAACTGAAAAAAAAAAAAAATCCTTTCAAGGCCTCCGTCAGATACTGTCAATTTCTTTTCTCTTTTATTTCTTTTAGAAAAAGATGTCTTGAGCCACACATACCATCACCTTAAGTCATCGTCTCCCTCCAACCAAAATCAAATCACAACAATGTCCAGGCTGATTGTAAAATTGCAGCGATATAAATGGCTACTAAACGCGTGAAGGGGGACATATGCTCATATGCTTGTCGGATACGGACTTGGTTTTGGGGCAATGTTTTGCTTTTGCTTTTGCTTTTGTGTGCAGTAGTGGTATTGGAATTTTCACTGACATTGAAAAATGAGTTCACCAGTTAAGTCTTTTGTATTACAGCGCTCAGAAAAATCCTTGTAGGGGGGAGG
>JAJMAH010000036.1:0-168385 GCA_030564925.1 Geotrichum aggregatum
GCGCCGAAGAATTAACCAACAAGAAAGACGAAGAAGAAAAGAAAATGTTCCAAGTAAACATAAGAGTTATGGATGTCCGACTTGAGTACGACATGTCTGAAATCGGCAAAAAAATTGACAGCTTACATGGTGAGGGAACTGCAAAGTATGGAGCCCGCACTAAGTCGGGACACATCAAGTTCTTCGTCACCAAAAGCGAGGTGGCAGACAAGGCAAATGAGTGGATCAAAGACGTTCAGCCCGACTTTGAAGTACTAGATGTAAGCACCTGGTACAAAGGAGTGATATATGGATACCACAGCGGACGAAGTCGAAGAAGCCATTTTCAAGAATCATGGCGTTGAACTCAAACAAGGCCCCAGAATTATAGAGAACGATCGTGGCAGAGTCACGATTCTGTTTTTCAATAATGCTACAGACTACATTAGCTGCAAAAAGATTTACGTCAACCATCTCAGATATGACATGAAGATGTACCGCCAAAGGCGACCTCTTTTGCAGCACGGGATACTTCTCCCACACCAAATACACCACTCTGTTGAAGGGGACGCAAGTCTCAAACAGCATTTCTATAATTAGCCAGGACAATAAAGTGATGTATTATAAAAAAAAAAAAACAGCATTTCTAAACGCCCTAACCAAGTTGTCCTACGAATTGCTCTGCCGGAAGCATGGGTTCAACCAATGCTGAAATCCTCCTCTGAACAATCTTTTCCAGAAGTTTGCAGTAATAGTTATTAATATTATTATTTACTTCGTGTTTGTATTTTACTTTTACCATTATTGTATAAATTCGTAGCCTTGATTTTAATCTATCCATGCGTTCATTCATTCATAAAATTGGTTGTTGAAGGAGACACACTTTTCTAGCTCTTCCTAGCTCATAAAAAAACTACGCCCAATTCTACCAAAATGAAGATGGAACAGGCCACTGGCAAATGCTACACCGGCGACAACTACCCGTACAACAACAAGCAGGCTCTTGACATGATGGCCATGACGCTCTTCCGTATTTTGTCTTCATTTTCATTGTCGGTACCAAACATATCAAGTTTATCCTCGCTAGCTTCTCATCTTCCGTCCCTAAAGGTAAAGGAGACAGCTAGTACAGGCTTACTGCAATGGGCGAGAAAGACTTGGACGATCAAGATTTTTGTGAACTTTACCAGCGCCAGCTTGTGACCTGCACCTGCAACGGATAGAACTGCGCAAGGCATGTCTTGTATGCCTCATCATTCTTTGTTTAGGCAGCGGGCTTTATCTTGGAATCAGAAGCGTGTGCTCTGGTATGGGCTTAGCGGATTAAGCTTTCATAAAAACCGACAGTGCAATTCAAACAAATAACAAAGAGTCAATGATGGCAAACCTGGAATCATACAACCAGGTATCTCTTAGCTTTGAGAAAGATTCAAATACCAGCCGCTCGTCACGATAGGAATCTTGGAGTTTGCGATGAAAACAGCGCCATGAGACGTATTCTAGTTGGCCACGTTGTGATCTCAAGGCATTGGTTGCTACTAAGAAAATGTATACTCAAATCAGGGCTTATCCAAAAATATTTTCACTGACGCCTCTGGCTTTGAAAACTCACAAGGTCAAAAGCGATGTCACTGCCGTAGTTAACATCCTGTAGTTGTATTGTGTCTGAGAACACTCACGGAATAACATGAAATCACTCCTGAAAACACGTCCAGTTTTGTAGATATAGATTCACATTCACAAGAACTCGAAGTGGATTTGCGACTGCTATAAATGTGCATGCTATCAGTGCATAGAAATTTCCCATCGTACAATATTTAGAGGCACACCACCAGAAATACTCCAAGGAAAGACCCAACCTTTTCCAACTCTCTTCATTACCAACCTCGAATCACCAACGTTATCATGGCTCTCAAACGCATTAACAAAGAACTAGCTGACCTCGGAAAGTACGCAATGACTAGTTACATTGAGAGCAACTTGCTAACGTATACTTGTAGTGACCCTCCCTCTTCCTGCTCTGCTGGACCTGTTGGCAACGATCTATTTCAGTGGCAGGCTACTATAATGGGCCCTGCCGACAGCCCTTACTCTAGTGGTGTCTTCTTCCTTTCTATTCAGTTTCCGACGGACTACCCTTTCAAGCCTCCAAAGCTCAGTTTTACTACCAAGATTTACCACCCCAATATCAACTCCAATGGAAGCATTTGTCTGGATATCCTCAAGGATCAGTGGTCTCCTGCTCTTACCATCTCGAAGGTACTGCTCAGTATTTGTTCACTGCTCACCGATCCCAACCCAGACGACCCGTTAGTTCCTGAAATTGCTCATTTATACAAGACTGATCGTGGACGGTACGAGGCAACCGCCCGAGAATGGACTAGAAAGTATGCCATTTAGAATGTTACATACATCAACAATAAATGTACCTGTAGACATCTTTTTCGATGTAAGATTTTTCTCCGTTGCATACTATATTTTCATGCTTCTTGTACCAGTATTTAAGAATTTCACGTTTTGGATTATATAATACTTTGCCAAACTTGAGCTTCTACCAACCACGTTCAACTTTGACCTTCAACCCACGCTCTGTTGTGCAATATCATAGAACAGTGACACTGCTGGCACTTTCACCAAGTCCGCACATATTGAACTGCTATCGATATTGAGCATACAGTCTGCTTTATCTTTGTCTTGTATTTCATCTAGATTTCAAGATGTATAATTATACAGGCCAGCAACCTATTGCGCAGCAACAGACTGGCTACAGCCAGCCTCAGGCCCAGGCCCAGAATCCGCAACCTACAGGATACGCACAGCCTGTGACAGGTGGTCAGACAACTGGCTATGGCCAGTTTCAGATCCCTCAATCGACTGGTTACGGTCAGTCTCAGCAGCAGTATCTGGGCCAGCAAATGACAGGGTTCAATTCGACACACCAACAATTACAGCCGAATTCCGCTCCGCCTGTACCTTCTGTTCCTCAGCAATATGCGAGCGCTACTAGTTCTGTGATTGGTGCAGCCCCAGGTGCTCTCAATGTAAGCCAAATCAATGGCGTTGGAAATCCTGTTTCAATTCCTCCAGGTAAGTTCAACCTTTAATAATTGCCAAAACCAGATTGAAGTTGTTCAGCTTGCTTGCAAATTCAATTCTTCGGACTGAGATAAAACAGGCTCTTTTTGAGCTAGTTGAGCTAACGTGAATTCACTAGTGCCGCTGTCATTTCTATCTCCTCAAGAGAAGGCCTCCTATGAACAGTTGTTTCAATCTAAATTGACTCCCGGGGAGCATGCATTATCAGGTGAGTAAAATCTCCAGATGCTGAAGACTATAGTCTGTAGTGATTTATCTCTCTACCATAAGTATGTAGAGTTTCCTGCTAACATTCCTAAGGTGCCGCTGCGCGTGACATCCTTATGATGTCCAACCTTCCTGCTCAAACTTTAGGAGATATATGGCAGCTTGCTGATACTACCAAGTCGGGCTCTTTGGTTTTTCCAGAATTCGCGTTAGCGATGTACTTATGCTCTTCCTCCATCAAGGGGCACCCTATTCCTTCCGTGCTGCCGGAAAACATTGGTAAGGAAGTCGAGAAGGGAGTAGATTGGATTGCATTCCATCTCCCTGACACTGGTTCTTCTACCAGCCTTAGTGCTCCGGCGTCTAATACCGGCGTCACAAGTAGTATTGCCCAGCAACCTACTTCAAGACAAGCCATTGCTCAGTCTACTAGCTATACACCCTCTGTTCCTACTCAGTCAAATGGCTACGCTCCTTCAATCCAGATGCAGTCAACTGGCTACACACCGACTCTTCAGGCCCAATCAACAGGTTACACACCGACTCTTCAGGCCCAATCAACAGGTTACACACCTACTCTTCAAACGCAAACTACTGGATATACACCGACACTACAGACACAGTCTACTGGTTACGCTCCTACTTTACAGACCAACACCACAGGCTACCAGACAATCCCTTCACAGGTCACAGGGTATGCTCATTCACTCCAGGCACAACCTACAGGTCGCCCTGGCCAGTGGGGCTTTATAAACACTCCTGGCGGTGGTCTTCCTGGAATGGACAAGTTTCAGTCGCGCTTTATGCCTCAGCCTGACCAGCAAAATTTTACATCTACAGCTCTTGAAGGTAATGCCAAGGTTGAGTGGGCTATAACGAAGGACGAAAAGCGTGTTTATGACAAGATTTTTAGCGAGTGGGATAAAGAGAGAAAGGGAACTATGGCAGGCGATGTTGCTCTCAAAGTTCTCACTCAGAGCGGCCTTTCTCAGAAAGACCTAGAAAGTATCTGGACTTTGTCAGATCCCGGTAATAAAGGAAAGCTGGATCGAGACGAATTCGCGGTTGCAATGCATCTGATTTACAGACGCCTGAACAACTACCCAATTCCTGCGAGACTTCCTCCGGAGTTGATTCCGCCGTCCTCTTTGAATTTTTCGGACTCTGTATCAAAAGTCAAGTCCTACCTGCGAACCAGCACAGCTAACAATGATACAACTGCGGTAAGTTACATGAAGAACAGATCATTCAAAACTCAAGGCAATCAAGCAATCAAGAAAGATGCCACAGTTTACAAGAACGATGACGACGAGCAGGTTTATCGCTCAAGCGCTAGACACAGAACCTCCCGTAACAAAAGCGCGGACAAGGAATCGACTGACAAAGCGGAGAAGGAAAAGGCAGTCAACAACATGTCTTTGGCTGAGCTGCGCAAATTAGTACACGAGCGACAAATTCTTCTTGACGCCATTGACGCTAAGGATGAAGAAGAGTACGACAATGTTCAGGATATTGAAGACAAAAACTTAGCATCCATTGATATTTTGAAAGCCAAAATTTTGGATGTTCAGAAGCAAATCAATACGTACCCTCCCCTTACCACTGATACTGGCGATAAAAGAGACCTTGAACGAACTCTATATGCCCAGCGTTCTAAGATCCCAAAACTCATTGAAAGTGTCCGTGCCACAGAATCAGAGATATCAAATCTTAAGTTGCAGTTGTTTAGAGAAAACGCTGAGAGAGCCAACCCAGGGTCAACAACTATCGGAACTGGTCCTGGAGGTGCTATCACAGACTCCGACCGTCGTAAAGCAAAAAACAGAGCAATGCTCAAAGCCCGTATGGCATCACTAACCGGAAAATCGGTGCCAGAGACTTCCAGTATTGAAGAATTCGAAGCCAGCTTTGCTAAAGAGACCGAAAGAATCAACAAGGAAAAAGAGGTTGTAAATCAAACTATGGCAGACATTGAAGAATCATCAGCACAAATAGTGCGCGACGCTGAAGCATCTTTGCGTGGCTCCACCCTTAGTGCTGATGGGCTAAATGAAACCAACCCGGAGCGTGAAGTTAATAAATGGGAAGAAGCAATTGGAGTTGAAGATGAGTTGAAGGATTTTATTCATAGTCTTGAGAGACTTCCTCCTTACTCGGGACCAATGCCTACACCCTCTAAGGCAAGCAAGAGCTTTGGCGTAAAATCACCAGTAGGTTCTTCGCCACTATCACCAGGCAGCAGAACAAATTCCCCTTTGACAACTTCTTCTTTGAATGCACTAAGCTCATCTGGAAACCTTATTTCGCGACCTTCTAGTTCGTCATCGCCTAGGCCTTCTTCAGCTACTCGTACACCAGCTGAGCGTGCTGCGTATATCAAGGCTGAAGCTAAGCGTCGCATGGATGAGCGCTTAGCTGCAATGGGCATTTCCAGAGCTGCAGCGATCACTCCACACAAGAAAGAAGGGATACCTCTAGCTGCACAAACTACTTCAGTCCCTTCACCTACGTCGTTAACGCCTCCTACACCTATGAGTCCACTTGTGAGCCGTTCACATACGCTTACCCCTGATGCTGCCCCTGACGCCATCCCTATACCTGCGTCTCTTGCTGTGCCAAAACCTCTGGAGGGTGATGAATCTGATTCATCTTCTTCTAGCGACGATGACGAAGATGATGAGCATTTCAAGCTTCTGCTCCAACAACGTGCGGCAGAAGAAGCTCGCATAACCCAGTTGCGAGAAGACAAAGCTGCACGCAGAGCTCTCAAGGCTGGAACAGCTCAGCTGGAAGCCAAAGAAACTACGGATTTAGCTGAGGCGGACTCTGCTGCCACTAGAGCAGCCTTAGCGAAAGATGCAAAGAAGCGACATAAGGAAGAACAGATGGCTGCCTTAAGGGCCCAAATGGAAGCCATGAAAGCCGAGCAAGCCGAGTTTGAAGAGTCTGACAGCGACGATGACAGCGATGCAGAAGAGCATGTCTCATCGGTGCCTATAGTGCAACCCACACCTCAGTCAGCAATCAATCCTGCGGCTGGACAGGTTCCCGATTTTAACGCCTTGCCTCCCCAAGCTTCT
The DNA here is from genome assembly GCA_030564925.1 of Geotrichum aggregatum. Classification (NCBI taxonomy): domain Eukaryota; kingdom Fungi; phylum Ascomycota; class Dipodascomycetes; order Dipodascales; family Dipodascaceae; genus Geotrichum; species Geotrichum aggregatum. Next base: position 6,363 of record JAJMAH010000036.1, read on the forward strand.
TCTGGCACGAACCCATTCAAGCGAGGCACCGCTGCTACCGAAGGAAATCAACATCCTGCCGACTCTAATGCATTTGCATCCATGCTGTTTGGAAAAATGGGTTCTAATTCGCCCTCTGAATAGTTAAGAAGACATAAGACAATTTTACTTTTTGCACATATCCAACAGCTTTTTCAAAGAACTCTTCTATAATTTGCCGAGAAGCTCGATAAATTTTAGCTGATGTTAATAAAATATAATTATTTCTTTTATAAAGATGAACTCAATGCAGATATTAATGAAAAAAAAAAAAATCAAGACACCTCGATGCAACCATCCTTCTTTCGCCATCTACCTACAAAGTTATAAAGGCTCTTTGGTTTCAATACTATTACAAGCGCTGATGCTAGGTTTTCATATCACCGCTCTTAGCACCAGCGTACCTAAACTTTTCCAGTATACTACTTGTATTGCTTTGTGTGGTTGTTGGACGTTCATTAGTTGAGCTCAAACTAAGTGCATTTGGCTTCACAGGATTGAGTGGGATTTTAACAAATGCAGGACTACCGGCGCTCTTAGCATTCGTCCCACCGCTGTCCTTTCTGAAACCTTTGCTCTTTATTGCTCCCGTTATTACTTTTTGAGAAGGACTCTCCTGTACCTCTTCTTCAGAATTTTCTTCCCGTCCATCTGAATTGTAGGCTGTGGCTGACTTCATAGCGGCTATCTTTGCCAAGGATTTTTGTAAACGTACCTTTTCTGGAGTCTCTATCTCTGAGTCGGAGCTGGTCTCTGAAAACTCAAAGCTTTTCAGAGGCGATAAGGAAGAACAAATTGCCGGAGAGCATGTTCTATTGCGCTTCGGCGGTGTTTCTATACCAGAGCAGGTAGACTTTGCAGAACCGGCAATACCTTTTGGGTGATAGGCAAATCGGTTTAGATTAGCGAGCTTGCGCTTAGATGATGAAGGGGCCGAAGTGGAAACGTCAATCGAATTTTCCTTGTCGAAATCAGAATGTGTGAGTGTTTCTAATTCGCTGCCACTGTCGCTGTCGCTCATGATCTCAGCACTTAGTTGTGAAAGATTGTGCCTTGCTTTTGAGTCTCTGGTAAAGGTTTCTGGTTTCACAGCTGCAAAAAATTTGCTCACAAATGCTGCTTTACTTGAAACCTCCGATTCCTGGCTGCCGGCATCAGATACATCAAACACTTTCCTCGCTCGCTTAGCAACTAGTGAGCGATTTTGCGTAAAAATATCTGTTTTTGAATTGTTTGATAAAGTAACCGTAGACAGAGGGTTTGGTTCTCTCGTAAGAGAATATTTGGTAGATTTCGATGTTGTTAAATCTGGGGTAGACGAGCTATGCCCAGCCTTCTTGAAAAAAGACGTGATTCTCTTATTGGCATCGGAGGATACGATAGGCAGGCTGATGGAAGTTGTGGCAGCAAGCGGCCTTTTATTGATAGAAGAGAAAGGCAATTTGGTGAACGGATCCAATACACCCAATGCAATGCCTTCGGCAATTCTTGGCTCCATATCTGGGCCAATATACTCCAACGTTTCTGGAGCAAGCTCTGTTTCACTTTCGTTAAGCATTACTAGCTTTCTCTCAATCATACTATACACTCTTTGGTGTAAGAATGTCAAATCAGCTTGCTTAAATATCTTGTCAAAATCGGGAGATACATTGAACCCCTCGTATCGAATCCCTCGCAATGCACGCTCAGCGGTTGTGTATTTTCGAATGAAGCGATGTGCAACTTTGAGACCTATCTTTGGAATTCCGTTCGAGTAATCACAGCCTGAAAAAATTGCCATAGCGCGAAATTGGGCATCATTGAGATCATGTAAAGAAAGATCTGTACACTTCCCAAAATTACTACGAGCCACGCAGATACAGTCGCCAGTGTCTGACATTTTCGTAAGCAATACTTGAGCACCAAATACAAGCAAATCAGAATCCTCTGAAATAATAGCACTAATGTAGTTATTTTTCTCAAGGTAGACGAGCTGTGCATCGGCCTCGTAGGGTGCGACAACATACTTGACTTTTTCCTGCTTAAGGATCACGATCAATTCAGCGACCATTTTTGGGGATATATCAATAGATTTCTGAAAAAAGTCTTGTGCCTGTTTCCTGTCACCACGTTTGACTGCTAAGAGGCCCTGCGCTCGCGCGAGTCTTCGCGATCTGATAAATGTTAACAACTGGGATCAAATTCTTGATCGTGCATACCTTTCGCGCTCTTTCTCTACATTGGCTTTTGTGGGAAGAAAATCTCCATCAAACACCATGTAAGGTTCAACTCCATAATGCCTGAGCATTTTTATACGTCTCACACAATAATCCAAGTGCCGTGTTGTAGGTTTGTTGTATGCCAAATCCCAAGAGCAAGCTATAGCTCCCTTGTGCAACCATGAGTACCCGTCGATTCCCACGGTTTGGCCACAAAACTGGTCCATAGTACACGGCTCTGAGGCCGACTTCAAAACGCGTAAAAGATTTGTGACCCCCATTATCGAGTGATGAACAGCAAGATGAGATGTTCTCGAATTGAGACAGCCTTCACAATGTCGCGTACTTGTGCCCAAACCCTCAATATAAACTTCACTTCTCTCATGTGCGGAACCTTACCCTGAAACTTATGCGGGCCGATGCCTGTATACAGTGATGTGTTTGATTCGGATCGTTTTTACAAGAAACCACCGTGTCTCCACTTGCTTGAACACCTGCGCGATTCGACTAGATCCCAATCTTTTTTCTATCGCTGGAGAAACCTGTCTAAAAGACCCAGTAGACTAGGAACAGATCTGGTCTTTCAAAATCTCGAGTTTACGACTTAACGAGTTTTATCATGGCTCAATATCCATTAGGCTCTCAGCCAGATCTCAGTCAACACATGGCAGGCTTGTCTATAGACCAAGCCGGCGACCAACATCAATCGGGTCGCAAGACAAAGCGCCCTGCTAGAGTATTTCACACTGAGCTTGCTGGAGCCGGCCCCTATTCTCATCCTACACAGGAAAATCAGAATACTTCTCCCGCGCCATTTTACAATAATAGCGAATGGATTTCTCCTATTGAAAATTCAAATATTCTTCAGCCAGCTAATTCCTCATTGCCTTACCAGCAGACAACCCTATATACTCACAGCGCTTTGCGTGGTCACCCCAATGGCCAAATCCAGCTAGGTCCAGAGCCACAACCCCAAGCGTTTGTTCCTGTTCCCCAACATAATGGGAGACCTGAAATTATAGATCCCATCCTACCGTCTATCACGGACGACAGAGCTACAGCCCAGAAAACTCTGGGAGCTGCTCCAGTGTTTAAAACTTTCGAAAATGCATGCCCTCCTCCTGCAGGAACCGACTATGATGTTCAAGACCAAGGATTATCAGGGCCTCAGTTTGCTCGCCTTACAATGTACAACGTGCCCACGACTGACACATTGCGAGCTACTACCAAATTACCGTTAGGAATGCTTCTTCGTCCCTTTGCCCCTTTCTCAAACAAAGACTACGAGTGTGACGGTGTCAGCGCTGTGGATTTCAGTAATGATGTGTCTCCACCTCGTTGCCGACGATGCAGAACTTATATGAACCCCTCAATGCTCTTTATTGAAGGAGGCACCAAATTTGTCTGCAATATGTGCCAGTTCTCCAATGAAGTTTCTGGAGGGTATTTTCAGCCCATTGATGCTACAAATAGGCGTATTGACTGGCAAACTCGTCCTGAACTAGCATATGGTACATATGATATCATTGTTCCTTCAAATTACTGGAAAGAAGAAGGCGTCGAGCCAGGTCCGCTTCATCATTTGGTCCTCATTGATGTCAGCCGAGATGCTATCAAAAAAGAGCTTCCTAAGCTGGCCGTCGAAGCAATTAGAGCAGCACTTTATGGAAATGGACTTGAACCTGGCGAGAACGCTGTTCATAACTTTACTGCTGATGTGGCTCGACTGTTTGATACCAATGGAAATCCTGCGACTGTTGAATCCGATAACGGTGTTAGGTATCCATCAAAAGCAAAAATTGGTATTGCTACTTATGATCGCACAGTACAGTTTTATAGTCTCAATTCGACACTGGAACAGGCTCAGATGATTGTCATGAATGATATAGCTGACCCATTTGTTCCGATTGAAGAAGGCATGTTTGTTGATCCCGAGGAATCACGCTACGTGATTGAGGACCTATTGGACAGGATTGATTTGCTATTTGAAGACAACCCCATTGAAGAACCTGTTTTTGGGTGTGCTCTGGATGTTGCTCTGAAGGCTCTCAAAAATACTGGCGGAAAAGTTTCTGCTATCTTGAGTTCCCTCCCCTCTCGTGGTCCTGGCTCGTTAGCTATTAGAGAGGGTACTCCAAACTTCTTGGGAGAAAAAGAGCAGGAGCTTTTTAACCCTGATAACAAGTACTATGAGGACCTTGGGAAGGAGTATGCCCTTGCTGGCGTGGGCTTGGACCTTTTTGTATTCCCTAGTACGCTCTGTGATCTTGCAAACACCGGCAACGTTTGCCAGACTTCTGGTGGACACGAGTACTACTACCCTAGATTTGTCCCTCAAAGAGATGGCCGGCGTTTTATTGCTGACTTTTGCAAAAGCGTAGAAGGCACAGTAGCTACACAGGCTCAACTCAAGGTTAGGAGCTCAACTGGACTTCAGGTTGCAGCTTACTATGGAAACTTTTATCACGATGGTTGGGACGAAGAACCCATTTTTGGAGCTCTTGATAATAATTCTACTATAGGAGTATTATTTAAGTACGACGGAAAACTCGATTCTAAGCTGGATGCGCATTTTCAGAGTGCTTTGCTTTACACTACTAGTGAAGGACAACGTCGAGTAAGAGTTACAAACCTGATTGCCAGTGTTACTGAACAATTCCGTCCTGTCTTGAATTTTGTCGATTTAGATGCCACGATTGGAATCATGGCGAGAGATTCCGTTTCAAGAATGGGCGAATCTCCTTTGAAGACAATTCGAGATCGCATCACTGAAAGATTAGTAGAGGTTTTTGCAGCTTATACAAAGCATGTCGGCACGTCGCATCCCTCTAATCAGCTATTGATGCCAATGTCATTACGAGGCCTGATTATGCAACTGCTTGCTCTCCAAAAGTCTCGCCCGTTCCGTGAACAACAAGTTGCCAGTGATTCTCGCGTTCATGCCGGTAGACTTATGAATGGATTCTCTCCGAATGAGCTGAGCTTATTTTTATATCCTCGCGTCATAGGCTTGCATAATTTACGGCCCACAGATTGCAAGTACTCTGAGAACGGCCTATTTAGTATGCCGGTTAACGTCAAAGCTTCAATGTCTGCTTTAGATAGAGGAGGTGTTTACATGGCATATAATGGGCAAGGAATATTGCTATGGATTCACAAGGAAGTCTCGCCAGTTCTTTTGAAAGATCTGTTTGGAGAACATGCTTCGAGTCTCGAATCTTTGGACCCTTATATGAACGAGTTACCAGAAATTGACACAGAAGTTTCTCTCCAAGCAAGGGCCCTCGTGAAATACTTTGCCAACAAGTCCTGTACAAGGTTTCTTGGCATTCAGTTAGCTCGATGGGGACTGGACGGTGCCGACTACGAATTTCAGGCGCTCATGGTAGAAGATCGAGCCACAAATTCACTTAGTTATGTTGACTTTGTGTCCCATGTTCACAAGTTGGTCCGAAACAAGCTGGATAGCAGTCAAGAAAAACGGACATTCAATACCAACTTTATCAGTGAGAACCTGGGATTTGCTCACATGGGTCTGTAATCTTAAGGCTAAAAGTAGTATAGTAGCGATGTATAATTAGTTGAGGAAACAAGCCACACGGGTCAAATGATCTTTCGATCGGTCCTACGCCATGGCCAGTTAAGGGCCTGCTTTAAAAATATTTGTGGGTTTGGGAAAGTCCTATTTTCCAAGCTCAATTTTTTAACGTCTCCACTTTCAAACGCGAGGACTTGCTATCAATCAACAAATCTCTCTCTCAAGGATAGTTTGACGCGCAAAGAATTATAGCAGTGAGTTTAGAGTCTGGTAATCAGCCGAATTGATAGAGGCGGCTTGTCTTGTCTTGTTGAACACAACTCTATTCAATCATCACTGGTGCGTTTTGTTTCTTGGTTTCGTGTCACTAACAAATATCACTAGGGATTTTGGATACGCTCAAGGACTGTGGAAATATATCGAAAGAGCGAATCAGAGAATTGACGGGATACAGAAAGAACGTGGTACAAAAAAGAATACCATAGGGACGCTACTGAAAAGTGAGTTTTCAATGCTTGAGATGATGTTATGGTAATAGGTCTTGAGGAATTTTGATGCGTGGTAGAGTGTAAAGGGCCGATAGTTTGAAGGAGCGACGGGAACGAATTACTTCATATACCGAGTGCTCACAGGTGCTAGAGCTGAGAACTTTAATATGATACTTGGATATTGCGCGTGTATCTAAGTCTGGCAAGCCATACTCACTACCCTTGCAAATTTTCCCTGGGGCCATACCACTTGGACTTGTTGTTAACATTATGAATCAGATCAAACAAAGGAGAAAATCAGCAAAATGGATATGCGTAAGATGGAATGGTGTCAGTAGAGCTGGATTATGTGTTAACGCTCTTTATCAGAGAATTCTTACGGAGCTCCTGCTCACGAGTACGCGCGAGTAAGTTTCTTTGAACTTTTCTACCACTCTTAAATACCCATATTTCTAATAAGAATGGTGCCGTTGAGTGTCATGATGTCGACACCTTTGCAATGAACCCGTGTGATTAATTGGTTCTTGCCTCAAGGCGGAGATGTAAACGGATCTTATGTGTGGCATATGTCCATGTTCTGGGATACCTATAAAACTAGAGCTTTCTATTCAACAGCACATTGCTAATTCAATAGTCGCCTTCTCCTGAGCGCCAATACCGGTCTCCTCCAGCTAAATATTACAGGGAACGTTCACGGTCATTCAGTCCAGAGAGACGTGGGCACTCCCCCGAGCGACATTCCAGATACAGAGCTCGCTCTAGAGACGGTAATCGTTACAACTCCTTTCCTCCTCGCTACGATTCCTATCGCTCTGGCCCACCCACGGACTCATCTTCCCAGGATAAACGCGTATACGTCGGAAATCTTTCATATCAAGTAAAATGGACGCAGCTGAAAGATTTCATGCGACAAGGTAATATTACTTCTTCCCCACTTTCAATATTGAGCTAACTGTACAGCCGGAAATGTTGTCTTTGCCGATGTTCTTACTATGGCTAATGGCCGATCCAAAGGATGCGGAATTGTTGAATACTCTACACGCGAAGAAGCTCAGAAAGCTGTTGAAAAACTCAGCCACCTTGAACTAGATGGTCGAGAGATATTTGTTCGCGAAGACCGAGAATCTGAACCTAAGTTTGGTGGTAGATTAGGTGCTCCTCCCCCTTTGCGCGGCAGTCAAGGACATCCACCTCCTTCTGTGGGCGCAGAGGGAGCACAGATTTTTGTTGGAAATCTGCCGTACTCTGTTGGCTGGCAAGAGCTCAAAGATTTGTTTAGAGAAGCTGGTGATGTCGTTCGAGCAGATGTCCAACAAAATCACCAAGGCAGATCCAAGGGCTGTGGTACAGTATTATTCTCTTCGGCCGAAGATGCACAAAATGCAATTGCCAAATTCAACTTGTATGACATGGGCGGCCGGGAAATCGAGGTTCGGGAGGATAGGTTTGCGCAGAGAGGTGGTGATAATGGTGCTCCTCCCCCATTTGGTGGGCGCAGCGCTAGGGGCTTGCCTCCTTCACGAAGTGGTGTACCCCCGCCTAGATATGAATCACCCAAGCCCAATCCATTTACAGATGGGGCAAGCGGGAACGGCGTAGTTAGCGAAACCATATTTGTTAGCAATTTGCCCTGGGCTACTACGGACAACGACTTGATGGAACTGTTTCAGACTGTTGGCCGAGTAGAGCGTGCTGAAATCCAACTGGAGGCTAGTGGTAGATCTGCTGGAGCTGGTGTCGTCAAGTTTGATACACCTGCCTCTGCTGACATTGCTATTGAAAAGTTCAGTGGGTACAGTTACGGTAACAGACCCTTGAGCCTGTCGTTTGTAGCTTATCGCACTGACGCTCGCATTGATGCTCCGAGTCAACCCAGCGCCTGGAAATAAGTTGAAAGTGTTATTGGAAATGTGGTAAACCAAATAAATTTGCAACAAAGATTCAAAAATGTACATCTCTGAACTGACAAGATGGTTTCGTCCTGACTTCTTTTGGCGAACGCGTGCCACAATATCACCTTGATCTTTGTTAAAGGTTTTTTATGAAACCTTTTGAGTGGCAGTCCTTGAGTTGCTATATTTACGGTCATGAAGAAGTAGTAATCTAAAACGTTCAGAAAGTGTATAGCGTATCTTGTAAAGCTTTGCCTATTAGTTAGGTAGGGTTGATTCGTCATTATAAGAACTGAGAAGCTTACCAGCGCTCTATACTCAAAATCACATAAACATTAATGTATAATATCTACTATACGTATAGTACATGACAATTGCATGCTCCAGAAGAGACTTGCACTATTCTTTCTTCTGGATACGAGCACCTACTACCTACTATACTGTGGGAGCGGCAGTACCACTCTGCGCTCAACTTCTTGCTCCTTGCCTTCATCCTCCTCGCCCACAAACTTCAACCTGCATTTTCCGTCCCTCTTAACCGAAACCACCTCCGCACGATAGAACGTTGTCGTTTCTGGATACCTTGCCAGCACTTTTTGGCCATGTACCAAGTTTGGCAGGCTGCTACTGCTTTCTGGCGGAATTTTGATAAGGTCTCTATACCCTGCTTTGTAAGATTGGCCTGGATTGTTATTTTCGTCAGGTTCTGGGTCCCGCACCTCATACCGCGCGCCGTCGGCGAATACTTTGGTGACCTCGCATTGGATCCATTCTTCTTCTTCTTCTGTGTTGACGCGTTGCTTATGAAGGCGGAAGGCGACTTGGGCGCCAACGGTTAGGGGAACGTAAGAGGCGGAAGGTGCGCCGTTGCCGCTGCCACTACTGGCACTCCCAGCGCTTCCTGTGCTTCCCGTACTGCTGAATCCACCAACTGCATTACCGCCACCGCCGCCAATGGTAGTGGCCGAAGTTTCTGACGCATTGATACCTGGGTTAGGCTTGCCACGTTTATTAACCGTTTTGCCACTGTTGCCCATATTTGAAGCAGGGCTCGTTGATCTGCCTGACGAAGACTCGGATCCCAGTTCATCGAACCGCCTTTTCCGGTCTGACGACGCTGAAGCAGATGGTGCAGGTTGCTGGCTTTGGTTTTGATTTTGGTTTGAGTTGTATGAGGCAAGGACGGCAGCTGCTGCATCACCCACGAGCTTTTTTAAAGGGCCTATAATCTGTTCCAGTGATTTTTTTTCTCGTCCGAGCCTTTCTCTATTCTGCTCGTAGGCTTGACGTAGTGTTTCCAATTCCTTCTTAGCTTTTTGGTATTCCTGGTCGTCGTTACCACCAGTACCCCCGTCACTACCGTTTTTGAAGATGTAGTCATTAATGACTCGGTTGCCCTCCACGTCGTAGACTGCCAGGACTCCCGAGAGCGAGCTTTCGTTGATCACGTTGCGCGTGGTTTCGGCTGTAGCCGCTTGCATTGTACTGAGTTTGTTGAGCTCGCCTGCTATAGCGCGCCAGAGGCCCAGGCCGGCCGTGCTAGGCTGGGATGGAGGCATGGGAGATATAGCTGAGCCTGGGTCATGGTCGTAAGAGTCTTGCCGGCCAGGCATCGGCGGCAATTTTTGTGATGCCTTAGACCTGCTTCTGCTTGCCATGTTTTATTTGGCCAGATTATTGAGTGGGTTCTTTTTAGAAGAAAGTCTAAGAGAAGCCTGTTAAGAGTGTTGAAAGTTTTGAACCGCCGGTCGTAGTAGGAGGTTTTGATTTTTTTTTTTTTTCCATTTAAAAAAACTGGACCACCTTCCTCAATGAGGGCACAACATTTTTTTGAAGGTTTAATCTATATACATATTTATAGTTTATCTCTAAGTAGCCAAGTCAATGCTTTAAGAACGGATGTTGGCTTCCGCTCTTCGTAGTCCGCTGCGGTCATGGGTGACCCTGTATGCTTCATCAGATTCTTGATCTCTTCTCTCAGCTGGGCCTGAAGTACAGTATCCTTGGTTACTATCAGGGCGTTGGACTCCAAATCATGAGCATAGGCTCGGCGCGTGTAGTTTGATGAGCCCACGACAGTAATACATGGATCCGCAGAAGCATCTTTAGAAGGCGCGGAAATCCAAATGCCCTTGGCATGGAAAGACCAACCACCAGGAGTATTAACTGTACCCCGTTCCCACTCTACAAGACTAATGGATGAATTTCTGTGGCGCTCGTTTTTTGTTGCTTCAACGTCTGACAGAAACCGACTGGCAAGCAGAGAGTACGCTGCCGGAAGAAGTCCTGAAACGCCTTTTGACTCGTAAAAGCCGTTAGCTTTTGGGGACGCACAAATGACTGTAGCATTAGGAGGAGACGAATGTAGTAGCTTGGTCTTGTAATCCGGGTGTATATTAAAGTACCCTGCAGTGAAAGTCCAGTTGAAATTGTTGAGACTAAGCATGGAAAGAATACGGGAAACGGCTGGAAACTCTGTAGACAAGTCTTTGGGTTTGAACAAGGGCGAGAACTGAGAAATAGGGTAAACAATGGTGTTGCAGTCGGCACTAGTTGGCACAGGTTTTGAGTACAACAATGGGCTCAAGACCTTGGTAGCGTTTTCGACAAAATGTCCTGGATTATTGATTGGATCAGGGACATAAGGCCCTTGGGTCCACTCCAGTGAAAACGTAGCATCGGGCTTTTTAGCCACAAAGGTTTGAATAACAGCTGCTTTGATTTTGCCAAGGAGGCTTTCTCTCGCCTGTGAAGGAAGTCTTGGGACCACGGAGTAGGAGAGAGATGCTACAGCTTGGTAGAGTTTGAAATAATAATCTGTCAGAAGCGCCGAGCTAAACAGTATATATCTATCCTGTCGGTTTGTAAAGTAGTCATTAGACAGATTGGCTCCTGACAGAATAATCTCGTCATCGAAGCCATACAGCTTCATGTGCTGAAGACCCCAACCTTCATTGAACCGGTTTGGAATTATTTTCTTCTTGAGGCCGCTGAGTTCTGGGGTATGATACATTCGCAGCTGGACTCTGGCAGCGCCAAACTCCTCGATTAAAGGCGCCAGCAGTGATGCTGAGCATGGTGCAATGGGAGCTTCTCGGGTCCCTCGCAATGCGTCGGAAAGAATGAACAGCTGGAGTTCTGGGTTGCTGCGAAGGGCATTTTGTAAACATACTATTAGTTCATGTTCTGATTTGCCAATATACAAGGTTGCTAGGAATATGCGTTTCTGGGCGGATGCAATCTTCTCTTTCAGTAAAGCGTAGAATTCACTTGGAGACGTGAGGACCTGAATAGCGCCTGAAGGCAGTTCGAACTTTGGAATAGCGAAGGAATCGAGCTGAGATAGAGTAGAGTTGATGCTGGGGTGGAACGACGATGACGTCGATGAGTAGAGCCTAGTACGCTGGACCGGCACAAACGTTGCAGCCAAATGCCTCGTGGCTTTATGGTGGGACCACAGTGAGGCCGTTTTGAACAAGACGTTCTTTGCACGAAAGCTATAGGTCATTGTTGGGCGTCGGAATAAAAGACTGAAGATTGAGAAGTGAAATTTTATTCTAAGACACCTTCGGACGCCGATGGTTGGCTACGTGTTGCGTACAATCCCAGGCCTAGCCCTACAAGGAGCACTATACCAAATTTTTAGGAACTTCCTACGAGAAAGACAAAAGAAACATATATAGAAACAGATATCGTGAATCATTAAGGAGCGACTAGCGAATGAAAGTATAGCTAAAGGGTATTTGGTAAAATTAAGTAGAAAATGGGCAGAAAGAATACTAAAAACGATATTGTGCCTTGCGGTGGCGTTTAACAAGCTTAGCAACCTAATTTAAGCGAGAAATGTCAAGGCGACGACGATGGCACCCAAGCTCACTGCAGAAAAAGCAGACTTGATGGAACCAGTAGAACTCTGTTCAACGCCAGTAGGAAGTACAGAGGCTGATCCGTTCGTTCCGTTGGAGCCAGCAGTAGCTGAGACGACAGCTACACCAGTAGAAGAGGCCAAGAAGGATGTAGTCAGCGAAGTTGCAGTAGCTTCAGCTGAGCTAGATGAGGTGGTTAGGCCCTGAATACGAGACTTGTCAATGCAGCCAATGTAAAAGTTGCCGTCAATAAGCTTTCCAGTAGTGCTATCGCCGCTCTTCTCGTTAAGAGAGATGCGAATAGGCACTGAAGGGAAGCAAACGCTTTCAGAAGTTTCATTGGTGGCCGTGTTGGTGTAGGCAATTGTAGCGTAGTATTTTGAATCAGCAGAGTTGTAAATGATGGACTTGTTTGAAATCTGGCCGTCGGTTCGGCCTACAATATCATTGAGAGACCAACCTTCATTGAGGGAGACGGTCAGAGCAGAAGTAAGAGCAAAATCTTCGCCAGAAAGAAGCTTCACAGCTGAAACTTCACCAGCGAAACTGCCCCAGTTTTCGGCAGCAACGAAAGTAGCAAGTGTGGACAAAATGGCAGAAGCCTTGATGAAGTGCATTTTTATTTTTGATGAGTGAGTGTTCGTAGGAGTGAGAGACCTTTTAACCTGAGAGGCAGACGAAAGTTAGGCGAATTAAACAAGTATCAAGTGATGGAGAGAAAACAGACGAAAAGGATGAAACACAGGGGATGACATTCTTTTTATATCGTTCTCTACCACGGTATAGCATTTGCCGGAACTTTTCCATGAGAAACTACGGAAACCGCAGTGCATGCTGGATTGCATACAATAGGAATTGTTGTCATGTAGATCTAAGTCCTGAATGGGAATAACGCCTTGATTGCAAAAATGTGAAAACCTTATTTCTTATAAGAAATTGCTTTTGCGTACGGCTTGAGCGTCTCTGCTTGAATACGTGGACTCCGCTGACTCACTGCTTAGTTACTGAGATTTTACCTTGAGGTCTCGTACGCCCTTCTTCAGGGCGGGACTTATGCAGACTAATGTAATAGAAAATGTGAAAAAATGCGATGGCTGAATATCTTGTCTTTTATGGGACAAGAGAACCACCGATTTGGAAGAGGCGCTAGCTGTTTATAGATGCACTGCAGGAGACCCGGGCATCGAGAAAACACTTTAAAATACTTTAAAACGGTGAAACACAGAGGCAGTGGCTCTTAAACTCTTAAAATTCTTCTATGTTCTGCATTCAAGTAGGAATTCAGTAGGAATCCAGTAGGAATCCAGTAGGAAAATGAAATAGAAGAAGTATTCAAGCTTTGATAGTAGGAAAAAAATTTGACAACTGGGGGATTCGAACCCCCGCCTCTTACGAGATCCGAAAGCACTGTTTAAGCGAAGATTTCTCTTGAGTCGGACGCCTTAGACCGCTCGGCCAAATTGCCAGATGTTTTAGCTTTTAAATGCGAGCAGAATTTTAGTGGGATATCTTTATATCAAAAATTACATAATTTCTACCAAATATTATGTAACATTATTTAGATCAGATTGAAATCTCACAGTTCAAATTCTGGTTCCTCCTTCATGGCGGAGTCACCAGTAGACACAGCACCACTATGGCCACGCAGTTCAAAGGCCTAACAGTCAATGTCATGCTCTCTGATGGCTCAACCATCTCTGGTTTGGTAACTGATGTTCATAATAGCCGATTAATGCTCAGTGATGGTAAATTATTAGACTTATGTTGACTTCCTTTTCTGACACATGAATAGTGCTTTTCGTAAACTCTGGAAAAAGGTTAAACAGGTTCGAGATCAATGGGGCAGATGTTGCGGATCTTGAACTTGTTACTCCTCGTCATGTACAGCAGTCTTCACCAGTCTTTGCTAGCAATTCCTCTTATGCAAACCGTACCAGTGCGCCCCAGCAAAGCTCTAGCGGAATCACGCTAAAGTCACAACTTGTTATCGCTAGTACACATGATGATCCAGCCATTTTAACAGCGGCTCTATTAGCTTCTCCTCCATCAGTCTCTACCGGCCCTGTTCCAGGTACTCCATCGGCTTCCCTGGGTACGTCTGCTCATGCGGCATCTTCGTTTAGCAATTCAGCCCCTCTCTCGTACATGGTTCCTTATCCTTCTGGTCATTCGCAGCTGAAGCAAAAACAGGTGCCCTTGCAGCAGTCTCGATCATTCTCTGCTACCGCGACTCTTCCTCCCGACACAGAGGCAGATGATTACGATGACTCTTCGTCTGAAAGTTCTGTGAACACTAATCCATACTCTGCTGATCATATCAAGAAGAATAAGAAAATCCCAGGCCCAAATTTCCAGATCCCTCCATCCAACGACTCACATAAAAACAAGAACACAAAAAAAAGGAGAAAGGCTGCCAGCAGGAGAAATAACTACTATGATGAAAGGTTAGAGAGCGATGGATGGGCTACTGAAGATGCTACGGATGTTAAAGACTCCGAATTTGATTTCGAAGCTAACCTTGAGAGATTCGACAAGGCATTGGTTTTCAACGAGATACGACAAAACGATCCCGTTTTCCCGGAAGATCGATTAGTGGCATTCAACAAAGCTCAAAATACAAGTGGCAGCTCTATCACTGGCCGTTTGAATTTAGCTAATGGGCAACTCAAGTACAGTCACCAGGAAATGATCTTGGGCACAAAATCTTCTGAGTGGGATATGTTCAGAGGAATCTCACATTCAAATCATGAGGATGACGACGATAGTATTAGCAATCTTTCAGCCGTCTTTTCTCTCCCTCATGCCCCAGTTCCACGTACACGCCGTGCATCTCGGCCCCAATGGCAAGCAGATTCTGTACAGTTTGTAGCTTCAAGCAGCCAGAAGGACTGCCCATGTGCTTCCCCTGTTCAAATGGTAGAGCTTGAACGCATAACGTCGGAAGTTTTTGGCATTTCTGAGAGTATGCTTACCGAAAATGCCGGTCTTGGGATTTCGCGCCTGGCAATTCAGTCACTAGGTGGCGCACCCCGTTTCAGCTATGGTAACCACAACTCGCGGCCATTAATAGTCGTGTTTGTCGGAAATACACGCACAGGTGCACGGGCCCTTGCAGCGGCTCGCCACCTGGCCAATCGCCAAGTTCGTATAGTTGCAATGGTTGTAGGCTGCTCAGAAGATCGGCAGAGCGCCGGAGGAGCCGATGAAATACTTCCTGAGGTGCGCATTCAACTCAAAGCTTTGGAATCTTGTAAGGGCAGTATCGTAACTAAATTTGGCCTGTTCATCGATGAGCTCAACGCAATAGACAGCCCAGCTGAGCTAGTGATTGATGGGTTTCAAGGATACCAGACTACATTGGACGATTTGTGGGAAGACGATGTTGAAACAGTCAAGGCTTGCATTGACTGGGCTAACGATAGCCAAAAAGCTGGCATCGTTTCACTTGATATTCCGTCTGGGCTAGACTCTGCAACAGGCCTCCCCTATAGCTCTTCCGTCAAGAACATCAACGCAAAGTGGGTGCTATCTTGCGGTCTTCCTTTAACAGGAATACAAAATGCATATTTGACTGGCACAGTGTCCAAAGGCGATTGGTCTCATTATGTTGTCGATGTCGGTTTTCCGCGGGGGTCTCTCCAAAAAGGCTCGCTTCGTCGTTTTGGTCAAGTTTGCTTTGGCGCTGAATGGCTTCTGCCGCTCGAAGTGGTCATCAAGTAGCCTTGTAATCAATTAAACTTAAGCTCAAGCTTTGTTGTAGCTAATAGCTAGATCAATAGATAAGATCATGATCCATGGCCAGACACGGGCCTTACGTAACGTAACAGCCCTTACCCCGATGCCCCTTTAGCGTAGCCAAACAAACAAACAGGAAAAAAACCATCAGCACCCTCTCTTTGCCTCCTTTTTCACACCTTCTCCATCCCGCTATCACCACTTCAATCGCCACTCTCCGCGCAATCTTTGGTCGGCATTGTCTTCGGAAGCCCGCAGTTTGCTTGTTTTCGCGTTTTCTTTGATATTATATTTATTCGCCCTATTTATCTCATCTGGCAACCGGTGCAAACCGCGCACCTTCTACATTTTTAATCACACCTCTTGCACGCACCCACAACTCACGACGACACAATATGGGAGCTTGTTGTAGTCTATGCTCTGGAAGCAATCAGGAAGGTCCCTATCCAAAGCTTTTGCAAGAGAGCGAGCGAGAGGCCGTGTCTTTGTTGCTCCACTATCTAGATAACGTAAGTGACTACGGTTAGCTATAGTTTAAAACGCAGTGAATTGCTAACACTTTATCAAGCGGGAAGACATTGATTTCTTTAGCAATGGCCCTCTTTCTGCCCTCACAACGCTGGTATACTCCGACAATTTGGAGCTGCGACGCAGCGCTGCTTTAGCGTTCGCTGAAATTACAGAGAAATGCATTCGAGCTGTCAACCGCGAAACGTTGGAGCCAATTCTCCTCCTACTCCAAAGCTCCGACGTCGAAGTTCAGCGCGCCGCTGGTGCTGCACTCGGAAACCTGGCTGTAAATAGTGCGAACAAAATATTAATCGTGGAAATGAACGGATTAGAACCCCTGATACGCCAAATGATGTCTCCCAATGTCGAAGTTCAATGCAATGCCGTTGGCTGTATGACGAACCTTGCTACTCACGAAGACAACAAAGCTAAAATTGCCACGTCCGGGGCTCTTATCCCTCTCACAAATCTTGCTAAATCTAAGGACATGCGCGTTCAGCGCAACGCCACCGGCGCCTTACTCAACATGACCCACTCACACGAAAATAGGCAACAACTTGTCAACGCCGGAGCAATCCCTGTTCTTGTATCGCTTCTGTCATCTACGGACCCGGACGTTCAGTATTACTGCACGACTGCTCTCAGTAATATCGCCGTTGACCTCGGTAACCGTAAGAAGCTGGCAAAAAGCGAGCCACGTCTTGTGTCTCATCTCGTCAAGTTAATGGGCTCGTCATCAAGCCCTCGTGTGCAATGCCAAGCTGCTCTTGCGCTACGAAATTTGGCTTCAGATGTCAATTACCAATTAGAAATTGTCCGCTCAGGAGGCCTTCCATTTTTGCTTGAGCTTTTAAAGTCAACACCCACTCCTTTAGTACTTGCAGCTGTTGCTTGCATTCGCAACGTATCCATCCATCCGTCCAACGAACGTGCCATTGTTGATGAAGGATTTCTACGACCTTTAGTTGATCTTTTAGGAAAGTCTGATAACGAAGAGATCCAGTGCCATACTGTATCAACATTGCGAAATTTAGCAGCTGCTTCTGAACACAACAAGCTGGAGATTGTTGAAGCTGGTGCCGTGCAAAAATGCAAGGAGCGTATTTTGACTGCGCCAGTAAGCGTCCAAAGTGAAATGACTGCATGTCTAGCCGTGCTTGCGCTAGGGGACGAATTGAAAAACACTCTTTTTTCCCTTGGAATTATTGATGTTCTCATTCCGTTAACGAGAGTTAACAATATCGAAATTCAAGGCAATAGCGCTGCTGCGCTTGGTAACCTTTCGTCGAAAGTCAGTAACTACGATCCATTTGTTAAAGCGTGGCTGGAGCCTGCTGGGGGTATCAAAGGCTTTCTTATGACATTTTTGACAAGCCGTGAGCCCACTTTTGAGCACATTGCAACTTGGATGATTCTTCAGCTTCTAGAGTCCGACGACAAGCGACTGCAGAAACTATTTCTTGAGTCTCCTGAAATTATCGATAGCATCCATTTGCTTACCACGAAAGAATTTCCTGTGGAGGCCAATGGCTCAACAGGCGTAGATGATAATCACACTTACACGTCTCAACGTGCTGTGCCAGCTCTGGCCAAAAAGGTTGCATTGTTGCTCAAGTGAGTGCTCATGTCTGCAAACGACGCAGAAGTATCAACTTTCAATAAATCCAATAATAATAGTAATGAAGTCTGCATTGAGTCGTAGCTGTGTCCACTTGGTTCAAAAAGAGCTATTTCCCCTATCAACTCAGAACGTTTGTTAGAAGTGTAAAGCTGTAACTACTTTTGTATCCATCGTGAAGTGCAAGGGCAGACACGGCTACTCTAGCTGGGCTAGGATATATGATTCACGTGATACCGCTAATTTTGAAGAAAATCACACTTCACACCACCGAGCCACTGAACTACCAATATCAACTTACTGGATCATCATAGACTTCAATGGACACAGAACTATTATTGCTACCACGGGAGGACCCTGATTGGCAAAAGGCTTTAGAAGCTGTTAATGCTGACAGTGACAATCTTGATCTCTGGGAAATTTTGATCGAACTCACAGAGCGGATACAACAAGCTGCATCCAAAAAGATCCAAGCTCGATACAACAGTAGCAAGCGAAAGCAACAAGAGTTTCCTGAAGTTTATGCTGCTATCAAGGAAACAACACGAACTACATATGACCGCTTCTTGGAAAAATTCGTTCTTTTGTTTGGGTATTGGACAAAGTACGCAGAGCTGGAGATACAATTTGCAAAAGAACAGGGCGATGAGAGCGGCGGTATAGGCTTCAATAACGATGTGGGAGCGCAGCGGGTGTTTGAGAGGGCGGTAGCCGCTTTTCCCGTATCAATCGATTTATGGACTGCTTACCTCGATTTTATGATTGCACATTACCAGAAAAGTACAGGCCTTGACGTGGAATCGCTGAGAATATTGTTTGAGCGCGGAATCGATTTGGTTGGCAAAGATTTCTTGTCACATCCCTTCTGGGACAAATACATTGAATTTGAAGAGTCGATAGGCGGAGATGACGCGAATAACAGGGTGATCAGGATTTTAGCTCGTGTCGTTCAAAACCCGTTACATCAATACGCACGATATTATGAAAAGTTCACAGGGCTGCTTCCTAGTTATACAGGCTCTCATGAAGAGCTGATAGCTTTGGCGCCGCTACCGTCACCCCCAGGAGAAGATCTGGCCACTCACTACGCCCGAATATTCCAGCGCACGCAGCAAGGTACCACTGACCGATGGGCTTACGAGTCCCTCATTTCAAGATCCTACTTTCATGTAGTAGAATTGGAGCCTGATCAAATTGAGAACTGGCATGCTTACTTAACGTGGGAAGAATCTCAAGGCGATTTTGAACAAACAAGAAGTCTATATGAGCGCGCGCTTGTTCCAGCTGCCCTTTACGATACGTTTTGGCTGCGGTATACGAGGTGGCTTCTGCGAGTAGCCAAAAGCAAACCAGAAAATAAGGCCCAAGTAACGGAAGAAGTGCGAAATGTCTTCAGACGTGCTGCTACGATTTATGTACCTATCTCACGTCCTTTCATTCGATACCAGTATGCTCTTTTTGAGGAGAGTCAAGGCGAGGTTGTGGCTGCCAGAGATATCATCAATGCGATGCAAATACAGAACCCGAATGCAGAAGAGCCGCTTTTCTATCGCATTGAATTTGAGCGGCGTGTTGAAGGTATTGAAGCCGCTATTGCGTACACTGAATCTTTGCTCAAATCAAGCAAGGGTTCAAAAGCCCCGCAGCAAACAGAAGAGACCATAACAATCAACCCCAATATCAGAGCATACATTATTGCTTCTCAAGCAAAGCTTTATGCTCGCCTTCCCAAAAAAGACATACCCAAGGCTCGATCGTTGTTCAAACAAAATGCCAACAAGAGCATGTCTAGCAAATTTTTCTGGGTGTCATATTTCGAATTTGAGCTTGCGGAAGCAGCGTCCTTCGTGCGCAACCTGAACGCCCACAGCTCGTCATCCAAAAAGTCCGAAGCCGCGATCCAAAAGGCATTTGAAGCACATGTGCAAACGTACTTGGACCCTATCTGGTCACAAGCAATCACGACAAAGGCACACATTCCTCCGGCACTTGTTGCAGATTTGTCGCGAATGTATGCCGACTTTTTGGCCAACACGGGGATGGGGCCTGCTACGCCCTGGGCAGCTCGCACGGCGTATCTGGATGTCGATATTGAAGTTAATGGACCTCTCGTGAAGCGGGCAAGGCTGCTGACGAAATTAGCTGATTACGGAGCTACCCCCGCAGCCTCGTTACAGCGACTCAAAATGGAGAATGGGCATCCTGGTGTTGAGATAAATCCTTTGCAAAAGCAAAAACAACATCAGCAACAGCAGTCGAATTCATCCCAAGATACAGGAGATCAAGCATTTGGAAGGTACTATGCCGCACAAGGAGGGCTCTCCACTTATTAGAATGTAGACTATTTTTCAGATATTTATAAATAAAGTGTTTTTGCCATATAATTCTCAAGAGTATATATATATATATATATATATACAAAAGAAACGAGAACAGAGAATACTGATGAACGGACCTAAATAAATAGACTTTTACCAGTATGAGATAGCTTGGATTTATAGCTTAGATTTTCACAGCACAACGAATATTAAGATATTCACGAAGATTCGCTTTAAAACAATCACATGTAGTCGTCTTGGCGTCCTATAATTTTCACCCCAGGTCGAACTGAGCACGCGCGATTCACTTTGGGCACACCAAACACTTCGACATACTCCAGATTCGGCGCACGCGCCACAAGTCCCTCCACTAACTTGTTTGACATGACCCTCACAAAACTAAAATTGACGCCCGTCAAATTTGGAAATGACAATTGCGGTGGGCTGTCTACAAAAGCGGCCTGTAGGGGTGCTACCGTAACGTCTGGCAACGACGAGATGTTAAACTGGACGAGCGACTGGCGGGTGTAGTTTAACATGGCTTCAAGGGCAGCATCGCCCAGACTGTAACAACGCTCGAAAGATAAAAGGTTGAGGCGTGTCAAAGATGGGTCATGCCGCTTTTGCCACGTGAGGAATAAATCTGCGACAGCAGAGTCTGTAATCTTGTCAAGCGAACCCAAGGAAAGCCGAGAAAGACGAGATCCACAGCAACAAGGGCGCAAAGCGTTAGTAATGAATTCATCAGAAAGCTCTGCACACCCGTCTAGAATGAGTGTGTCTAGCTGAGCCCCAAGAGTATTCAATATGACAGTCAATGTTTCGTCTGTAATGAGATCAGTCTCGCTGCTCATGACCAGCTCTTGTGGGGGATGCGACAAGTCAAGATGGACCAGGTTAGTGAGCATAGGTAGCATGAGAAAAGCGGCCGGATCGCTCAGCCCTGACAGTCTGCGTAGCGTCAAGTGGGTCAACTGAGGACACGCTTCTACCAGCACAGCTAGCGCTTCCGAGTCCAATCGGTGTGTATTTCTGATATCGAGGCGCTCGAGCCTTCCAGTCATTGACAAAAAGAAATTGGCCCAAGCTTCTGTCGTTACCAGAAATGGGCCATCCAGTTGTAGATTCTTGAGTTTTGGCAAGTTTGTGGCAAAGTAATTCAAGACTTCGTCGTTGATACGGCCACACATGCTTAGCGTTATGGACTCAACTTTAGGGCAATACGCGGGGATAAGCATGAGACTGTCCTTGCTCACTTCAGAGCAATCCCAGAACTCGAGAGATTTCGCCGACGGGTCCAAAAAAAGCTTCAGAGTTCTCGAGTCTAGCGACCGGTTGCGTGATAAAATTCGTGCCAGCCTGTTTTGGTTGGTCGCGCCAATATCACCCAAAGCATCGACATCATCGATGTTCGTAGAGATCACAGAGATGCACGTTTCTAGTAATGAAGGCACTGTAAACTCCTTTCGGTCTAGTAGGGCTGCTGCCACACGTTTACGCTGCATTCTTGCAGCCGCGATAGCATCTGAAGACATCATACCGGTTCTTTTCGCTTTGCCTTTATCGCGGGCCTCCTTCGTGCAAGAGGGGCACAAGAGAAGCTGCTGATGAACATCTTGAAGCTCCAGAGGAGCAGGCTCCGACGTCAGAGCCACTGTAAATTTACAGTGACAGCTTGCACAGAAATCCGTTTGGCCTGGAATTCGTCCTTTACCCGCATGTATTTTGCGAAACATTTCTTCGTCATTTTCCTCATCTTGGAACCTTGTACCATTTGCCAAAAAATCAGGATCAGGATCATCGTCATCGCTATCGCTACTGTCGCTTCCTCCAAAGTCCTTCCGTTTGATTCTGACCTTTCCAGGACCATTCGATTTAGACGCATCGTCGTCTTCGTCTTCAGAATCTTCAATCTTCTTCTTCTTGCCTTTGCCTTTGCCTTTTTTAGCAGCAGGTGCTGCCGCTTTGCGCTTCCTAGCTGCTGCCGCTGAGCTCTGTGACGCCACTGCCTGATCGACAACAGCATGAGCTTCTGCAATCAGATCATCGTCCTCGCCGTCTTCTTCCAGTAGGGACATCAGAGCGCGGGCATCTGCCAGTCCCGGGTTATCGCCCTCATCTTCCAGCTCGCCGCTTTCGTTGCCTCGCGCCTCTTGTTCTTCTAGTTCTTCCTCAGAATCAGAAACCTCTTCGCCTCTAGCTCGCCGCTCTTCTCGTTGCCTTCTTTCATGTCGTCTTCGGATTTCGGCTGCACTGATATTCTGCTCGGCCAAAAAAGACGTGAGAGCTGAATTTCTAAAGTATGTGTCACGAACGAAATGGTTAGTTATCACAAACAGGGATCAACGACTTGCGTCTTGCGTCTTTTTTTTAGTTTTGTCACTCACGGGCCTCGAATATCGCTACGATTCGTTGAGCGTGCTTGCTCTTTTAGACGATGGATTTGTCTGAACCTTGGTACACATGGTCAGATTCCCTTGCGAGAAAAAAAATTACTGTCGCTACTTACATTTTGCGATTGTTGAAGATGATAGCATTCGCCAAAGACAAAAGTGGGAAAGAAAATGAGCTTGAAAATTTCTTAATTAATTACCTTTTTGGGTCATCTGACTCACGTATGTATCACCAAAATTCCTCATCTTTTTACGCGTTTTCCTCTGATCACAGATGCGGTTGCGTTCAAAAAAGATTGCTATAGCTAGATAGTTTTTATGGTACATAATCAAGATAAAAGATTTGAGATCCTAAGTTGCCCTTTTGGTTTCGTTAACTCGCTTGGAGGTATATTTTCATCGGTCATGATCACATCAACGTTTTTTTTATCGAGTTGGCCTGGTGGCCCCTGGCTACTTGCAGAGCTGCTTCTTCTGCCACTGTTGATGGACGTTCCCCACGACTCAACTGCTGAAGATTCTCGTCGAGACTTGAACGCAGGAGAATAAGAGAATCTGCGCGGGTCTGTATCCATGGATTCCTTGTCTTTAGGGTTATCGTTAATAGAGTAAAGAGAAGTTGAAGGTTTTCCAGTGAATGGAGATAGATATCCAGCAATGCTATGACGCTTGACGTTGTTGTTGTTGAAAGCGCTCGTAACGTGGCTACCCAATGCCGAGTTAGGCTTGACTTGATGTGGAGATGCAAAAGTGTGCGCGTCTGATGACCCAAGAGATTCGCTGGTCAGGACAGTTGTAACAGGTAATGTCAGCAGCGTGGGAGGAGGAGGTGATCCCGCCATTGGAGGCAATGATGGCGTGTGCTGCGAAATGCCAGCAGGATGGTACAAATCAGCTTGGGGGACCACGTATGAATTTTTCCGTGACGTAGATCTGCCACTTAAGGAATATCTTGATAAGGAGTGAGATGCCCCTGATAGTGGCTCTTCTGTATCTGAAGGCGAAGAAGCTCCGGCATCAACGGAGTTTGTGCGAGAATTAGAAAATGCCGTGGTTGTTGAGAAACGCCTCGAGTAGGGGGTGTTGGGGTAAACATCTTCGGATGCACTTGAGTAGGGAGTTGTAACTTTCTTTCTAAACGGCGAATGACGATAAATAGAAGACGATCTGGAGTCGCGTCGGAGCTTTTCTGCAGAGCTTTGTATTGGCGGCAGCGAGTATTGGGAAGGTGCCCCAGGTACTTGAAGTGCATGGTCTCCAGAACCAGGGGAATCATGCTGCAATTGTTGCTGGTGCGTCTGGTGTGGGTCAACGCTTGCAGCAGCATGAACAGTGGATGACTTGCGAAACCCAGAGGAGTCTGAAGTATATGCTGAATTGAAAACCACGGAATTTGCAAAACCTGAGGGACGGTTGCTAAGCGGGGAGCTATTGTAATGAGATGGCGAAGCATGTATATTGGGTAATGACACCCGATGATCCTGATGGTACGGAGGCGGCGGTTGGGATGAAGATGATGGTTGATAAGGAATAGTTTCATGATGCTCGTTGTTCTGTACCCTATGCGGATCATAAGATGCGTTCATGCCATTATGAGGGTTATGTTGATGTGTCGTAGCAGCTGAATTAACTGGATTCAAAGAATCAGTTTGTGAAAAGGAGGGGCCAGGATTCAAAGGCGGAAGAGCTGCTGGTGGCTGGGGCCGCTGAGAAGAATCCTGAGCGATGGAAAAACCCGGGTTGAATAAGGCTGCTGGTTGTTGAGATGATGGGGGATGCGGAGGGGCCCCATGAGGGGGGACCCCAAGTGAATACTGGTGATGCGCCGTCTGAGAATAAGACCTACCAGGCACATTATGTTGGTTATTCGAAGGATCAACGGAGGATGCATGCTGTTGATTAGGATGCCCGTTAGAATGCAAAAACCTAGGGTTTCCAGAGTGTGGTGGTTGATGCTGATGCGGTTGATAGCTGGTATTCGGGGGAGATGTAGGAGAAGATGTAGACGATGCATAATCTCTCACAGGACTGCCTGAGTTACCTGACTTGGGACCCGGTGAATGGCCTGAGCCCCCAGACGGTGTAGTCATGATAGAAGCGCGGCGTCGGCGGTTTGCACCACCATTCCACCAATTTTTCACAGCGTTGTCAGAACGTCCGTTCAAATGCCTGGCAATTTCAGCCCATTTCTTGCCATACTGAGCTACAAGCTGCTCAATGTATATTCCTTCCTGATCAGTAATAGGCGAATGATTGAGAGTCGGTTTGAGATTTTGATGAAATCTTTCGCGGCACTGCTTTGGTGTTCTGGTTGAGAGCATCTGAGAGATGCGGACCCAATTGGTTGGGCCATGATCATCGATAAGAGAAAGGAGCCTATTGTCCTCGCCAGGAGACCAAGGTCCCCGGCGAGACGGCGTGGAATTCGTAGTTTCTGACGCCGTGATGCCGGTAAGAGCTGATGAGAAAGAGCCAGGCCTTCTCGTAGGGTGTGATGATAACAAGAAGCGGATAGAAAGAGGTGTCGCTGAAAAGAAATGTAAAGGAAGGGCGATATAAAAAGTATGAGAAAAAAATCAAGGCAGCAGAGGCCGCAGGAAGAAAAATACGGGAATAAAAAACCAAAAAAATTTAAACGGCCGCTTTCAGAAGCAACCTTTGGAAATTGTGTACCGGCAAGCTTGCGAGAAGCCAGGTGTACCTCTGTTACAGCCCAAAGATCAGGAAGCCCAGCAGCAATAAATCTAGGTTCCAGGCTTCTGAAAGTAAAATCAAAGTGTAAACGACGATGTAGGCAATAGGGCTCGTCGTATAAATCAAGCTAGAAATGACGAAGGACAGAAATGCTCGTATAAGTTGATACCGTCAGGGCTGCTATGGAATCGGCTGCATTGATCTAAATCTATCTGTCGTCGTCAGGAACGCTCAAACAAAGTATCAATGAATGTGCTCTCCTTTAGTAGATCTAAGGAGAATCAAATTCGATGGACCGCGTCTTTTCGAAACTTCGAAGGACGCTAAATCTATTAGACTAGCTAGACCTTATAGTATGGTTGGATTGTTACAGCTGCGGCTGATGTCGCCGGTTTCGCCCTGGGGAGAGTTAGAAATATGCTAGTACTCGGGTTCCCTGCAACCTACCAGGAACTCAGTGCAGTAAACGGAAATGCCCTTTGCGAAAGAAACTAGCTACCTGCCTTTAGCATATCACGACCCTATGAATAAGTAAATGAACAAAGCCTTTAGACAAAATAATCGTGGCGCTGGTTATTGCAATGAGTGTATGTTAGAAGGAAAGAGAGAAAAGGCCCATACGAGGCAAAATATAAGCTGCCTAGCCCTACCACACGACGTTTGTGACGGGCTCATTAGAATGGCAAAACCCAGAATTCTAAACGAGAAACTTGAGACTTGAGACTTGAGACTTGGATTAGATGTCATCATTTCCTCTCTTCTTTCTCAATTTCACGCTTCTTCGTCAACACCATCACCACAACACTATGGCAGCTAGTACTTCCATCAAGGCTCTTTTGCTGGACATTGAGGGCACTATTTGCCCTATTTCCTACGTGAAGGACGTCCTATACCCATATGCCTACCAAGCTGTACTGACGAAGATCCCATCTCTTGAGGCTTATTTTCCAATCGATGCAACAACGTCTGCAACAGGTACTGATCAGGAATTGCTCAAGTACCTCGTCAAGTTTCCCAAGGAGCATACCACGTCTCCAGAGACTCTCATCAGCTACATCAAGTCCCTCATTGATCGAGACATTAAAGATACAGCCTTGAAAGGCCTTCAAGGCCATTTATGGAAGACCGGCTACCATTCTGGCGAGATCAAAGCTCCCTTGTTTGATGATGCTATTCCTGCCATCAAGAAATATTCAAAGAGCTTACCAGGCGGTGTCTCCATATACTCTTCTGGCTCTGTTCAAGCCCAAATACTGTTATTCAAGCACGTGCTCTCTCTCGAGGGCTCTTCTGAAGATATAACCTCTCATCTTTCTTCATACTTTGACACCGTCAACGCCGGCCCTAAAACAGTAGCCAAATCCTACTCGTTTATTGCTAAAGAGCTAGGATTGAACCCCAAATCCATCCTGTTTCTGTCAGACAATCCCTTGGAAATCGATGCGGCTGTGCAAGCAGGGCTTGTGGCCTATTTGACTGTCCGACCTGGAAACGCTCCAGTCACGGACTTCACTATTGCTGAAAAAAATTACAAAGTTATTACAACTTTAGAAAATGTCATTTGATTGTCAGTTGATACTAGATATGAACGAAATAAATACCAGTCATGTCATTGTTACGATTTCCTCTGCAGACGTAGGATGAATCGCAACAACACTATCAAAATCGGCCTTGGTAGCCCCCATTTTGATAGCGGCTCCAAAACCCTGTAGAATTTCAGAAGATCCGTCTCCAATAATATGAAGACCTACAACCTTTTCATCCTCACCGGTGCACACTATCTTGTAGACCGTAGGGCTTTTCTCATTGGCGTCCATGGGTGCGTAATACATTGAAGTGAAGCGACTTTGATAAATTTTAACCTTGTCGTCGCCGTATTTCTTCTTGGCTTCTTCCTCGCTTAAGCCAATGGATCCAACTTCAGGGTGTGCAAAAACAACCGACGGAACGTTATTGTAGTCAAGTTTGGCGTTCTTGAACGTAGGGCCTCCAAACAGCCGATTCGACAGCCTCCGACCAGCAGCTATAGCCACAGGAGTAAGATCAATCCTGCCAATTATGTCTCCAACAGAGTAAATATTTGGCACGTTTGTGTTTTGATATTCGTCAACGATGACAACGCCTTTTTCGTCGGCCTTGACTCCAACTTTGTCTAAGTTCAATGTTTTGATCAAGGGGTGACGACCTAGGGTCCAGATCAAACAGTCAACCACAAGGGTTTGATTTGGGCCCTTTTCGTCCTCAAAATAAACCCTCAACTGCTCATCTGCTAGTTTCTCGACTTTAGTAAACGTTTTGGATTTTTTGTGAACATGTATGCCCGTCTTGACATATTCGTCAGTGATAGTCGATTGAATAATGGTGTCGAACTTTCTCAGAACTGTATCACCTCGAATAAAAAGATGTGTGTCTGTTCCCAGGCCATTGAACACACCTGCGAATTCTACCCCAATGTATCCAGCGCCAACAATCGCAACCTTCTTGGGTTGCTTTTCCAGCTTAAAAAACCCATCAGAAGTGATTCCATGTTCAGCCCCAGGAATGTCAGACGGCACCTTTGGTGCACCACCTGCGGCAATAAGGATGTGGTCAGCAGTATAACGTTTAGTGGAGCTTCCATCGATCGGTTCTCTCAAAGCTACTTCTACCGTATGGCTGTCAATGAACTTGGCCCAACCAAACACGTAGTCGGCACCATCTTTATCAAGGTTTTTGGCGTAACTATTATTGAGGTTAAGAATGTAGTTGTCACGCATCTTCTTGAAAGTGCCCCAATCAAAGGTATCCGCGAGCTTGCCATCAACGTCAAACCCATATGCTTTGGCTTCTCTAATACTTTTTGCCATTTCTGAAGCAGCCCACATGATTTTCTTGGGCACGCACCCAACGTTAACACAAGTTCCTCCTAGACGGTTGCCTTCAATTACTAAGGCTTTGATGCCATATTTTCCAGCGCGTCTTGCGGACGCCACGCTACCGCTTCCACCTCCAATGCAGAGGTATTCGTAGTGAGTTTGTTTAGAGCCTGTAGGAGCCATTTTTGCAAAATAAATGGCCTTTGCAAATTCCGTAGGTTAGAGAGAACAAGAACGGCAATTGATAGCTACTAATAAGTTTTGTAAATGTTGAAATTCAACAACTCGTAACAACAATCTTTTATACCAATTGGCTTTATGGAGATGTCTTTAATGGCAATAATTTCAAGAAGCAATGAAAAGAGATGAATCTGGAGCAAGCAAGCGTACTATATACTAAGTTGGTGCATCAGATTGCAAACTGTGTTCAGCTCCAACTCAAAATTCCGAAATCTCCGCATATTTGATTCACGTTCTTATTCTCTAAATCCTATCATGAACTGTTCAGGGTTCATATCAGCTGAATGTGCCAATCTACAGTATAGTACATACTTGTTAAAAGCTGCTGTAATAGAATCAAACAATAAAGTGCCCTCTTGCAATGTACGTATTGGACTGGTGCTAAAGTTTTGAACAGACACGTCTTGTCAGGGACAGAAGCTCAAACCTGCTAGCGAAGCTACAACACTTTGTCATTGATTGCGAAGCTTCAAGGTCTTCCATGGGCCTCGTGTTTGGAGGTTTCTTTACCCTTTACCCTGTGTTACCCGGTAGTGTTTGACTAGAACTTGACTTCTACACAGCTACCAGCTACTGGGTAGTACCGGTAGTTAATACCAACCGACTTCCTCCCAGACAATGGGAAATCTTTAATCTATACGGGCCATCAATTACGAGCGATACAGTGTGTCTCGGGTCTCATTACAATTGTTCAACAATATAATGTCAACTAATGAAGCGAGCTCGAATTCAGTGGGAGTCACTCAAAATCTGCCAAAACACGATCAAATTCATTTCCACATCCACCGATTAGACATCCAGGTCGAAATCTACACTGAGCAAATACAAAGGATAAAGCGGTTGCTGGATGCAGTAAACGAGTCTCCCTCAAAATACATTGGCGATGTAGACTTGTGCATCAAAGCGGCTGCAGGAGACTCGAAAAAGGTGCGCTCGGAGCGAAGCCCTGTTGCGCCAGCGTATAATGATTTAATGGATGTTCAAGTGACAGAAGCCATGACTAAAGCTGTAGAGACGGCAGCTGCGGGAGCTAAAACAGAGGCCGAAATTTTTGTTGCTGAACTTGAATCTAGTCTTAGCAGGATGGAGGCGCAAATGAAGTCCGACACAGAAGAGCACCGATCACTATTGGAAAAACAACGAAGCCTTTTGTCACCACTTGTTGCTTTTGGTAATATAGAGATTGGAAACTACATGGAAGCCCGGAACTTTCTTGTCGAGCATCCCGAGATTATAAGCGATCTTAATAAAGATGAACTCATTATAAACGCTATCGACGAGCAAACTTTTGGGAATTCTGAAAAAGCCAAGCTGCTGGTCCATAATATGCTACTCATCGAAGCGTGGGAAAGAAAAGGGCCAAATCAATCCAACATTGATCAATTTTTCGTCCTTGCTAATAGTCCAAAGTCCTCTGTTCGAGCAGGTCTCATGGAAGAGGTTGAGCATGTAGTAATATTTACCAAAGAGCAAAGCAAGAAGCATCCCAAAATTGAGGCATGAGTCAGACAATGGATCTAAATCTTTGGACAAGCCATCCGACACAAGCCCGTGAGTTCATGTGGTGAGATACTGAAGTTTTCATAGCTCTAGAGCCATTTTGAAAGGCATCACAGGTTGTATTCTTTAGCTACTATGTTGATAACATAGAGAGGCCAAAGCTGTGATGCAGAGATTCTCTCTTTTATTAACTGAATAGAGTTTGAGCACGCTCATACGAATATAGCTGAGAAGCTACGAAAAAAAAAAAGTCCAGCTAACCTATCGTTCAACTTAGTTTGAAAAATTGCAGTTTCACCTATACAAAGCAGACTGGCTTAGTTGTATCAGTAGTATACCGTATGCCGTATACCGTACGGTGTGCAACCTGTAAATTTCAAGCGTTGAGCGTCAAATTCAATCAAAAGATGCTCATTTCAAATTAGCGCCCAACAGGGGGAAATTACCGGTTATATCGAACACGCCCAGAAGCCAGAGTGTGTAAGTATACTAATATTGGAGCTTGGCAATGTATCCCTCTAGTGTAGTGGCTCTATCTCAGCTTTCTTGGTTTTACTATCGTCTTTCAGTGATCAGGATTGGTCCGATGGTCCAATGGCCAAATGCCGTAGTGGTACAGATCTGGAGTCTCCAGCCTTGGGTCTTGACTCCTGAGTCTGCACCTGTATTTAGGTCTTGACAGGTAACCGCCCGTGTCGATTCAAATGAGATAATCGATTAGCGAAACCTTGGCCAAACCAATACAGTTCTATTCACGAGGTTACCGATACCAATAACCACATAGATCAGATTCAATCAGCCCGCTAAAATAAAAATGAAGAGAAAACCAAAATACAAATATCAATGAAAAAAACGTTTGAAAAATCACGAAAATAAAATGAAAATATATAAAAAACGACTCCCATCACCAGCTCAAGCAGCACGCTTGTGCACTGATTGAAAAATATAGTGGGGCGACGTTGGTTTAAAACGTTTTGTCAATCGCTATCAGTGCCCTAACCCTTTCTGATTTTCATGTGTCTCCTAGTAGCACGCACCATATAATTCTTGTGTCTAATGCCAGCAACCCTCTTTCCTTTCACTTTCAAGATTTTTGTTCAAAGCCATTTATTATAACCTTGAGCTTATACAAAAGAAACAAAACCCATAAGCTTTTTTTTTGAAACTACGATGCCTACCTCTGCTACTTCGTTTTCGACCGGCTTGATTGTTGGAGGTATGTATTTTTCGCAAATTCTGCAGATTCCGAAGGACTCCACAGACTTTTACAGCGACGAGAGTGACATCACACAGTTGTAACTGTAACTAAAACAACCCTTTTTGTCTTTTCATAGCTGCCTCCTTCTCGCTTGGTGTGCTATACTCAAACTGGGCTTACGATTACTTCACCCTATGGCAGCAGCCACAAGAAGAGGCCTTCGCGCGTTCACTGGCACACTATGTCAACTGGTACAACATGCCCATGTTTTTCCATCACGTCCACCACGCGTGCGCCGCTCTAGGCCTTGTGGGACTCTTTCTCAAGCTTTACAAGCCAAGCGAAGCAAACAAGTTGTTCGATGGTGGGTCTCTCTTCTTGTATGTCGTGGGAATCGTCATTTACTTGACAAACTTGCGCCGCGGAGGTGCTTCTGCTAATGCGGGTGTTTGGGGAGAGGTGGACGAGTTCACGGGTATCAATATCATCGCGGCGTCCCAGTTTCTGATTGTCATGACTTTTTTGGGCGTCATTGGCTTGCAGATCGGACAGTACTGGGCTGAGTATGAAGACTCTAAGGTGTTGGCAAAGGCTTTGGAAGAGGAAGCTGAAGAAGAGGCTGCCGCTGTTAAGAAGGCTGCCACCGCTGCTTCTGCTACCCCTGCCAAGAACAGGGCATCGTCTTCTTCTTCGGCCGAAACTACTGCTACCCCATCAAAGACAAAGCCAAAGAAGGTTACGAAAAAGTCAAAGTAAAAACATTTATTTCAAATCTCATAAATTGACTGTACAATAATTATAATAATAACCAAAAACCATGCACGGGCGGGGAAGTAAAACAAGCAAATCAACAGATCAATACTAGATCTCAGCATGGACCGCTTGTGGAAGTTCTTCTCAATATCGATCTAGCTGCGTGCTTGACTGAAAGAAATATATATTAATTATGTAGAAAGAATTCAGAACTGCTGTTTCAAAAGTATCGTCTGGAATTTGTGGGTTGCACTTCGGAATCCATCGTCATAGCGTTAAAACTAGCATAAACTCTTGGGTCAAGTTTTTCAGAAGTTTCCATTCTAGCGTGCAAAGGGTGTGAATTATCATCATCATCATCATGATTATCGTCATCATCGTTATCAATATTTGTAGAAATGTTGGGGGTTTCTGATCGACCGCCAAATGGTTCATCGTCCTCTATATCATGAGTGGTGTATAAAGTGGAAGTGCTTGCAAGAGGTTGGATGTGGGTTTTTGGAAATTCTATAGTACTAGGCTTGACTAGTCCCGTGTCTTGCAAGCTGGTGGCGTAGGGGTCATCGTCATCAAGACCTGAGGAGTAGGTGTTAGTCAAGTCATGCGTTTCTGCCAGTTTTGATTTTATGATCGGGGATGTGGTTAGAGCAAAAGGAGGAGAAGGGCCGTGTGGCACTGAAACTTGTGAAGGCGAGGATGACAACGCTGATGCAGAAGAGCTAGGTGATCCAACTTTGGGGTCATAGAACTTTCGCTCTGTGCGGTTCATTTCTTCCTCCGTACGACCATATAATTCGGGCCACCATTTCAATTTCTGCGCGTTAGGCAATAAGATAGTGCCATCAGTCGCATCCAGCCCAGCCTCACGCTTCTTATTATAAGCTGATCCCTCGCCGACAACAAATTCGGCTCGTCGAGCCAAAAAATAATCCCAAGCACTCCGAGTGCGCGTAGAAACACGAGCGTCTTTACGTTCTTTTTCGCTGTTGAATAAGAATGTACCATACTGGCAGCTGTACGTGTGATAGAGTAAACGCCTCAGAAACCTCTCATTGTATTCGAACCGATCTGGGAACTGCCGAACGACCTGATACACGCAGTCCAAGAATTGGTGAAATACAGGTGATGTGTATTTGACGTGTGATTTATTAACAAACCTGTTACTGACGTTGCTCAACACATCGGATACTCCCTGATTATCACTCCCCGCGCGCTGAACGAAATGCTTTTCACTGTTAAGATGGCCGGAACGCTCGGCAAACCGATGACCAAATGAAAGCCATTCCTTCTCAACCAAGACTATGAATCCGTCAAGCGTACGGAAATAAGGGTCCAAAAAGATTTGTGCCAAACTAGAAATCTGTGAAGTCCGATCCCAACCATCAGAACAATGCAGTAGGACATGTGAGAATTTATAATGCACCTGGCGAACGACAAGTAAAGCTCCTTCTATGATAATGGAGAGGTATCTCAGCCAATTGGAACGATATAAAATTTCTCTATTAGGGGCCAGCGATGAGATATCTCCATCCCGAAGAGCTTCATTGACTTTGTTGAGTGATTCACGCATCACATGAATATTGTCGATACCCAGGTAAACTTTTCGTGCACCTCTATAATTTTCCATGTTCTCGGTACCAGCACCAAGCGCTGTTTGAGCCATGGCATTTGTGGTAGGCCTTGCATCGACTATTAGGTTGTCTTGCGCAGTTGCACCAATAATGCCAGGAGTTTGCGTAGACGCAAAAATGGCAGATACAAGTTTTTCATCTTGTGCAGATCTGTTTTGCTTGAGGCCCACCATGGGTTGGGAACAGCGAGTGATGGTGCAGCCATTGAATTTGTGATAGTAACTGAGAGCTGGAATACGCAGCTTTGACCGATACTTGGATCCGTAATTGAGGACTGTGTCAGAAATCTGCGAAGGTACCACGATAAAAGCAGGATAAGTAGGTGAAAACGAGTAATCTGAGTTAATGTCGGTAATGCGCCAGCTTTTAGACAGCGAAAACGTGCCCATTCGTTCGTACTCTTTAAGAGGATCATATAAAGTCCATCCGCTGGTTTGGCTTCGTTCTAGCGAACCAGGCTTATACATGAAAGCATATATTTTGGTGATTTTTGAAAGACAGGTGAGCTTCATCATACTGTCGAAGGCATCCCTACAATGCTGGTCTGAAACAAAATTCAAAGAGAGAAACGTGAAGTCTTTACATCGAATCCGGAGACTGCTACTGGCGATAGTCAAAGAATTCGAATTGGAGTGGCGGCGCTCCACATGGGCAATCATAGGATAACAGATCCATATCTCACGTTTTGTCTCTGCATCGCGAAAGATAAAATGGTGCGTAGTTAGATGGAAGCTTCCTTTGGTAGACACACCAAGTCTGATACAAGTGACATCCGGCACCTATATCAGAGATATTAGTAGACAGGTCTAATTCCCAAGAACTGGGTTTGTAGGCATACTCTTGCAATTTTGATAACGTCCATAAATGTTTTGCGTTTCTTAGGTGGGAGAAGTAGAGAATTTGGGAAAGAGAAAAGAGGATGACATGGCATTGTTGCCGTAAGACACCGGCGTCACAACATCACTAGCAGCATGAAAGAAAGACCTCGTTACTCAATCGCGAACGGCGCCTATAAGTCTATATGGTAAGATGAAGTATCAATAAGCTCTACGATAAGTTGAGGGGTTTACCTTAGATTGCAACGACAGGCTCATAAAAATGTGGCCCTTTTTGGAGCCTCGGTGGTTTCATTACAGGCTGTTCTGCTAGCGCTTTTTAGCTTCCTTTTCTACGTCTTTTTACTCTTGTCCTCCTGAACACCCAGCCTTATTTAGAGTGTACTCTCCACATCTTCTTGTCGCGGTGGTTGAATTTTAACCGGCCAATCAAAGAACCCGGAAGTCCCTTATGCAACCCCAACCACACCTCTCTTTTTTTTTCCAAGCACAAGTTTTACATTTCTTGTAGCACTTTCCAATATCAAGCACCGCGTACTTTATTTACAATGAACAGACCTGACTTTTGGGCACAGCCTATCCGCGTAAGTTGATTACTACGAGGTCTTTTGGCCCCATTTACTGACCTAGAGGCACTATATAGTACCTTCGTTACTGCTCGCATGAGAAACCTCACCTTTTCTTTTCCGTGCTGATTGGTGTTGCTGGCCCAGTCGTCGCCCTTGTTGGCACTCCCTTGAGACGACAATATCTCTTCCCCGACGCCCCTCCTGTTCCTTTGACTTATCCTCGTAAGTATCCAACTATTTCAGAGTGGATGTAAAACCTTGCTAACAATAGCAGTCCCAAATCGATCTAGAGAGGAATTAACTGGGTACGACGATTAATAGATGAGCTAGCGATAGTCCATACATTTTTACAATACAATTTGGCATATGGTTTTTTACATTTCATTAGTATTATTTACAGACAGAAGAGTACTAAAAGAAGTTACCACTGGTACTGGGAGGAGCCTCTGTAGACATGAATGGGAGCGTTATGATGTTGTTGCCAAACCTTTCTGTTTTGAAGTCTGTCCTTCTTGGCTTGCTCAAACTTTTCACGAGATTCCTTGGTCTTGAGAATAACACGAACATGGATGTACTTGTGCTCAATGATTCCCATGCGACCTCGTCCCTTGAAGTGGATTCGCTTTTGAATGAAGGGTTCTTTGCCAACCCAAATCTGATTGATGTAAAGTTCGTCAGGATTTAGTTCAAGACGCTTGGCCTCTTCCATTCCACGTGTGAGAAGGTCCTCGACGTCTCGGGAAATCTTTTTGGAGCTGAAATGGCATTGAGTTATGGCCTTTTTTAAATCCATGTTGCGTAACAAACGGGTGAAAACGGTTCCCTTCTTGGGCGTGCTTTTGATTCTGAAAGATCGCAGATATACAGAAGGCTCAAGCAGCTCCATCTCTTTCTTCGTGAGATTAAGAATGTAACGTTTACCATCGAGTTCGATAGCCTTGTTTTTGCTGTAACCACCTTCGGTGGACATGGCTTTGTCGTACAACCGCTGCTTCAAATCGGAGAGTAGAATTTGAGGTGCTCGCTTAGGGGTAGGATAGTTGTGAGCGATAACATCTGGGTCTTTGGAAAAGTCAACCTTGGTATAATCCACGGTTGCCGTATCTTCGGTGGGGACGTCGTCTGGGCCAGACGATTCTACCATTGTATCAAGTCTGTTTTGTCCGGTCTTTTGTGTGAGACCGCCAAAGATAGAGCCACTTGTAGGCTCATCTTTTCTCAAGTACATTGAGGTGCTAATGAATCGCGCGGGTATGCTAGAAGCAAGCGGGCGAGGGCCTAGCGTATTGAGTTAGTTTGCGTGCTCATTGGACACTCATGTAACGCTCGTTGTACAAGTTTATGAGCCCACAAGCATCCTTTTGGCTGAAAGTAAGACACATACCACATGCTAATAGTCTAAAGTTAGACTGGATGCATCTAGAAAACATTTTGACGTTTCCAAACCTGGCGCCGAGAGAGATAATGCAAGCCTTTGCGATCGTCTCTTGGAGGTGGTGATTTGATTTGTCGAGTGAGTGAAAGGTTTTTTCAGAAGTGCTAGGGTTGGGAGATTCATTACCCTTAGCCTAGTTGACCCTCCGCTGAGCTACAAAAAATAGAGCTAGCCGTGTTCTACGATGTGCTCTACAATGTAGAACTCACTTATCTGAAGTTGTAGTCGTCATTGATTCATGTGAGGCAGTCTACATACATAGGTCAAACATGCGTGCAAAAACTTTACAGCTGCACAGATAATAAAAATAGCAAAACCTCCGCCTCTTCCTGTTTTCAAACATCATAGTAGTTCCTTCTTCTTATTCTTCCTCTCCATTGCAATTCGCATTTATTTTGGGTGCCGGCCTCGTCTTCTAATCATTCCCCCTGCAAGCCAAAGAAAAATTGTTGTTTAAAGTAATTTACTCCTTTACGTTTTTTCCATCTGCGGTTTGACAAATTGTTGCTGCCTCTAGGCTTGCAGGCTCTCAAAACTCGTCTTTTACAACAAGAAAAGCATGGACGACCCCGTTTTCGTCAGTAAGCTCACCCAGGCCGTTCATGACGCGAGGGACATGGATTGGCTATACACGACATTCTCTTATCAAACGGATGTAGCGTTCGATGAGACTCCCATAACCAACTTTCGCAACTATCGGTACAAGATTGTCGAAATCTTTGAGATGAGCTACAAACAAGAGAAGGCAATTCTTGACGCAGAAATCGCTACACCTGACCTTATCGTTCTTCTTGGTACATACGCCGAGTACAAAATTATGGACCGGATGATGGAGCTCAACGACTTGATAGCCAAAGGAGGGCATTCCTGGAGTAGGATCCTGGCATTGGCAAGGCAAGATGTCAGGCTACTCGTCAACATGGCTTTTGTCGTCATGCACTTGTTTGCTGGCGATTTATTTGCGCTTAGTGATAACGAAATCGTGTTCTGCTATATTTTAGCAGCTGCAGTTATCTCTACCGTATCAAAGTCATGCGGAGCTAAGATAGAGCGAGACATCTCAAAACATGGCCTCAAAAGGTCCCAGCACTCCATCTCAGGAAGGCATCAGTCGACGTCAAGCAAGGCTCCGAAAGACTCCAGCCGAGCAGAGTCCGCCTATATGAAAGCTTTCCTGAGCATACTCAATAACTCACATGCGCGCCCTTCCGATGAGAATAAAAAGGTGCAAGCCTCGCAGGTGGACATTTTCATTGCGGCTGCACGTCGCTTGTCCACGCGCAAAGCCTGTTTGCAATCTTTAGCAGATGTCAACAAAAACCTTCCCCAGGTAGGACGTTTGCTCCACCTGGGCAGAACCGAGGATATTGAGCCAAAACAGTTGGCTTATTACGTGGGAAAAGATTTGTGTTCTCAGCCTGCGAACTCGCTTGGAGAGCATAGGTATCAAAAGCCCAAAAAGGCCAGCCGATGGTGAATGCTGTTTATCTACTGTATTTGATTAGTTGTTTTGCATCTTGCACTCTGTTTTAATTTTTGCTTTGATATATATTTTCGTGACTCTACTTTAACAATTTATTCTTTTGGCTTCATTAACTGAAACGCTTGTGTATTCGCTGAAAGAACTTGTGGAGTCTTTATTGAGACGTCTCGGCCTTTCAAGAATGTGGATTTGAGTAGAGTAGCACTTTGTATGGCCGGACGATCGCGTGAGCTTTCGATGCTGAGATCATCATGTCTCCACTCTTATAATTATGAGAGTGGTCTTGTTTGACTTATGTGTGTCTGTGTGTGTGTACAAGGTGAACAAAAGATTGAATGATAACTGTCGACATGTTTGGAGCGGTTTTCAATGCTATTCGATGTCAATAGCAAATCAAAAGCATGGATCTTATCAGATCAATCTTTGTGTTTCCAACAAGGTTTAACGGTCTTTCTCACGTAGGAGGTAAATCAATATAGTATTCTTTGAAGGGACATGGAGTTTGACTTTGCAGAGCAAAAAGTGCCACAGGTTCTTCCAAAATATAAACTATCTAGACTAGGCTACAGTGATTGATGGCTTATTGTTTAACACTGTGCCATGCTTGAGGTCTCTAAAATAGTGGTGATCCAGTAACCTTACCCCAGAGCTCAATAACAGTGCCTATAGCCCAGCTGAACCGTCATATGACTAAGTTGGGAGGTGTTTTTAAATCCTTAATAGCCATCCATCCACAGTTTGTTATCTCACTTTCGCCATCATTGACATTGCCATTTTACATCTCCTTCATTCAAAACAAATTCCATAAGCAAGTGCTGCTGCTGCTGTTCTCTTCTGCTAAATGTCATTGCCTCTTATGTCCACCAACAGACATACCATGATTCCTGACGGCGTTCCTCAGTGGCAAACCGATGAGGATGTAGACAAATGCCCGCTCTGTGAAACGAGCTTCTCGTTATTCTTCAGGCGACATCACTGCCGGTAAGATATTTCATTCTGGTGCACACTGTTTGAGCGCGTTCTCTTTTCTAACCTTGACTTCTAGCAAGTGTGGCCGAGTTGTTTGCAACTCTTGTTCTTCCCAAAAAACTACCTACTTGCCCTCAACCTATGTCGTGTGCCCACCCAGCCAGATTTTTTTAGAGACGCCACATGTGCCGCACAGAACGTGTGACGAGTGCACGGGCGAGCTCGACATGATTAGAAACGCCTTGAGGGCCCGTGTGCCGCGAAGATCTGGCGAGCCCCATCACCACCGAACCTCCGGTGAGGGAAATGTCGGGGCCACGGCCAACCACAACAACCTACACAGAACAAACAGTCACTCGTCACCGTCGGGGACTAGCTATCACCGCCATCGTCCAGGGAACAACTCCTCGGCCTCCGCCATCAAGAGATCATTAGAACCAAGCGTAGAGTCTCGGGTCATCAGCAGCTCATACAATTCGGCCTCATCCGACCATACAGTTCCAGACTCGGATGAAGACGAATCCAAGACTTGCCCTGTTTGCGGACTATTATTCGCCCAAAATTCAAAGCCCTCAGACCGCGAAGATCACATCTCATCGTGCCTCACGACGTGCCAGTTTTCTGGCAGTCCAGACAAACACCGAGCAAATCGGATGATTATATACAGACTCTCTTCCAAAGAAGCAAGTGGCTTGGAAGAGTGTGTTATATGCTTTGAAGAGTTTACTCCAGGTGACTCGGTTGGAAGGCTGGAGTGCCTATGCGTGTATCATGAGAAGTGCATTTTAGATTGGTTTGGAAGAAAGGGAGCCGGCGAGTGTCCTGTTCATGCTGTTCATACTTAGAAAAAGAATCGAGCCAAGTCGACTTATACTCAGACCGGCTCACACTTTACAGGCTTCCTAGTTACTTTTGCATGTATTACCAAAGCTGATGCCGGAGTACAAAGTACAGAGTCTACAGCTACGGAGCCTTCTGGTTATTTTTGCATGTCCAAATCTTTTTGATAATGAACTTCAATTGGAACAATCACGACTTTGAATAGCTTTGTTTATATTTTGGGGGAGACCTATTTCATCATGTTGTTTTACAAAAAGGCTTATGCCAATATTTTTGGAGATGTGCCAAAATTATTCGTGAGAGCTGTACATATGTTTGTAGACGCTTTTTTTGCTCCCTGAAGCTTCAGGCTTAATGACACGGTAATTGCAGGCTTTACCTGCCCTTACGATGACTTTTTCTACCTTCGTTACACATTCCCTGCCAGTTCACCGAAGCGGCCAGAAACTCCGTGTGGCCAAACCATGGCTATATACGTAGAAGAAGCGTTGAACATTAAACATGAAGCTGAGCGATGGTTGCAATTGAACCCAGAAGATTATTCGATAGAGACGGTGAGTTCGAACTGCGATTTCGAAAGGTCGGCGCCGTTATCATCCATGCAGTGAGTGACACCGTTGTGGATTAAAGCAGTTGGCCCAGCCTAAAGTAGCTCAGACGTTAGTTTCATATAGAGGCACCTTTTTCCTACAAATATTTATCAACAAATATTGATTACTGATTATTTTATCCTTACAATTGATCATGAATTCTCCTTTTTTCTTCTCCAACTTTTCAATTCCTCCACCAGTAGTAGACGAGCGGTAGACGAGCAACAAACCAGCACCATTAATTATACAGCATACGATGCCAGATTTTCTCAAACCAGCGCTGCCCATTGGGCTACCAACAACCCAGCGTCGACCTCCGCCAACCCGTAGCTCAAACTCAAGTCTCCGATCAAGTTCAAGCATTAGATCAAACCCAACCTCTTTTCGCTCCGTCTATACGTATTCCACAGAAACGCTTTCTCCCGCCGCTGTTTACGCAAGTAAACGTAAACATGGCATATACGAAATGCCTGGCCAAATAACCGTTGGAGTTGCAGCAAACGCATCCGGTAAGTAAACCCAAAATGCCATCGGCAATCATCTTAAGATCTTTGAATCTAGCTCTAGTTGAGAAACAGTGTCTAATCTCTGAATTTACCTCAAGATGCTGCCGCAATTTCAGCTTGTTCCGCTGGGTTTGCGCCTAAATCACAAACCCGCCACAAGACCAAAACCAAAACCAAAGGTGGGCTGCGGTCATCCAACCCCTCGTCTGATTCACGGCATACCAGTCAGATCTCTTCACAGGCTGCAATAGTAGCAGCCTCCATCGAAAAAACAAAGTTATTTCCGAATCAAAAACGGCAGAGTAGCATGTCTTCTACATCTTCTTTCGCTTCTTTTGCTTCGTTGGCAGCAGTTTCAGCTCACAGTGTTTCAGGGCGAGAAACGGCTGCCGGCGCTCTGCCAGAAGCGTACGCTTGGGGTGACAGGGCCAGCTCACTTCGATCTTATAATTCAACGGGAACCTCATCAATTACTAGAGCCTATTACACGTACACATCTCCTCAAACACGAAGAAATTCTATGGCCTCAATCTCCAGCAAGCCACTCACACCAGCTCCGGCTAATCTCTCCATGGGAGTTGCCCAGCCTGACTATCTAGAAAACATTAAGGTTGTCGAAAAAATTTCGCGACAGAGAGCAGAAGAGAGAATCATTCACCTTGATCAACCATCAAAAAATACCTACGTGGTTGATGCCAAGACTACAGCCAATTATGCCGCCGGGCAATCATTAGCTTTTGACCAAGGTGATGAAGCGCACAGGCTATTAACAGAGCGGGATCTTTTTTTGGCATCCTCCCAAACACACGAAACCCTCACTAACTTGGCCCGTGCACGCGCTAACAAGACTATTCTGGAATTAAACGAGGAAGCTTATTACAGAAACCCTACCCTGAATCCTAAGTACTACGAAGCTGCCCTGGCTATAGCCGAAAGGAAAAGCAAGGAGAGGCTGGCAAACTACGGCAAAGTTGATATCGGGGGAGGTGTATTCATGAGTCAGACCGAGATCAATGATATTGCCGAGCGTAATGTGAGACCAGTTCTCAATGAAATTTCAGATCGGGTTGAAGAACAACGGCTGGCAGACGAAGAACGGCGCATTGCTGAGCAAGAAGCGATTCGCACAGAAGCAGAACGCAAGCGATTAGAACAAGAAGAAAAAGCAAAACAGCTAAAAGCCCTAAGTCACCAAAAAGCTGCTGACAAGGCTGTCAAAGCTGAAAATAAGCTGAAAAGAAAATCCATAGTATCGATGTTGATGCTGCGTGATGATGAGCGTGAAGAAAAAAACTTTCGTGTGGCCAAAAACGAGAAGCACATTGTCCAAGATGATCAGCAAGTACAGGAGCTCGCAATTACAAATGGACTGGCACAAGAACAAGTTGAAGCGCAAGACTCGCTGCCAAAGCTTGAGACCTCAAGGTTAGCTGCTACGTCAAGCAAAAGAAACTCGGCTATTTCCAGTCAATATACCCGGCAGTCCGATCTAGATATGGCACGAGACAAGTATACGTTTTTGCAAGCCTCAGATTCTACAGCTTCTGCTAGCTCGTCTAGCTTTCATACGGCAAAAGAGGCTTCCATGCCGTCTTTGAGTTCTACGGGTGCTGCTGAACGGAGTTACAATGCTGAGGCGGCAATTGCAGATCCCGCATTTTTCCCAGTGTCAATGCCACTGTTAATACAGATTCGGCCAGAGAATCGGTGTGAAGAGTTTCAAAATCAGCCATTGGTGAGTCCAAACGCCGGCAATCTTCCGGCACCGGCAGACCCAAGCACAAAACCTCAACGAGTACCGCCATATGGCCATTTACAAACTGCTGCAGTTTTTCATACTGATCATTTTAATTACGGATCTGACGGCAGTAGCAGTAATACTACAAGCAATACCAGCATACATACCAGCCTAAGTTCTGGATCCTTTAATCAGCCTGGGCCTGGGCTCGAGCTTGAGTCAACCGGTGGTCATGGCTATGGCCATACGTATACGTTTTCCAAATCCCGGAAACGTGGTTGGATCAAAAGGCTGCATGCTAAATCGGTAACGGTTGGTCATGATTCTAGGAACGAGACGAAATCAGTAACATTACTCCGGCCGCCATCTCAGGCAAGCGAAACCAAGACTTCCGTTGACTCTAGGATGCCAAGTTTTGTGCATGCTCTGTCGCGGCCGCGGAAATGAAATGGAAACAAAAAAGGAAATTTACGTATTGTAGCTAGCTATGACCAATACCGGAGCAAGTACTAAGCAGCTCAAAAATTAAAGCATTCAAGGTTTCTCAAAAGTTTCATGAAGCCAGAGTGCCAGCAGCTAAACGAGTCAACCAATACAGAATAAGGTATACGCGTGCGAACGTACGTACACTGATATTAGTTCTCCCATATTACCTTTCAGAGCATGAAGCTTGGGCTCAGCTATAGTATCGTCTAGCTAGCTCTACAATCGTAGGGCGTGAAGAGTCCGTATATTAAAGTCTATGTGGACAGGATACTGTATTCAACCAAAACGTTGACTGTGGAAGTTTGGGCACCTTTCACCGGAATAAATTACCGAGAACGAATAAAAAACCATAAAAAGAAATTAAGAAAGAGAGAAAGAGAGAAACCGTTTCTTACCACCCCTGGGCGCTGTTGATGCTGCCGCGTGCTTGAGGCAATATCGTCAGTGCGCGCAGAAATGCTCAATGACAGCATCATCTACCTAGCTACCGGGAGAAATCTCAAGATTTATAGGTAGCGGACCTAGACATAAACCAGGCCAATAGCTGACTAAACCCATCCCCAACAGATGGACCGTTACAGTATAGTACTATCCTTCTGTCTCTGAGCCTACAGCCTATAAAAGTGTTTACGTGTGTAATTTCTACCAGATTATCGCCGTAGTAGACTTAAGCGCCCCTCACGGCAGTTTATGCTTGAGTTCCATTTTGGTCCCGCTAGAGTTTCGGCGCCAGCACACGACGTCTTTCAAGCGTCGCATTTGTATATATTTATGTGCCACACTTGGACTCCGCACAAACGCACGAAAGCCGTGGTTATTCTGGAAAAGTCTGAGCCATCATGGGCTGTCACATTTTTTTAACTTTTCCAATGCAGCCTTTCCGACGGCACGCCCGACGGGCGGAGCTCACTGACCTCATTAGGTTAACGTTTCGACGTAAACGTCCGCTTTTATTCCGCCACGCACATAACGTAGCTGCAGTAGGCCCGATACGGCAAACTAGCCCTCAGGGTACGGGGTGACATTACAAAGTTGCTTACGTTATGGTTGCCGCAGTGCAGTTGTTAAATAGGGTAAGGGTCGTTAAGCTATGTGCTGTCAGTTTCGAGTGGTCGCTACCGTAAAGAGGCCATGGTGGTGGTGGTGAGCCGCTGGTGGTTGTCCGTGGTCGAAAAACAAATTTAGATTCAAGGTGGTTCATTGCTGTAAGTGGGCTGCTGTAGATATCGACGCTATAGGACGGCTTTAAGTGGTGGGCGGCTCTCTCCTCTTCTCAGCGGCTGCCGCTTGCTTGCAAAATTAGTGACCACCCTTTTTCGACGACCTTTTTTTGGCATGTTTTATATACTCGAATTCTGTCTCTTTCTCGCTTTTTCAATTCTTCTTTCTCTTCTTCTCCCAAACCTTTTTGTCCTTTTCCACCAACAACCACTTTCTTTGCCGTCTCGCTTATTCTCAGTTCATCAAATTTTCTTACTCTCTTCTGAACGTTCGCTGCTCTCTACAACTTGCTGGAATTTTCAACCATAGAGCCCACCTTATCAACACAACAATGTCAATACCAAAACAACAATCCTCCA
This sequence comes from Geotrichum aggregatum, assembly GCA_030564925.1. Lineage (NCBI taxonomy): Eukaryota > Fungi > Ascomycota > Dipodascomycetes > Dipodascales > Dipodascaceae > Geotrichum > Geotrichum aggregatum. The sequence goes on from JAJMAH010000036.1 coordinate 50,840, forward strand.
TGTCTTTCGACTCCTCTTCATCAGCACATCACCATTACAGCAGTCACCGGCAGAAGAATCTCACACCGGCATTATCGACGTTACTGTCTTCAACAACCATTCCGGGCTCTCGTGTAAAGCGCCGTTCAAAAGCTCTACCAAAAAGCCCGGAGGTGCTTGGGTTCTACAAAGCAAGCAAACCAGCACGAGCAGCCCCAGCGACTCTCAATTTCTCCAAGCAGACTGTTTCGGTTGTCCAACCCCAACATTCTCGCATTCGAAGCAGGCTGGGCCGTGCAGAGACTGCCGCCTATTCCTTGGACGGATTTTCCCGAAGGCAGCCCCACGAACTGTCAAACGACGATACAAACCTGCACATAAAGTCTCCTGCGCAACGTGACAACTCTGAGGATGAGGAGATCCCCGAACAAGAACCACTCTCGATCGGCTTCACGGTAGCTAATGGAACGACGGCCCCATTATGGCAGTTACATGAGGCGGAAGACCTCGATGACGATTTTTCTGCATCTTCATCATTTTCTTCCATCAGCAGTTCTCTGAGCGCCAGCAGCCCGGGATCCACACCTGCACTATCAGCTGCTAGCAGCACATGTACGTACCCAACGAGAACGGTTCAAAAGCGCAAGTCTCACAGTGTGATTGCGTCTGGCAACAGAGTAGTTTCACGCGACCATGATTTTCGTCTTGTTGACGCTGAGTCGCATCCTTTGGCCGACGACTCTGAAGAAGAAGAAGAAGATGCGGAAGCGGAGCCAAACCCCACATCTCAAAGACTATTTTCATTTATGTCGCAGTTCGCTGCGTCTATCAAAGCATTCACATCAGCAGCATCGTCCTTTTCGTCATCACAACAATCTTTACTATCATCATCAAACGTCTTTCCGTTTTCTCCTAGATCTACCGACGAGCCTATTCCCAGATATACCGCACGATCATCATTGAGCCTGGTTGTCCCTGCCAGAAAAGCTCGATCTAGAAGACGGTCATCTAATGACAAACTAAAACAAAGTGCGCCTATTCAAACTCCAAATGTGAGTTCAACACCGCGCCCCATGCATCAGGCTACAGCCAAACCCAGGGCCGTTGCACTTGAAACCTTTTCTGTCCAAGAATTTGCACTCCCTCCACCCTCCCGCCACCGCGACATTCGTGAAAACCCCGACTTTCTGCGCATTTATGCTCTGGAGACGCTGATGCGCCGCAACGGCAAATTGAGCGACCAGATCAGCAGCGGAAAAGCACAGTTGGCGTTGATGCCGCGTAGCGACGAGGTGCCCAGCCGCGGAAATGGAAATGGAAGTAGCCAATTTCCCAAATTTCAGCGGCCTGTGGTAGAGGTTGAGTGCTCTGAAGGAGGAAGAACTAGAAAGGTCCCTGCGCGATGGGTAGGGATTAACGCTAGTGATCTGTAAACAAGTATCCAAAAAGTTGTAACGTCAACTTCAACAGCGTTTATAAAAAAATATTAAAAACTTTGCATCCTACTATATGTATATTCAGTATTTTTCATGATACAGTATAATTATACGTTCGCCATGACAGTTTTGATCATCCACGATACTTTTCCAGTATCAAGTGGCTATAGTTATGGTGAACGAGCGGTTTCTTTAAAATCTGAGAGCGTTTGAAAGCTCAATCAATGGGGAGGGTCTGTCATGAGAAATAAGAAAAACGAGGAAACAAAAATAATTGAAAAAAATAAAAAAGAGAGATGAAGAGAAAAAGAAAAAGAAAAAGAAAAAGAGGATCAAAGCTAGTTCAACAAATTCTGCCATCTTTCAGTAACACTTTTTCTGATTTTTTTTTTTTAATTTCAAATCACTTTTTGGAGGAGGATACTGGGAAGTGTAAATGAAATCGATCAAAATAAAATAAAAAAACATAAAAAATGACCGAGAAGAGAATATGCCACCTGTAAGCTTATAGCAAGTAGGTAATATATTATAAATGTTTAATTTTTTTTTTGTTTGTTTGTTTTTGTTTTTTTTTGTTTTTTGTTTATTTTTGTTTTTTTTCATTCTTTTTTATGGTTGTGAGCCAGCTCAAGTGTTTATTATTGCCGGAATATATTATGTTTGTTATTGTTATTGTTGATGTTGTCTTGTTGTCTTGTTGTCTGGTTGTCTTGGTGTTTTCATAACGTCGGAATGTCGATTGTCGGAATGTTTATTGTCCATACGAACGGCCGTGTATCCTGCTATCCAGTGCCTTCTCTCCAATATTATTGTGACTGTAACCTAACGGTAGGTTGGCGGAGTCCGATGATGCTGGGTGAAGGGCGTTCATGATGTAGGGCTCTCCAGATTCACTGGAAAGAGAGCTCTGCTGTACGTGACGATGTTCCATACCGACGCGCGCGTTTTTGTTGTTAGTGTTTGAGTAGTTTGGCGACGAATTGTTGTAAGCGTATTCTGAAGGTTGGTTGTAGTAGTCGGGGCCATGGCCAGCACCAGCAGCGGCCTCGTGCTCAATGTCGGCTTGGTTGTCGTCGCCACCAGCGGCGGAGAAATAAGATTGGGTCTGCAAGCCTGGCAACCACGAAGCAGCGTGTGAAAGGGTGGTACCAAACTCATGTTCAAGCAGCTCGCCCTTCTTTGTAGATAGCGCAGGCCACAAATCGTAAGCCAGAATCAAAAGGTAGAGCCCATAAAAGAACGAGATGGACCATTCAAACACGGCTCCCACAGTTTTGTTTCCGCTGCCCCAAAAGCCTACCAAAAACAAAACCAGGACAAGTGCGATACAGAACCACACGATTTTCAAAAAATACGAAATCCTGAGCCTGTCAATTTCTTTGTACGCGCGGTCTAGTTGAAAGAATTCAAACGTCGTGAACACCACCGACAAGCCCACGCCCACAATAAACATGCACAGCATAGAAATGTGGATACGGTGGTGGTGGACTGAATTAAAGCACGACACCAGGATGATGCCCGCCTGCCCCACGACGCCGAAGAAAATGGCCAACCCGGCGGATATCTTTTCGCGTTTCCGGAAGTTGGGTTGTAGCCGGCCCGCGTGACGTAGATAGCGCTCAGCGGTTAACGCCAGGAGGTAGAAAACAGCCTGCACGCATGAACCGACGATGAAAAGTGTCTGTAGATTTGTAGCTCCGATGTCTGAGATGAATCTGTGTTTGGCGGAATACTTAAGTTAGCATGTCTGTTCCAGTTGGTTGTGCAATTGTGTGGCTCTTGAATCAACTCGCTTTATCTTCTCTTGTGGTGTCACAAACGTCGGCGGTTCTTAAAGTTAATTTCACGCAGGCGGCCCAGCAGAATGTGAAGGCATTACGAAATTACAAAAGCAAATTTCAAGCGAGGGATTAGATCCAGTTGTGTGCGCAACGAAAAGAAGGAAAGAAACAAAAGAATGAGAAAAGACCTCAGATAACTCCTGAAGCACAGTTGCCACTCCATAGCTCGCTAATAATTCAAAGCCAGCGGTACTTACACAATGAGAACTCCATATTGATTTGTTCCGTATTCTGGTTTCTGTATGGCGAAAATAAAGGTTAGTGGTCATGATTGTGAGTTTCGCTCAGGTACTGGAATAAGTGAAGAGGTCTAGCCTAGAATCGCCAGCATTGCCCGCCGACGTGGTTCATTGGCGCTGATTGTTCCGTCGACGCTCCTGGACGTCGCTGATTGGAGATAAAAAACCAGCTTTGAAGTTAAGGGACAACTTACGCCCTGGACTGACCACGCGATCAACATGCCCATTAGCATGCCCCACCAAACGACGGCACACACCACGGGAAGCTGCCAGTGACCAAAGACTTTTAACATGGCTAGTCAATATGTGGTGAAATTAAAAGGAACTAAAAAATCAAGAAACACGAACGAGAGGGAGAACAGATGTGAGAAAGGGAGCTTCAGAGACTGGAAAACGTAATCTAGTAGAAACAGTCTATATATCAGCATGGAAAAAACTGATCCTGAGTAGACTCGCATTAAAAGTTAGTAGCGGAAGAATCCAAACAAAAATCAAACAAAACAAAATATTCCACAATAGTTTGGCTCAGTGTTTTTTTTTTCTTCTCGTTTTTTAAACCCGCGGCCTTTAGCTGTAGCGAGAGACAAACACCGGCAAGCATCGACGGTGTTTTGGGCGTGGCTATGTCCTGGCCGGCATTGAAGCTGTACCGTTATGCGTTCGTTCCGTGGTATACCAAGCCAAGCCATCATGACAAAAAGGTTAGGGGACTCACCACAGCAGCACGCAGCATAGTGTCTCTGATTCTTAATCAGCGCGAGTCTGGGTATAATAGTCCGCAGTTCGCAGCTGAGCGGGAGAGCGGCTGCATTTCTAAGAGAGTACGCGTGTGCTTGCCCTGCCAAACCCAGATACATGAGGTGTCTATGGCGTCTCTGACATTTGCGACCACGCAAAACTATGCAGCGCCTTGCTGAGCGTTGCGCACCAGTAGCCTCTCAGCAAGCAACAGCCAATCTACCTACCCACCTACCTACTGACTACGGTAGATTAGGTCACCACTGGGGGGCCTCCACCATGGCTCGTTCCGTGTGCACGGGATAATGACAAATGCAGCTTGGAAATTTGATTGGGGTCACATCAGATAACCTTCTTTGGGATGTGTTATCCGCGCCTGGCATGGACCAATTGAGAGTTATCAGATTTTACCCCTACCCTCGCTCAGTCCCGAATTATTATTCTCTTTCAATTCAGCAAGGCTGAGATCATTCATCGGCCAAGCTCAAGAACGACACGAAAAGGTTTGCCGAACTGCTGCTAAGCGAGAAACAGAATGTCGCCACGATCCATCAGTATGGACAATGTCAACCATAAACGGCCTGCAACTTCTCTCAAAGATGCTGGAGATATCGAGCAAGAGGCGAGCGGCCACCAGAACAAGCACGCACGCGTTGACATTGACTCGCATTACAGCCAGCAGATTCTGAACACCCCGGATGCGCGAGCGGGCTCCGGTATGGTACCACTAGATAACTCTTGGATGATCCAGTCAATGAGAACTTCTGAAGACGGATCCGGCGCCACGTCGCCTAACTCGCTTTCAGGGTCCAGGAGAAACCATATAGTGAGCTCTATCCGTAACAGTGCTAATTTATCTCAGTCGCCCGAGACAGTATGTTGTTTCTATAGACCTCTTTCGATTTTCTCTCTAACATTGCCGTCAATAGAACGCTACCGACTCTGGGACCGAGTTTACAAATGCTGGGCCGTTGTATGCTGGCAGCAGCAACAACAGCAGCAGCAAAGCTAAAAACCGTATTCGCGTTGCTAAAGCCTGTGACCGCTGCAAAGTGAAGAAAACTAAATGCGATGGTTTGAACCCATGCAAGCCATGCTCCAGGCACAAATTTCAATGCTTGTATACTCCCTCAATGTTCATCAAGCCGCCGAATGAGATGTCTGAGCCTCCGGAAGAAGCAGAACCTGTGATAAACGTGAAAACTCTCTCGGCTGCTGTCGACGAAGCCAATCGGACTTCGTCAAACGTGGAGAAAAGAAACGCTATTATAGGTGTCAACAAACCGGCTCTCATGGCCAGACTCCGGGACCGTGTGACTGTACTGGAAAATGATATCCGTCGCCTCTACCAACAAATTCGCAACAACGGAGACAGCGATGTTGCTGGTCTGTTTGGTGAAACATCCCGCAAAAGCGATTATGTTGCGAGGCAAAATCCTCCCCCCAAGTCGTCGCTTGAAAACGGCATACCCTTATCTGCATCTATGCCTCCGGTAATAGATCCGAACCCACTAGTGGGCGGCCCTAAAATCATGTCTCCTGGTGCCAGGTCACAGCGACGAAGGCCCCAAACGCATGCGCTAGGAGAAAGCAACTCCTCGGCTAGTTATGGAGAGTCTGAGTCAAGTAATCCAAGCAACAACATAGACTACGCTTACTTTAAATCGGGAAGTTTCAAGTATCAATTTATGAAGATGCGGTACTCCAAACGATACGCCAACTATCTACCATATCGATTTGGAATGGCGCTTTTGGAGGACATGACTGATGACGAGAGAAAACAAGTCGATGTGCCCCGTGTCCAGTGCTATGGCTGGAACATGTCAGGCGTTCACTACATCAAGCCACGCCAAATTCCCGAACCTGTGATTCTTGTTACAGAGCCCATTGCGAGATCGCTTTTGGCCTATTTTTTCGACAACATTAATCCGCTGTTTTCGATATTGCATAAACCCATGTTCATGGAACAGTTTGATACTTATCTACTGACTCCGGACAAGAAAGAATGCCGGCTGTTCATGACCATTTTACACGCCGTGTGTGCCATAACTATAAGATATGCTGAAGTTTGTGAAGGCCGGCAGTTTCACGCTGGGTTGGAAGAAAAGCTATTTGACGACGCACATTCTACACTGCAGGCATTTTCTTTTGAATGGGAAAGTCTCGAGATCATTCAGGGATTCCTGCTGTTGACATTATATCTGCGGGCATGCCATCGGCAACCGTCAGCATGGGGTGTACTGGGAACGGCGATTCGAATGACACTTGGAATGGGCCTGAATCACAAAACCCGGGCTAACACTTACACGAGTGACTATGACCGGCTCAAGCATGAACGTGTATTCTGGGCGTGCTTTGTCATGGATCGCACGTTTTGTATTGACTGCGGGCGCCACTTTTCGTTCCGTGAAGACGAAATATCCATGCCCATACCTCATTATTATGTCGACGATGGCTGGCAGACTCCTATATCAAACGCGTTGCTCCGGCTATGCCTTTCCCTGAGTGATTTGGTTTACGACCGAGACCTGGATCTTAACACAGACGACTTGAAAAACATTAAAGCCCGGCTCGCGGCATGGAACGAAGCTATGCAGGAATTTGGTCTTGACAGCGATACAGACTTAACCCATTCTAAGCTCCCTGCTGCTCTTGTTGGTCATTTCCGCTTGCACTATTACAACAACTTGTTTTTCATTCACATGCGTTCAATCTATGGGTTGGTTGGACTTCAATGGGACTCGTCCCAAATCGACCGCCATCTCTATGTGCAGTGCGTAAAGGGTGTGTTATCCGTGACATCGACGCTATCAAACCTCAAGCAACTTAAAACGCCGTGGTGGCTTGCGTTATCAAATCTTTATCATGCTGGGTGTGTTGCGTTGCTATTATTGTATAACCAAATTGCAGTACGCGAAATGGGCCACGCACTTTCCGAAATCATGCGCCTGCTGACAGAAATCGGTCAAGATAACCAGTTCATCATGGCCAAAGAATGCATATGGTCTCTTAAAACGCTCAACCACATGGTGTACATGAAGCTGAACGAGACGCGGACCCTGCTGCCTGCAGCAGGCATGGATCATGGTGCTGCCATAATCAATAGGGGCAACTTTTCAGCCATGGGTGTGGTGGACCATCAGGGAAACGAACAGCTTTACTCGGGTCGCAGCAACGGTGGCAGTGGCAGTGGTAGTGGTTTTGGTGGTGGTAACGTGAATGCTAAAGAAAAGCGGCCACCGCCGTCGCAAAGATTTGAAAATAGATCTAATACTGGGGTTGACCATACCGATATTGACATTGATCAACAAGCGCAAGAACTACAAGGCCGAGAAATCGGAGTTTCCGGAATCGACGTCTCACCTGGTATTGGTCTTAGTACTGACACAGCTAGCGGGCCCTTAGATCCATTAGGGCTGCTCAACCCGCCATCATCACTACCGGCACTTACTGGTGTCCCTGAGCCAGGAGGGGGCTACCTCAAGCCAGGCCTGTTTTCGCCGTTACAAGAAGAGAATGATCCGTTGATGAGCTTGGAATGGTTTGATAAATGGGATTGGGATGTGCTGGGATCGAGTATGGACAATATTATACTGGACAACAATAAGACCTAAGGGAGCTGCAGAGCCGTCGGCTCTAAACTAGTCGAGGATTGAAAAGAGGGTCTCGCATTTACGTGAAGACACTTGGATTTCATGAACTGGATGAATGAATTTACTAGCCTTCATTCGTCGATAATACATAACTTAATTTCTTGCTTTACTCTCTGACACAAACAGTAAACTCATTCACAATATAACAGCTACTTGACATCCTTTTGAGCATCTCGCACTAAAGCATAGCTCCTATCAAAATACTGGTTCGGATGCGTAATTGAATCCACGTACACTGTTTTATCATTTTTGTGCGTAAGCTCATATACGCGCGTACACGCGACATGGAACCGGCTCGCATCCACATTGCTCTTGATCTTGGCTAATTCTTGTTTATCTGAAATGCCCATCCGTTGTAACGCTGCTACCAAGTTGTCTGTGGAAAACGACCGGTACGGGCACCCGTGAGCGTCGCCTCGCGCGGGCTGCGTTTTGGATACATCGATACAAGACATAGGCTTATAATTAATGCGCCCACCTTCCAGTCCGTACTGATGTCGAATATTGTACCGGTACTCTTTATTGAACTTGTCTTCTGTGATGGACGAGAACTGAGACCGCCAAAACACGACGGCTTCTTCGACTGAGAGACCAATGTACCTAAGAAATAGGCCGTATTGCCTTCTGCCCTCGTATTTCAGGTGATGGGTGGACACGAGCGCGTTGTGCATGGTTTGCATGCAGAGCGGGAAATGGTGGTTTTGGGCTAGCCCGTTTACCATTCCGGCTGTGATTTCTCCCTCTGCGCGTCCGCCTCCTAGTCCGTTCTCGTCTCCCTGGAGGTAGGTTGATGTTGCCGCAAATCCGAGTGCCAAATGATTCAGGAGCGGTACCAGCCGGTCGTCTTCGTCAAGTCGAGGCAGCGCGCGAACCGTCTGTATTAGAGATTTCTCTAGCTGGCTTACAAACTCAGCCACTACTATAGATTGCTGGTGTGATACGGGGACATAAGCTTTACCGTTCTCGAGATACACTTTGCGGGCCTCGACCAGATCGGCCACACGCTCGAAATCTACCTTGAAAAATTGTGGTTGCTGCTCCTCTGATGGCATCAATGGCTGGACCTCAACTGATTTTGCACCAGACGCGTTGGCCAGTTTGTCGTAGAGTCTGTGTACCTCTTCAGCAGATACTGGCTCCCATGCCAGATTCAGGGATTCTATGAAAGCCTGGCGGTCATGAGCATCGTCTGAGTTGTATCTGATTTTGAAAAGCGTAGTTTCCGCGTGTATAAACCGCTGCCTGAGTTCTTCTGATCTGCAAAATGCGAGCCTTAGAATAAAGTGGCTATAATGATCTTTAAGCCGGCGGTGTTCTTCATTAGAATCATCGTACTTGAAAGTTTTACTCTTGATTCCCACTGTCAATCCAAGCGAACTTGTCTTTTCCATTCTAGCCGACGATAAGTTTGAATTGAGCGGGAGGTATTTGGCAATGAGCGGCTTGAGGACAGTTTCCAGCTCACCAATCGTCTGATTCCGTGCCAGCCGCGACTCAATCTCGCCGAGCACCTTCATCCGGTCGATCGCCCATTGCTCAAACTGGTCCAGTGTGATCTCGAACTGCGGCGGCCGTGAGTACATGTTGAGACGGAATGGGTATGATGTAGATATGGTGTGGTGGGCGGAATCGCCAAAGTTCTTACGCTCTTGAGCACGTCGTCTTTTAGCTGTTTGCCTGTACATGGTGATAATTTCTTGTAAGTGTGTATAATTAAGATGGCTTGTGATTGTAGACTGGCGAACGAATACAACTTTGAACAACAGCTGGGGTTGAAGATGAAGTGAAGGTGAAGAAATCAAAAAAAAAATAACAAAAATAAATAAAACCAGAAAATGATACGCGACGCGAGTAATTGATTTCCTCATTTGGCTAATTGGGAATTACAAAGTATAAGCTATTTCTGACATAACCATTCGTAGTTCCGCTTTTAAGCGAGTTTTGTGTATCTTTGAATTTGCCGTCTTTTCATTCACGGCACCAAAAAGTAACAAATCTTCTACTTCTTTCAGTTCTTCCTCTCCAAATATTGCCGTCTAGATATCTTGTATCTACATCAAATTCTACGAAGCAAACCCACCTACAAATACAATGACCGTTCCAGACAAGTACCCGGCTAAAGCGCATGCCCAGCGGGTTGCTAAGGTGCTGGGCCCAGCCCACAAGCACTCAACCATCCTGCTGACCAGCACGCTGGACGTCCTGTTTCCAAATACTGACATGTCTGCCCCCTTCAGGCAAGACCGAGACTTTAACTACCTGACCGGAGCGTATGACCTGCACGATGCCCTGGTGACTTACAAAATTGCTACTGATAAGCTCACATTGTGGCTCCCTCCCGTTGATGAAGATGATGTCATGTGGAGCGGTCTGCCGCTGAGCGTGAATGGTGCGCTGGAAAAGTACGACGTGGATGAGGTCAAATACATTGGACACGATTTGCACTCATTCGTGGCCGAAGCGACCACAGGCACCCAGGGTGAGAAGATCATTACCTTGCCAAAGTTGAATCACTCCAATGAGTTCATGACCAGTGCCGTCGTTGCTGAACCAAAGCTGCGCGAGGCCATTGATGAGGCCCGGGCTTTCAAGGATGCGTACGAGATTCAGCTCATGCGCAAAGCAGCCGAGATCTCAGATAATTCGCACAAAGCAGTTATGTCTGCGCTACCGATCGAGAAAAGCGAAGGCCATATTCATGCCGAGTTTGTCTACCATTCTATGCGGCAAGGGTCCAAATTCCAGGCGTATGATCCCATCTGCTGCTCGGGCACAGACTGCGGTACATTGCATTACACGCGCAACGACCAGGACTTGGGTAACGGGAAACTTCTTGTGCTGATTGATGCTGGTGCTGAGTGGCAGAACTATGCGTCTGACGTGACCCGTGTATTTCCAATCTCAGGCGAGTGGACCCCCGAGGCGCGCCAAATCTACACAACGGTCTTGGAAATGCAAACCCAGGCCATGCAGAAATGTGCGCCGGGCGTTTCTTGGGACTCGCTGCACTTGCTGTGCCATGAAATTCTTGTAGCCAAGTTCCTAGAATTTGGCATTTTCCAAAACGGAACCGTTGCTGAGATCATTGAGGCCCGAACGTCGGTTGCATTTTTCCCGCATGGATTGGGCCATATGCTGGGCATGGATACGCACGACACGTTTGGAAACGCAAACTACGACGACCCGGACACCATGTTCCGATACCTCCGTATCCGCCGTGACCTGCAGGAAGGGTTTGTTGTGACCGTTGAGCCTGGTATTTATTTCAACAAATTCTTGCTGGAGCCGTATTTGAAAGACCCGAAACACTCGAAATTCATTAACACAGAAGTGCTAGAAGAGTACATGAGCGTGGGTGGTGTGCGTATTGAAGACGATGTATTGATTACGGCTACTGGATACGATAACTTGACCAAGATCACGAGTGATCCTGATGAGGTTGCTGATATTGTCAAGGCAGGCATTGCAAAGGGGCGTGATTACTTCCATGTCATTGTTTGATATTTTTGTTCATGAATAGTTGTAGTTTATTTTTGATTTTCATTTATTCATTCATTATCTCTTCTTTCCCGTTTAACTCTTTACATGTAAGGTTTATTGATGATTTATTTCATGTTGAGATCTATAGATCCTTGAGTTGTGGAGCTGTAGTTGTAGTTAAGTTGTATCAAGTGAGCCATAGCATTTGTATAAACCAGCTCAATGACTACTGATACTACTACTACTACTACTACTACTACTACTACTACTACTACTACTATTACTATTACTACTACTATTGTTGATACTGCTGTTGATACTACTATTTGTAAGGAAAAAAATATGAAGACAAAAAAAAAAAGGTCTTTTCTCATTTTATAACAAATCATGGACTAGATATGGTATTTGCAAAATATCTTGCAGTTATGAAGATCATCTTATTCAAATGATGATAAAACATGAGAAAAAATCAAAAAAATCAAAAAAAAAAAAAAAAGAAGTAAAAGTCTATATTAGATGATGAGCCTGGAAAACCTGGCGGTAGCGGTGATGGAGGTGGTGATTGTGGTGTGGCTATCTAGATCATGTAAAGAAAGAAATAAAAAATAAAAGGGAATAGTGTTTCTCATATTTGATGGGTAGTAAATTGTTTTGCTTTTTTTTGTTTTATTTTTTGTTCTCAAGTCTTTCTTTTTTTTTTTTTTAATTTCAAGTGCGGTCGGAGATATTGGAAGGCTCGTTATCAATATATTTGAGAGCTTCGTCTACCGACCTGAAAAACATGTCTTCACCAGCAGAACCTGAAGCCACCGATAATCGGTGTGTTGACGGCGCGCGCGGAGAAGATGCGTTTGTTGCTATCCCCGCCGAAGTTGTCGTAGTGGCATCTGTTCTTTTCGTAACAAGCTCGGTTATGCCAGCCAAGATGAACCTTTTGCGAATACTTTTCGAAATGGGCATTCTCGTCAACAGCACGGGAATCCCCCGCTCTTGCACATAGGTTTGCACGATTTCCAATAGAATCTGTACCGCGCTCGAGTCACATTGCGTCATGCCGTGGAGATCGATAATGAGATGGCGAGTCATTTCTTCTTGCCGGATGCGAGGATACGACGGGTGCACGCGCATCGTGCCGTACACTTCGAACCGACGCAGTCTATTGCGGAGGTCTCCCGTGTTGGCGAAAGTCAGCGGCTCGGGGATCTTGACAATGAGGCAGCCGTCAATTTCTTCAAGCCGTTCAGGTTGCAGACGGTCGGCGTTTTCAAAAATGTTGGTACCAGGCACGCGGCCTAGAATCTGGATACGGGGCCGCGTGGCATGATGAATGACGCGGATCAGAGAGAATCCAACTCCAATGGCGATACCGCTTTCAACCGACAAGAAAATGGTTGAAACAAGCGTTAGAAACAGTGTAAATAGGTCTTGGTAGCCACCGATTTGCCAGTAGAACCTTATGTCTTTTGGGGCCTCTTCAATGAGCGACAATCCGACGACCGAGATAACTGCGGAGAGCACGCATTTGGGCAAATAGTAAAAGTAAGGCATGAGGAATGCAATTGCTAAAATAGTGACGACGCACAGCACTATTCCCGAGAACTGTGTGCGTGCACCAGAAAGCGCATTGATCTTGGAACGTCCGTACCCACCAAAGGACGGTAGAGCACATACTAAAGACCCCATGATGTTAGCCACGCCCAAAGCGACCAATTCTCTATTTGCCGATATCGACAGGTTGGCAGCCACGCCTAAAGACTTGGCCGCAATAGTGGATTCAAAAAAACCCAGAACAGCGCAGAAAAATGCAGATGAAAACGTCGATTTGAAAATGGACCAGTTTGCCGAATTTACGGGGAACTTGACATTGACGCCGCCGGGCTTGATTTGGCCGACAACAGCCAACCCGCTTTCATCGAAATCAAAAATGTTTGTAATGACCGTTGACGCAATGACAACAATCAAAATCTCAGGCACAAAGATGATTTTTCTATACTTTGGCATGAGTTTGGCCTTCAGCAGGCGAAATAATATGATAGTAAGTAAAGACGAAAAGGCCATGACGAACGTCAACCGATGTGCCTCGTGGGCATGGGAAAACAGAAACGAGAGTTTTTCAGTGACGCTGGTATGGGCTCCAATAGTGTGATGCATTTTCTCCAATAGACCAAGCTCGCTCGGCAGCTGTTCAATGACCATGACGACACCGACTGCCGAAATGAAGCCGCGCAGCAAGGCGCGCGACAAAACGCTGTCCAAAAAACCAAATCGGAGCAATCCGCCCACCAAGAGCACGGCACCGCCGGCGCCCGACATGAGCCCTGCCACGGCTTCTGGCGAAATAGCATCCCCGTGCAAATACGGGTCGACAGCCTGTCCCACTACCAGCGAGATGGCTGCTTCAGGGCCTACGACCATGTTAGGGACGGTCCCCATGAGAGCGTAGACAAAGGTAGGAACGACGAGGCCATACAAGCCAGAGACAGTTGGCACGTGGGCCAGGGATGAAGCGTAGGACATGCAGATTGGAATTTGGAAAGATGCAAGAGTGACTCCTGCGGCGATATCGCCTGGCAGGTTTGACGCTTTGTAGCGAGGGATCCATTCGAGGGCCGGGAGGTAGTAAGCCCAGTAAAAGGTTGCTTTCGGTTTTAGCTTGCCGTGTTCTGGCACGACGAGGGTCGTGGAAGCCGGCGACAGCGGTCTACGGGGCGTCGATGCAGCGGAGTCTCCAATGATGATGCCAGATATTTGGCGAATGTAGGGAGGTCTAGAGGGCTTTGTTTGATTATGACCCGTGGGTAGATGCTGGGTGGTAGCGTTGTAGGTGTGGTCAGACGTGGCTAGCAGCGAAGAAGACTCGTCTAAGTCTTCCGGCACGTGGCCAGGGCTGTTAGAATGGTTCGCGTCGGCCATGGCTGTTGGGGTGGTGGCGGTAGTGGTGGTAGTGGTGGTGATGGATGAATATAATGGCAGGCTCGTTGAAATTCAATAGCAAGCCCTTTCAGAAGAAGCAACGGAGAGGTGAAATAAAAAAAATAAAAATAAAAAAAAAAATAAAAAGAGATTTGAAAAAAAGCTCAGACCCAAAGTTGGGAGATCATGAATTCAGCAAAATATGCATATATAAATATTGATGACGATGTTGTCATTTAGGCGTACGGCACACCACACGGGATCGATCCCGAAACGGTCATGGGCACAAACCCGAGCGGCCGCACCGGAACACGAACGCGACAAGCACACGACAAAGCAACCAGTGCGAACAAGTGAATAAATAAACTAAAGAAACTGAGAATAAATTAATTACAGGCCTCCTGAATGCTCAGAATGTCTCGATCTGCCACAACGGAGTGGTCCATGATGAACTTGGCGTTCAAAGCATCGTTTGAATCCACGCGGTCGTAGCCTTCTTGCAAAGAGGCCACGATTCCCGCGCTCAAGTGCCTGCGTGCCAGCCGCAATCTCGTGACCTCTAGCGGGACTTTGATGCACCAAGTCTGATCCGACAGCTCCGCTATCTTGTTCCAGGGATCCAGGTCCAATAGAGTATACAGTCCCTCTAGCAAAACTATGCTTGTCTGCGGCGAGACCTTGACTCCGTTTGGAACAGGGTCCTTGACAGCGTGGTCAAAGGAAGGGAAATGCTGGGCGACGGTGTTGTCGTGGAGATGTTTGGCCATGGCCACCACGCCAGTGGAATCAAACGTCCAGTGCGCTCCACGGCGAGCATGCGCTGCTTTTGGATCTGGGAAAGCGTCGAGCTGTTGTCGCGTTAGGTGAAACCCATCCATTGGCACGATTGTCGTGAACTCCGGCACATGTGGGTGGGATTTTGAGTACAAAGTGGAGTCTGGGGAGGAGTCTGCTGTATAAGTTTCAGTTGCGAGGTCCGGGAGGTCGCGATCGGACGAGTACGACTCGGAGTCTGATGAGTCGGAGAGATCTGAGAGATCAGTTGAGTCTGACAAGCAGCTCAAAGCCGAATGGTTTGAAAAGTAGCCATAGAAAAAGGATGTCCGTTTTCGTTCAACGTTCATGTATGCACGATTGAGGATGTCGGTCACTCGCGACGCGAGAGTGGACTTACCGGAGCCGGGTGTGCCGCCAATGGTAATAACGACTCTCGTTTGGTGGGTCGCTTTGTATTTCGAGATAAGAAGAGAGACGGCGTCCAGGGCCAGGGAGTAGAACTCAGCGTCCATTGATGTGGGTTCAGGAGAGTATGGGAGCTGCGATTCAATTTCCTGCTTGATGGCCGTCCAGAACGAGACGAGGTCCTGGTCATTGACTGTGGGTTGTTGCTGGTGCTTGTGGTGCGTGTGTTGGTCCTGCTGCTGGTCATGCTCGCTATAGAAGAGGTTTGTAGTGGACGAGGAGGACGAGGAGGTAGAGTAGAGCGTGTGCTCTCTGAGGTAGACACGATGAGTAGACATGGCTGATTTTGATTGAAATTAGTGATTAGGTGGTGAGTTTTGGAGTATTCAAGGGAGAAAAAAAAAAGAAGGATGTGTCAAGATCTAAATATTAGAAAAGTTCCATGGGAAAGCATCCGAGTATTTATGAAAAAAAAGTCCAGGTGGAGTCCAAGTGGAGTCCTAGTGGAGTCCCAGATATGGGAGCACCTCCGTGTTATGTCGCTGTTTGGGTCTTGTGTCTATAGTATCAGATGTTAACTAGACGACGTCTATAGCCTTCTCTGTCCAGTCCGGCCCATGGCCTTATGTGTTTCTAGCTGTCACTTTTTCCCCAAAATCTGCCCTCAGGCACTGATCATCATCCATGACAGCGGCCACTGACAGGCACAATGTCGTCCGTTGGCTCATGCACGTACATGCATAGGCATGCCGATCCAACTGCAACCTTGAATGCAACGTCTTGCTGCGATAGATGTAGATCGCTACCACCGGGCATTCTTTCCTTTCTTTCCTTTCCTTTCTTTTTCTTTCTTTCTCCTCGCGAGGGCGCGCAGATCAAACACTGGAAGGCAGCCCAGAGCGGACTCAAATCGCTGAGCGGCCACGTCTGACAGCCCATTCCACCTGTTTTCCTTTTTCTTTTCTTTTTACCGCGTGTGTGTGTGGGTGTGTGTGTGATTATCTCGGTGCAATTTCTTTTTTTCTGGGTTCTGCTTCGGTGAAGCCCCTAAGATCCACTTTCGTTTTGCTTCTTTTGCTTCGTTTCTCAACGGTAACTGCACAGGCCGCACATGACAGGTTTCTTCTTTGGGCCTCTTTGCGGATCCGTTTGATGGCGGCTTGATCTCGCCGTGTCCAGATCCTGGTATCTGCTGTTGTTGCTGTGGGCTGCTGGCAGGCAAGATCTTGAGGGCAGCGCTCCTGTGGAAGCGAAGCAAAAGAAAATACAGACCTAGATGGCATCCGTGTCAACAGCTTTGCCGTGGAGAATGGTTTGCCAGGCCAGTCGGCCACTCACTGTAGTATGCCAGCAGCAGACCTGCAATCATTGAATCGTGGACCGAACAAAAAACAAACAAAAACAATAAAAATCGCCTTTGGCGGCTCCATTCCCTCTCACGACTCACTTCCAGTCCGATGAGCCTATGATCTACGTAGTACGCATGGTACCCGGTCATTTCCCCCCGCCCTCTCTCTCTCTCTCTCTTTCTCTTTCTTGAGTCTCTGAGGTCTCCTAAGTCTCTTGAGTTTCTTGGGCTCTCTTTCGTCCGTGATGCTCTCCTTTGACTCTAATTAAGAGCTTGAAATGCGCACTTGTAACGAACTGAGGCCAGTCATGCTGAAAGGCACTGTATGGCAGTTTGTTGCCGTGTATACCACCGTACACCACCGTACACCACAGTACACCACAGTACACCACAGTATTCCACGATATGTCACTGTATGTCACTGTATGTCACTGTATGGCCATGGCTGTCTACTGTATTGCTGTTCCTTGATGTTTTCCACAAGAATAGTAGACTACCACTGCTACCGCGTATGCTGCTGCTTCTTGTGCTGCTACCGTTACGGTTGGACCACCAAAGTCTAGTTCGTTCTCCGTAAAGTCTTTCTCCGCACGTTTCTTCTCCGTACGTCTCTTCTCCGTACGTTACGCCATGACGGCCCAAACCAGTACATCCGTCCATACGTAGACTACCGGTATAGATTACCAGCCTACAGCTGTATTCTGTACTTACTGGTAGCCTAGTACGGCCGTCATCGGTCATACCGCAGTGACGACTGTATGCATACGCATGGCCAGCTGCCATCTACCGGTAGCCTAGTCTAGTCGACTCACACTCATGCTCATACTGGCTCTACGGTAATTTCGTGGTAGAATCTTTCCACGAACAATTCGCACCTTTTTGCACTTTTAGGACTTCTCGTGCTTTTTTATTTTACTTTTTATTCATCTTTTTTGCAACGATTTGTGACCTATGTGTGACCATTTGTGACTTTCTGCAGCGTCTTGTCTTCACCTCTTGGTTTCTCTTTTAGAGAATTTTCAGCCTTGAGTCTTCCTTGGAGCAACGAACATCTTCTTTCAACGCCTACACTCCACCGCTATTATACACAACCGTTAAACACCCACTTGAAGAGACACGGTCATTCAGCCCGTCCCGCATTACAACAATGGTACCGGTGCGTGCACCGTTCATCCGTTCGCGTGTGCATAATAATAACTCTGGAGTAACATCAAGTTGTCGCGACTTGACCACAGTAGAATACAATACCTTGTTAAATTATCATCAGTGCTTTGCTTATTGAGCGTTGTTTGCTTGGAAATCGCAGTTCTATGCGCTCTTGGTCTTTTTAGTCGTAGCCATAGTAGCTACGTGAGAGCCGAAGAATTCATATAATACATGTATATATATTCTAGCTAGATGGTTCGTCCCCCATTGCCCACTCAAATCTTGTATCCCTCATCTATTGAACTACATCATGTCTATCGAGGGAAACCCAGACACAGTATAACCTAGTATTCGTAAAATGGCCGCTAGGTTCCTTGATACCCTCCTCCCTCTTCCCCCCGGCATCACATATCATCGTAAATTAACTTGGTAACAACTTCTTTTTTGCTCAACGTGTTTTCGGCGCGCTTTCGCCAGTGTGTGGAGTTGATCAGCCCACCTATAGCGAAATGGCCTGTGGAAAAAAAAAACACGAAAAGAAAAAGCATGCCCTTTGGGATCTAGTCGTATCCAATTTGGACTGGAACCTCATCTTCAGTCAAGTCGCCGGGAGTGAAAAAAAGTGAAAAGAAGAAAAAAAAGGAAGAAGAAATAAAATCACGTAGATCCAAGACACTTTACCCACAATTTACAACTTGGTATCATTCATTCTGGTGTAAAAAAATTAACAATAACGATTTTGATAATATTTTAGTTCGCTCAAGCTTTATATAGCACTCTACAACTCCTCGTCAGATGAAACATATGCGTCACCAAGCTCCTTCTTCTTTCTCATGCGCTCCTTCTTCTTCTTTCTCAGCTCTGCAGCAGTAAGCTTCTTAGCCTTCTTTGGTGCAACAATCTTGTTACCGAAAGCATCAAACTTGTCCTCTTCGTCACCCTTTTGGTCAAGACGAGGTCCGGCACCCTGTCCAGAAACCCAGTTGTGTCCGGAAGGAGTCATCTTACCGTCAAGAACGGCCCACACTTCGTCAGTAATGTCCTCAGTAAACTCAGCGGAATGGGTAATAATGACAATACCACCAGCAAAGGCCTTAAGAGCCTTAGACAAAGCTCCCAAAGAGTCTCTGTCCAAGTAGTTGGTAGGCTCATCAAGAACAATCAAATGAGGTCGCTGCCAAGTACAGGCGGCAAGCACAAGCTTAACCTTCTGACCACCAGAAAGACCACGGATACGAGAGTGAGAAACAAGCTCGGGCTCAAGTCCAAGAAGCTGGCAATGGGTCTCAATCTCCTTACGGGTAAGAGGGCGGAACTGACCAGAAGCAAGAGCCTCCTTCATATCAACCTCGGCAACCATCTTGGCGTGCGACTCAATGATATCGGCACGGGGAATCCAGGCGTTGTCAACGGATCCCATAGGAGTCCATCGCTCAGACTTGAGACCAATGTTATCTCCGAGCAAGAAAGAACATTCGTACTCGTAAGAGTTCTTGAACTTTCTTCTAGCGTGAACCTCGGCAACACGACGCATGGTACCTTCAATGGTGTAAATCTTATTCATGGAGTTCTCATCCTCTTCGTTGATCTGTCTGTTGGCACGGTCCATGGTTTCACGATCCTCACCAGTCTGGAAACGCCACTGAATGTACTCGGAAGGAGTAGAGTCAAGATGGTTATCAATATGGGCGAAAGCGTGCTGCTTGATGTAAGCAATACGACAGTTCTCGTGAACGTAAACTTCACCTTCGGTAGGAAGCAGCTCACCGGTCAAGACGTTGATAAGAGTGGACTTACCAGCACCGTTGGGACCAATGACAGCAATACGCGAAGAAAGAGAGCACTGGAAAGAAACGTTCTGAATCTGCGGCCTGGTGGTACCAGGGTACTGAAATGTGACGTTCTGGACCTTGACGATAGCCTTCTGCTTAGTCTTGACACCTTCGAGGAAACCAGGTTCGGGGAAAGTGAACTCGGCCTCAGAAGCACCAAGCTCGTAGTAGGACTTGGCAGAAGGAACCTTCTTGACGAACTCGGAAAGGTTACCCTTGTACTTTCTGAGCTTGAAACGCTCGTAGTGGATAATGTACTGGCAGACCTTGTCGAGGAAACCAGAGTCATGAGAAACAATGATGGAAGAGATTCCACAAGTGTTAAGGTAGTTGACCAACCAGGCGACGTTGACGGTATCCAAATGGTTAGTGGGCTCATCGAGCAGCAGGATATCGGCCTTGCGGAGCACAGCAGTAGCAAGGGCGAGCTTCATCTTCCAACCACCAGAAAGGGCAGAAATAGGCATGTCAATCATCTCTTGAGTGAACTGGAATTCAAGAAGAGTCTTTCTGATCTCCTCACGAGTACCAATGGGACCAGCGGTAGCAAGAACGTAGTCGGGAACATCGGTATCAGCGTGAGTTCCGTCAATGTCGTGCTCGACGTAGACGGTCTTACATTCCTCCTGGGAGGGGAAACCGTCGACCTGGCCGTTGGCAATAGCTCTCATAAGAGTAGACTTACCAGCACCGTTAGGACCACAGAGACCGTAACGACGGGCACGCTTAAGACGGAGCTGAGTTCTGTTCAACAGAATCTTGGCACCGTAAGCAAGAGAGAACTCACAGTTACAGAGATCCTCACCTTCATCGTCCTCCTCGTCGAACTTAGCGCCACCAGGAATGTTAGAAACAGACTTTTGACGGAGCTCCTCAATAAGGGCACGAGACTCCTTCTCGTGGAGGAAGACAGTGAAGAAACGGGTAAGAGCTTCAGCCCAGTCAGCCTCGTGGGTAAGACGCTCGTCAATGAGGTCACCAGCAATAGCAGCAGCGTAGGCAACGACAGTGTCAAACTTGGCATCAACCTTCTTATCCTTGAGCAGATCCTTGATAATGGCAAGGTTGACAGCGGTGTCACCAGCAGTGGAAACCTCAGGAATAACGTCATCGTCGCTAATCTCACCAACACGCTTGAGGGTGTTGACAGCACGAAGAGTAACGTCACGAGCCTCGGGATCAGCAATGTTGGAGTAGTTGGTCTTCAAGGCAGGGTACAGCTTGGGCAAGAAAGGAGCAACAACCTGGGGATCATCGACAAGCTTACACATGTTATCAGCGATGACGGCAGCCTTACGCTTGATGGTAGTGTCACGCTCAGCAAGACCACGGGACAGCAAGGGAACCATAATGGAGAGAGTGGCAGTGGTAACCTCAGCAACGAAGGTAGTGGCACCGAGCAAATGAACGGTCTCAGGAACCTCCTGGGGAGCAGAGATACACTTAATCAGAGCAGGAATAAACTTGACGATATCTCTGTTGTCAATGGTGTCAGTGGAGTGAGTGATGGTAGCGGTGGCAACCTTCTTGACCTCGGGCTTGGTGTCCCACATGGCCTCAGAAAGAACGGGAATGAGCTCAGGCATGCGAAGAGCAATCTGATCACGAGCAACGTCCACAAGGATGGCAATGGTCTCCAAAGCAGCAACCTTCTCTTGCCACTTGGAAGAAACGGAAACACGAGTAAGCAGGGCGGGGAGGAGAGCCTTAATAGCCTGGGGAGTGACGTTGGTGGCAATAGCCTTGATAGCCTTAACGGCAACAGTACGGACGGGAATAGATTTGTCACCAGCCTTCTCAAGAACATCGGAAGCAAGAGCCACAATGTAAGGCTCTACAGCAGCGGAATAGTCCTTAGAAGATGCAATGTAGGAAACGGCCTCCAGAGCATTTTGCTTCAGTGTGATGTCCTTCTTGTCGTTGACAGCGGCCTTGAGGTTGGCGAAAAACTTAGTAGGAGCATCGTGTTCCTCGATGGAACCGTTGACGAACGATGCGAGGGAAATGGCAGCAGTAGTGCGCTCCTCATCAGAGGAGGCGATCTTAAGGGTGGAGAATAACTCATCCAAGACCTTGAGAGACCCTTGAGCTTCTTTAGCAGCAGCCATTTTATGTGATATGGGATTTGATATAAATATAGAGAAAGAAAGGAAGAAAAGAGGAAAAAAAAAGAGGAAAAAGATTTCACCGATCTTTAAATGGGAGGGCGAAAAAAAAAAATTCATTCGAGAACGAAAAATTTTATTGAGGGTAAGGGATTATATGAAATATTGCTGACACATTATATTGCCTTTGTTGGTTGATTACATTCTAGATTAGGAAATAATACAGAGTAGTCCTTGGCCAATTGAGATTGCTTTATTGCGCATCCCCGACATGGATTCGAACGAACGACGTGCAAGTGCCAGCTATCACAGTTGAGCCAGGTAGACAGATTGAGGACACGCGTGCAAATTTAGTAGCCAGACTAAGTCACGTGGCTTCTCAGCTTTTCTATGGGGTTGTAGTTAAGCACCTCTATAACACATACATAACGCTACACTCGGCTGCAACAAAAAGCCTTGAGCATCACCTAATTCACAGATCAAGCGCAGATGGGCAGGCCACGCCCTAAAGTTAGCAAGTCTACGCTACGCGGCCAGCCTTTGGCCGTAAAAGCAATCCAGCGCTCTAAACTTCAGAAGGATATGGATATTGACGATCTTCAAGCCCGAATGCTTTTCGATCTAGCACAGGACTTGAGTGACACCGAGATTCTCAAAGTTATAACCGAAAAAGTTAGTATGGCCGATATCTCAGAGGTTGCACAGGAGTTGCTTGGGACTTCAAAGAGCGCGGATCTGGAATATTACAAGAAGAATCCGGCGGCGTATGTCAAAGAGCTTCAGAGAATTGCGCGCGATGTCATGACGGGCGAGGGGTACGCGAACGATCCTGAGCTGGATGATGAGACAAATGCAATGCTCAAAGCTAGACTCAAAGCGTTGAGGTACAAGGTTTACAGCACCTTAAAACATGGTGAAAACACTGCCAAGAATGGAGAGTTCACAATGCCGGCGGGCTTGAACAATCTTGGAGGTTTCGTGAGTGAAGAAGAGGAGGGCAAACCGCGCCGGGCAGAGGTATCGGTAAAAAGAAGTGAAGTGAAGAGAGTAGAACAGCGGCCGCGTCGAAAACCAGCCGAAAGCATTGAAACTAAAACTAAGGAAAGTGAGGTAGACGAAGTTGAAGAAGAAGACGACGACGACGACGATGATGAATACGATGGTGATGATTGCGATGAATGCTGCTCAAATCCTGAATGCGAAAACTATTCAGTCGAAGCGCTTCGTGGCCTTCACCTTCCGATATATTCTCTCTTGCTCAAAACAGGCAGCCGTCATCCAGATGTTTACAGGACAGCGGCGAACCCGGACGACGACACAAATACACCCAACAGTAGTAGTAAGCTAGATCCCACTTCAGCGCCAGATGAAGCACCGCGGCAAAAGTCATTCTCGCATCTAAACTATCTGTTCCTACAAGACAACCTAACCTTCGGGACAATGGGGCACAACCTTAACATCTTGAGAACAGTTAAAGCTTATAAGCATGGAAACACACCACGGTTCATGAAAGAATTTGACCAAGCCATGGCACAATATGAAGGGTTTGGACTAGATCCCACTAATGTGCGGGATGCGCGAGCCCACATGCCGAAGCCTATGAGAACTATGCGGGCTCAGTATTATAACAGGTATACCAAATCGGATGGCAACAACATCATGGAGGATCCGTCCAGCTCTTCAACAGGGCAAACCAACAACGGCAGTACTACCGACAACGATGAAACTGAAACCAAAGACGAGACTAACCAGTTTCGCATGGCACTTGTCCCATCCAACCATGGCGATTACATGCTGACCATTTCCCTGCTAGATTTCGTCAAGCCAATCATCCAAGACGGATTTGTGCGCGTCAATGGACACAAAGTGGCCGCGAGACTCATGACCACTGGTACAGATTATATGCCGTCGTTTGTTCAAGCGCTTGCTAGATTTGTGGGTAAACCTTTTGAGCCACAGGTAGAGGAGCCGGCAGCTGCGACATGTTCGGCTGCTAGCAAGAAAAAGCAGAAAACAATACAAGGAGGAGGACTGAAAGAGGCTGATCAGATACCAGTGTTGGCAAGTCATGAAGCTCATGAACGAATGATCGCGGGCTTAAGGGGATCGCTAGCGCTTGAGCTTCGAGAAGGGTTCTTGAAAGGACGCGTGGGCAAGCTTCAAAGCATGATTCAAGAAGGGAATCGAATTCTGGAAGCCAAGGCTAAAGCTCAAGCTTAGACTACGTGGAATTTATAGTTATTTATTGAGAAAAAAAAAATTTGATTTAGACGAGAATATACAAATGGTTTTGTCTTTTTTAAAAAACGAAATAAATTAATGTCTACCTAGTTCACCCAGTCCAAAACTTTGATGGACAAGACTACAATAAAAATAGTCGTTGGCAAAGTAACAACTGCGTAACCCCAGAATAGCACACCGGCCATCTCTTTTTCATAGATTTTGTTGAGCTGGCAAATCTGAGATAGTTGAATTGCGGGAGGAGCAATGGTAAGAACGAAAGCAACAAGAAGAAAAATGGGATCATCAAATATAGAGACCTTGATGAACTTTACGCAGAAAGCGATAGTGGGGAGGATGATGATGGACGGCAGAAAGATTCGGCTCATTAGCGAAGCAACTATAAGCTTGCCGTAGTGTTTGGATGGAGGGGCAGTGGAATCATCTGGGGCTAGATTTGATCCAAGAATCACGAGAATCAAGGGAATGGCAATGGAACCAAGCTGGCGAATAGCACCGGTCACAGTATGTTGTAAAAAGCCATCAGCGTAAAAAAATTCATTTTTCAGAGGAGGAATGGCGCCCACTAATATAGATATCAGCATGGCCCACAGCGGTGGGTTCATAACAGCCATGAACCAAGTATAAGCGTCGATTGAACCACGTGCAATAGTACCCACAACTGGGACTTTTTCAATGCGATAAGGAATGTGGGTGACTGGCTTGCTTGTAGTGGCGCAAGCCACAGCCGTAGCATCACTTTCTGACCTGCCGCCGTTGTGTTGAGCACTAATGACAATGCCGGTAGATAAGGTAGATGTTGACGAAGAGTTTGAAGAGGACGAGCCTGTGAGGTTTGCCCTCGAGTTTGTGCGGGTGGTGGGGTCGTTAGATTCGTAATCGGGTTGGTTAGGTGAGAAACCAAGCAGCGAGTCTGTTTCGCTTGGCGCTAGGTCCGTAATCGTCGACACTGATTTCCCTTTTGATGTTTGAGAGGCGAACTTTGCATCGAAATCTGAATCAGAATAAACGCCATTCTCAATATCTTCGTCAATGATTTCTTGCTCTTCCAGCAAGAGCTCCTCAGCAGTAGGCTTGGCAAGGAGTTTGTTGTACCCCCAAGACCATCTAAGGACTTGTCCAATCTGCTGGAAAATAAGGAGGTAGAGAATACCTCTGGAGGCGATGTCGTCAGAATTGTCGTTGGGAAGATCGTCCCACTCTAGGCCGGGCAGGGTGTAAGCAAGCGCCACGGTAATAGAAACGGGAAGGGAGTTTGAGTTGCCAAAAACACCCATGGCCGTAACAAAGTTAGTTTCGCGGCGGTTGAAGCCGAAGAAACGAGAAGTTAATTTAGAGCATGAATAGGTGACTATCGTAGAAAAAGCGAAGAACACAGGGATAACAGAAATGTCAACTAGGGCCTGCAGCGATAAGGAAGATGCTAGCTTTGAGAAAATGAGGCAGGGCGTGAATACCTGGACATTGAGCTGAGAAATGTAGCGCTGAGCTACAGGCGGCAGGAGTCCTGCTTTTGCCGAGAAGAATCCAAAGAGGCAGACTACGAGGGTTTGCAAAGTCGCTTGAAAGGTCAGAGACACCAGCCCCAAGTAGGATACACTGGCCATTGATGTTAGTAGTATGTATAAGAAAGAAGTGAGAAGGAGTAGAGAAGAAAGAAAAAAAAAGAGAAAAAAAGAGAAAGAGAATAAACCAGAATATTTATTCATGAGCCCATGCCCAATTTAAATCTTTAATCTTTGCTTTTTTTTTTTTTTGCGTTTATTTTCGTTTTTATTTTAGATGCAGCCACCGCAGTCGTGCGCGACGACACCGAAATATGCAGATTTTCTAGTAATTTTACGATCAGGCTTACAACGTTACAGACTTAAGCTCAACACTCAGCCTTTGAGATCTAATATGTAAGGGTCTACAAGACCTACCTTGCTGCGCACAGTAGTAAGTAGGCTGCCAGTAGTTCAGGGACCTGGGAGACGATACGAACCAAAACAACCAATCTCCTGCTACGTTATCATTTTACTGCAGCAACCAGACTAGACTCAAAATAATCAAAATAATAACAACATATTCGAAGTTGTTTTGGACACACTCTGTTTATGGAGCTCTGTCGCTTGGGCAGCCAAACTAGATAAGGGCTTGGGCTAGGGCGGCCTTGGCGTGTCTCGATAGAAGACATCGATTGGAGGATAAAGATTCTTGTCCCTGCTAAGCTATTAAAGTCATGTGATGTGTGCCGTATTGAATCGCCACTAGAGCCCATGAACAGATCTCAAGCTTGGGCGAAACGGAAGTTAGCGTTTGCATTTGGCTTATCTGATCTTTATTGTTCTGGTACTCTTATGTACCTACCTAAAAGGCGGTATTGGCATGATTGTACTGCCCCCTTCTAATCCTTTTGATCCCCTCTTGAAGACACTTTTGCAGTTCAGGCAGCCTGTCAGTAGGCCAAGCATGACGTTATGCCCACTCGGAGTACGGATGTTTAATTTGCGAAACTGTACCATCATCATGAATGTCTCCTGATTGGGACAGGAAATGCATGGAATGCAGAGAAGCTTTTGTAAGAGCTCTGCTAAGACAAATCTAAGATCTTACCCGTGATGTCAAGGAGCCAATTAAAGCAGAACAAGGTTTCAGGCCTGCTCGCACCTCCCAGCCTGTCCCATAGCCAGAACTGGTGAATGGTAAAATCAAGAAATGTCTTATTACTGCTAGTGTTCTCAGTTAACGAGAACCATTAGACCAGTATCTATTTGATCAAACAACTGCTAATTAATGTCTAAGCATACATATTCAATGGATTCCCCGTCTCCTCGTACTGTGGCGCCACCGGCAACCACACCATCCGATCAGGCCCAATTTTCTACTCAGCAGCTACCACGCTCCAAACAAGCATCTCCTTCCATCGCCACCGCTGTCACTACAGCCCCAACTCCAACTACAGCCGCCCTGCCAGCTTGGCACGACAAGGTTCTGCCATTTATGGTGGTAGTCCGTGATAGCATTGCACCCACCTCTTCTCCAACCGGTACAGCAGGCGTAATACACCAGAACTCGAACTCTACAGGCTCGCCGCCGTCCGCAGTATCTGCGGTCATCGGATCTGCGTCAGATTTGGGCTCAGGCTCCGGCTCAAAGCCAGCCCCAAATCCAGGCCAGAATACAAACCCAGGTCTAGCTATAGCTAGTGGAAAACCGTCGTCCCCTTCTTTTCTGCCTCCTCCAGCACCCACGACGCAGGCCGCCACCGCCACAACCGCACTACGCACGATATATCCCGAAATCAAGTACGTATTTTCGGACGATGACTTCGCGCCCACAATTGATGTGCTGGACTCGGTGGGCGCTGACGACGCGTCGTTGATACTGGACTTCGATGAGACCGGTACGAAAGTTGTGGGGTTCAAGTCGTTATCGCCGGCATGGCAGATTACTTCTGTAACGAGTCATCAGAAGAAAGAAAAGAACAGTAGTGAGACTGGCCAACAGCAAAGCGGAGCTGGCGCGTCTTCAACTCCCGCGTGGGCAGAACTGGCCGCAGATGCAGACAGCGTAGCGCATGTGGTTTATGTGGATGGTATGCCGGCGGTCAGAAATCTAAATAGAACGTCGTCGACGTCTTTGCCGAGAAGATCTGTGCCTGTACTCCAGCAGGGAAACAGTAGTACAATCGACGGCGGGAGTACTAGCAGTAGCAACGGGGCTACTTCAGATGTAAAATCACTAATTCGCACTTTTCAAGAAAGAAACGAGCAGCTTAGGCATATATTAGCATCTACGAATCAGTTGAAGTAGGTTCAAAGCAGTATTACTCAACTTGAACTACAGGTAGTATATCAAATTGTAGCATAAAAAATTAAATATATTCTAGTTCGTTTCAGAAAGATCAAAAAAAAAAACAAGCATTGCAAGTAGTCTAAAAGAAATACAAGAAACATCGTAAACATGATAAAAGAATTACAAAAGTTGAAGAGCCCATGCTCAGTCAAACGTGAAGAAATCAAAAAAGAAAAATCAAAAAAAAAAAAAAAACTGAAGCAAAAAAGTCGTTATAAAATATTGGTCTTGGATCGTTTCTTACCAGGTGAATATACCTGTAAATATCCTGGCCGCCTCTTTTTGAGCATGGCTATTGGCTCCTTTATTACCGTAGATGTTGATGTGGGTTGTTGAAGCTGCAGCTGCTGGGCTTGGTCCTCGTTGCGAGAAGACTTGCTTATGTCTGATAAAGGGTTGCGCTGTTCCGTGCTAGCTGCTGTCGGGACCACAGACACAGACACGGGCTGTGGCAGTGCGGAAATACTTAGTGTACCATTTGAGCGTTTTTCAGGAAGCTCTGAAGGATAGACAATGACTCGTCGGCCCGGCACAACGGAGTCGTCTCTTAGATACTTTACCTCCTCGATATGCTTGCGCGCCTGCGCTGCTACCTCATGGCTCCTGTCTGCAACAGCATTCCACGCCGCACTCACATTGGCCTTAAAGTCAGACACAGGTTCGAACGCGACGGTTTCTTCAGCCGTTGCTTTGAGCCTACCCTGAGCGGTGGTCAGCTTGCCTTGAACATACTGGTCTAATTTCATGTACTGCGCCACGGCTTGTGCCGACCGTTCATCGCTGGCAGTTTTAATTTGCCCAACGAATTGATCAAATGATTCCAACTTAACACCGATATCGCTCACTTGACTTTCAATCACTAGGTTTATATCCTCGCGCATTCGTGTACCGCACTCGGTCATTTCTTCTGCATGCGAGAGTGCCAAGTTTTTCGAAGATACAATATTTTGCTCGATGCCTTTTTCATACTGTGGTAGAGTTTGGCTAGTAAGCTCTGTTTGCTGTTTTAGCACTTGTGACACGCCTTGCTCAAGCTGGCCATTTGCATTCGACATGCCAGCCATTTGCTGTTTGTCGACGGTCTGCCGCACTTCTGCTAGTCGCTCACGCAGACGCCGAGCTTGTAATAGTTCATGTTCCTTCATCATGGCTGAAAATTTGCCTATCAATTCTAGTCGTTCTTCTTCCGCCTTGACTTTTTCTTCCTCCAATGCCTGAGCCAGGCCAAACTCTAATTGTTGCTGGGATTGCTGATAAGTCTCTTTATTAGCGTCCTCCACTGCTTTTTTCAACTCCACAATCATTACAGACTGAGCATCCATATGACTGTGCAGCTCTTTAAACATCTTTTGGCAACTGCTTCCCAGATCTCGCAAGATACTAGTACTGTTTGTGTTGAATCGCGCTATTTGACTTGTCAGTAGCTCTCCTACCTGTTCAGATGCCGCACCGAGACCCGTTAGACCATTCGTGATTTTGTTTTTGATCTCACTGCGTACCCCTTCTAGCCCTTGCAGCATCTGGTTCATGGCGGCCTGCGACACTTCGTTCATGCTACCCGCTTTTTGACACTCTGTCTCCATTGCTTTTAGCATTTCGTTGATTTCTTGAATGGCCGACTCCAGCTTGCTGCATTGAACGCCTTTATACGACTGCACAGTATCATGTAGATTGTTTATTTCAATCTGGTTTTTGCTGCTGAAATCGTTCAAAATGGTCTCAAGCTGTGAATACGATTTGTTTATCGTTGAGCCGTGCTGTTCCAAGATGCTCCCGTTCTGGTCATCTAGCTTTTCACGTCGTTCAATTGCATCTTGCAAAGAGTCCAGATCGGACACTGTCATGTCTAATTTTTTAATGAGGTCGTTGCCTATTTTTATCAGCTCACCCTCAGCTAGCGCGTGTACCTTCCGCGCTTTCGTTTCTTGACTTAAATTCGATTTGGTCGATTTCAGCAATTGTTCTGTGTTGGCTAGGCTAGACATTGTGTCCGATAGCGTGTTTGAAGTGGATGTGAGCTGCTTTTTTGCTTCAATGAGTTGATTTTTAGTCGTATCCAAAACCTCTCGTGACGATCGCAACTGTCCATCGATGGTCACCAGTTTCCTTTCTTGCTCGTCGATTCTCAGCTGCCGGTCGTCATTCTCGCTGAGAAGTTCTTTATAATGTTCGTCTGTCAAGTATGTGCCATTCTTCTTTCTGGTGGCTTCCCAGTCGCGTCTCAACCGAATGAAATCGTCTGACCATTCTTTGAACATGGTAGTTTTCGATACCAACGATCCCACTTGTGCTTTATTCTTAATGCTCTTCGCCTTGCTTGCGTAGTCAAGTGTGCTAAGCGTCTCCTCTAAATTGATTTGAGCCGGACTTATGGTTGCAATGATACACGTGCGAGTTTGACCGCCTAGAGAGTCTTGTAGCAGCCGCGTGAGTTTTGACTCCCGATACGGGATATGCGGCGACTTGTCGACGAGCGCGTTTATGACTCGTCCCAAGGTGAGCAAACTTTGATTAATCATGCCTGCTTCTCTCGCACGCTTGTTTTCGGCACCAGACTTTCCAATATTTTCGGATCCCGCTAAATCAACAAGATTGATTTTTCCAACGATACAAGCGTCGTTGACCAGGGCCTCTGTGCTTTGGGGCGCACCATTCCGTATGCCCATGTAAACGGTGAGGGTAAAAATAGTATGGGACCTGCTGGATAAATCGTTCATTTTGGTTTCAGCGACCTGTCGTTTTCGCAGTCCATGTTGTAAAACCTCCAATCCGTGAGCAGCTGACTCGATGAATACTGTTTCTTGACCCCGCGTATTGCCTGTACTTTTTCGCGGGCCGGATGACTCAGTAATTGTGATTTTTCGCGCCTCATCGTCGCTAATGAGATCGCGAAGGTCTTCATTGTACAACTCAATGAACGAGCATTTGATAGCAGCGTCTACTCCTTCAAGGCTTAATGATGCAAAAAGCTGATACAGCACCCGCGGAATGATTCCTGCGTCATCTGCATATGTTCCATTTGTGACTTTATCATTTCCAGTCATAGTGTATCTATTCCGTTAGTCTCTGTGTCTTATTCTCACAGCTCAACACTTACGTTTTGCCCGTGCCCGTCTGGCCGTATGCAAAGATTGTACAGTTCATACCAGCAACGACCTCGGCGAGCATCGGGGCAACGACCTCATCATACACCATGCTTTGGTCTGCCTCAGGGCCCAGTACGTGGTCTACTTTGTAAGTCTTAGTATCCTGACCTGCCGCGCGCGTGGTGCTTCCGTCCAGTGAGACAACTACTTCCGTCGGCTGTACTGTCGAAGTGTCAATCACAACACCGCTTTTTGCCTTAATCTCGCGTTCGTTTCTTCCTCGGCATCGAACCACAACTTTAATATTAGAGCCTCCCTTCTCTTCGGGCGGCTGCGGCTGCGATTGTGTTTGTGATTGTGAGGTGGTTGTCGGTAATGCTGATAGCGGTTCGGGAGATACCGACCTGATTGCAGAGCTTTTCGACGCGCGAGGAATCGATCCTGAAGAAGCTCGCATGTTGGCTGTAATTCGCGAGCGCGTTGCTGGGATAGTAGATGTAGCAGTGTTTGACCGAGCTATAGATGGTGCTATGGCGGACGGACGACCTGAAAGCGATCGCGTAGTACGGCCTAAAACCATAGTGATTGTTTCGTCAAGAATTTTATGTAAACTGAGTGAACCGAATATCCAAGAGTTGAAGTGAAGACGTTACAAGCACAGAAGCACTTCAGGCTGATTTGATGTTCTGCTTTTTTTCAGAATTTCTGTGTTTTTTTCCTTAATTGTTGTTGTTTACTTCTGGGAGTCTAGTTGCCTCAGCAACAGACAACCAAGACACTGATGATGTAATACTCGTGAGTGAGATCTGCCAAATCCAGCTGAACCTCATTAAATCTCAACCTTTTTCATTTTTTCAACACCTTACTACGATGCTGGACTTCGGCTCGACGATCGAAAGTTGTCATGAGCGTAAATGAAGCTGTCGAGTAATGTTAGCCTGAACAGAACAAGACGAGTATGATGCAACTCATGGCCACCGAAGGCACGCACATGATTGAAGCTGCAAGATCGTTTAGATACCTATTTCCTTAAAAGCTAGTCAATGTTGACATTGCTTGTAGGCGCCTATGCAATGGCAATCAATTCCAGTGAAAAGAGGGTGAATGCTGCAGTCTGAACGTGGCTTTCGAAGAGTCAGTTGAGGAGCCGGACCCTCTAGTTGAATACCAGCAAGCTACCACACCACGCTTCCAGTCCGATTCTGGCGTTGCACTTCCGGACATTAATCAATCAGGACCTTCAATCATGGTCAGAGCGGCATCCTGAACGAATCCAAGAAGGCTTTTCCCAGCGAGCTGCATGGCTCCAGTATTAGAGCTGGAGAAGGCCTAGTTTTGAGCATTGTCATGCACTTCAATGTATAGAGTTTTGGTTGAAGGAAACTACGTTATTTCCACACGTGCCAGTCCCCAGGGTTTCTCATTTGATCGGGGCTGCAGCCCAGAGCTATATAGCGATTTTAGCGAAAAACACCAGCATGCCATAATACCCACCTTAATTTGGATTCCACTTCAATCTGATACCTGCTACTTTAATTGATTGTCCGTCTTGTCTATATACTGCCATCTCAGCGTCCTCCTTTCGTCAGCCATCGAAATTTGAATATCAAAATGCCATATATAAGAAGGTTGCTCAATCCTAGGCGGTCTAGGCAGACTCAAACTGCTACTCATCAGTTGCCTCCACCGTCAGAGATTGCTCCTGAACCTCCTGTAGAAGCTGACTCGGTTCCTCCAGCCTATGAAGTTGCAATAGCGTTGGCTAGAACATCAATCACAAGCTTACACTCTCTCGGGCCTCCGCCTTTATATACTTCTCGCGTTGCCAGTTCAAGTACTCACTCGCTTGAGGAAGAAGTTTGGGTCAACAATCAGCTTTCTGAGCTTTTAGAATCTGCTGAACCTGATACGATAGCCGCATCTTCGGTACCATATGAGCCTACGGAAGAATTCTACAGTCGACTTCGCGGCCTATTGAACCTTCACTCGGACTATTCGTACCTAATTACTCTCCGACCTAGCAGTGAGCACGACCCTTTAGACCCTGTGCCCGAAAACTCCATCATAATTCCTTCAGCTTCGCAAGACACATCACCTCACCCGACCTCTCAGTACAACATCCCCGTCTTGGATATATCCCTGCGCCGTCAAGCCCGACATCTTTTGAATCTCCCTCCAGATATTGATTATACCTTGTCCTTTGTCATTGATACATCAGATTTACCATTAGAGCCTATTCAATCCCTCACTGAAAGCACTACCCAAGTCGAAGCTTTGATCGAAACTCAAACTTTGAATTCTGTGTATAGTGAAAGCAATCCTCCATCCTTCATTTTGCCATCGACTTCAATTTCGAGCAACCTTGGTTCGGCAAACGCTCAGATTTCCGAGTTGCAATCTACTTCAATAACATCTGGCGAAAGTAACATTTCATTGTCCAATTTACCTTTTGCATCGACCGCGAGTGACCTAGAGTCTTTAGGCCCTCATCTCACTGTTTCGGAACCTTCCTCGATTGTGTCTAGCGAAAGCAATATCTCCTTGTCAGAATTGCCTTTTGCATCTACCTCGAGCGGCCCTGAATCAGTAATTTCTCAGCTTCCTGAGCTAGAATCTACTTTAATTGAAAGTGAATCGCCTGAAGGCCTATCTCTTCCACTAGGTAGTCAGTCTACTCTACAGCAAACTCTCGTTTCGCCTGTCTCACTTCCAGAGGAGATCTATACATCTATTCACAACCTAGATCTACAACGTCAAGATCAAGAAACTCCAACTGAGCCTAGCACTCAAGAAATACAGTTAATTGATCTCTCTGAACCCACGCCTCCTCAAGTCCCTGCATCAGCATCACACAATTTAGATCAACTTGATTTGCTATCTCTCGCAATTCCTGCTGAACAGTTTGACTTGCTTCTTCAACCTACCCTAGATTCTAATTTAGATTCAACGTCACCCGATCAAAATACAGTGCAGTTAACTTCAGCCTCATTTACTGACAATAACTCTTTTCCCTCCGATAACTTGCTCGATTTTGATTCTGATCCTTTGACTGGAGTACCGCCACAGCAAGTTCAATCACATATAACGAAAATGCAGGCCAGTATTCGTGCTCAATTGCAATTGGATCAGCTTCAACGCGATCTGATGGACTTTCCCCGTGTGCCATCACAGGCTCAATACAATAGGTCTGAAGATCACTTTCTGATACCTGACTCTGAACACATGTATGAGCCTACTCACCGCAATCATCTAACAACCCCTCCAACTCCTCCTCCAGTTTCTATGGCTTCTAGATTTCAAGATATGCAGGGTCTATCGTCTCCTTATAACAACTACCAGGGACCTGGCGCTATACCAGTAGTAAGGGCTCCAAGTTTTTCTCCTCCTTCATTTTCTGTAAATCAGTCTTCTCAGTCCACTTTGTCTCGTGTTTCGACCGATAATGCAAGTCAGATTTCAGACCTCCCTCTCTCTCCCAATTCCACAGGCCGTCGTCAAATTCATCGCGACTCTGAGGTATCGAATATGTCTGCTTTTTCACAAAGCTCTCAAAATTCCTCTCCTGCAACACCCACAACTCCTACATTCAGAAAGGTTCCGAGCAACAAAAGCGATAAGTCTGGCTTGAAGTTCGGTCGTTTGCGCAGGTCGTCCAAAAAGGACAAGAAAGGTGTTTTACCTTCAGAGAGTACAGAGATAGAGTTCACTCTCGATCAGGCTGGAAAGGGGTACGATTTGGGAGACACTGTTTTTGGGGTGGCTCTATTCAAACCTCAAACTGATAAACCAGTAAAATTTGTTTCTTTTGCACTTATAATGAGAGAGCAGTTGACAACTGGCAAGTATTTGCAGACGCGCGAGGTGCCATTAGATCTATGTCATATTCCAGCTACCAACTCTTTGGTCAATTCTTTTGCAATTGCTGGCCAGCAGTACTCGATAGATTTTGCTCTGAAGTTTCCTTTGGTTTTGAACTTACAAGATCTTCTTCCACTACAACAGCGCCTACCTCCTAGTTTCAAGAGTAAGGATCATGGGGTAGAGATTTCATATTACGTCAGGGCCATAATTGGACAAGACAATCCTACACCAGAGCTTCACAACGCCGCTTCCTATCAGTCAGTGACCATGACTCATTGCACACATGTAATCAAGCTGACCCCCTCATACGCTCCGCCGGAGTTTGACTCTAGATCAATTGCAAGTCGTCGCAGACCAAATACCAATGATGATTACAGAGAGACGGTGTTCAATCACATATACAAGGCCTCAGTGGATGTTATGGCCAAAGGGTTCTTGCGCAACGCCCAGATGTTCGGCATTGCAGAACTCCACATACTCGGGCTGCAAACTGTGTGCTTGGAATCTTCTGTCGAGGACTACAAGCCCATAGTCAAAGCTAACGTGCTGTATTTTCCCGAGCCAGGCACCCGTAAAGTCACTTTGCCTTATATTCACCGAATTTCCGCTGTATTGCAGGTCCGAACCTTTGTTTCTTCTGGCTCTGAATTGAAAGCATACCCCGAGGCAAACTCGTCTCGTAGCCATATGAAGACTAAAAGCATCAACATCTGTGATAATATTGTGGAACAGTCAGGCTGGACAAGACTTCCGCCACCAATGCAACTCAAGCAAAACTCGCTTTTGTATGGTTCGTCTCATGAGATATCTCTTGAATCTTTGCTTCTTAAAAATGAAAGTGAGAATGAAGAAGAGCTGGTTGATCTTGTGCCGACATATCTAGCTGGCTACTCTTGTAGGGAATATGAGCTAACGGTTTCGGTCACTTTCAATCCTCCGGCAATTTTGACCTTGAAAGTACCAGTAGCAATTACAGCAAAGGAAGATCCAAAGACATATTTGCCCTTTTCTGCCTACAATTGAATAGATTTTTTTGAATGTATCATAGAAAAACTGTATGTAACTTTGTGTAATGATAACAAGATGGTGGTTAAAAAATATCGAATATATAAATAAAAAAAGGAGAGAAAACGGAAAGTGCAGCTTTTTTTGTGTGAATATGGTTGAACTATAAGTTTTGTAACTGTCCTATTCTAGAATTCCTAGTTTAGCAAAACTACAAGTGTGCACATAGGCTTATAGACTTATCAATTGTCTGTACTCGCCCTTGGACCTTTTTGTCTACAATGAGTGCTACTATTCGAAAAGCTACTTGTGAGTTGACGTCCCCTCAATCTCCATCTCATGTTCATTCATTGTCATGATATACCGGTCCAGAGCTGCAGTATGCTACTTTGAGCGCGTCCGCTTTATCAAATTATAACTTGTAATATCCACCATTACTGGTATCTATAGCCCGAGCACATGTACAACTCAAGCCAGTAGTTTGAACAAAATTAAAATAGATCCTTTGGGGAAATAATTCAAGAAACCGGGCAAGAACTCACAAGTTCGAAAGGAATAGATATCAAGCCCGACTTTTCGGCCTCTGGGCCTAGTAACTTGAGACGTTGCGCCAACAACCTGTTGTATGAAAGCTAGTGGTTTCTATTTACCACATTTATCATTTTGAGTACGGCAACAATTTCGTACGATGACGAGCTTGTAAACGTGAGGGTCGGCGGTTCGATTCTGTAAAAAAAAATAGACTCTAATGAATGTATAAACTTTTCAGAGCTAGCATAATCAACTTACCCTGACTCTTAACCGCAAAACCACCACTTTTTTTCTCATGATCTTTGATATTTCTCATTTTTGCTGGTACAGTAACACTTTTTGGAGCCTCTGGAATGAACTATTAGTCCTTGCCAGAACTTGGACGTATCATATTTAACATGTCTTTTTTTGGTCTGGACACTGTTGTCGCTGAGAATGCGAAAAAGGAGGAGTATGTTACACATAGAGATTGCATTCGACGCATTGTACTAATAATTATAGGTTCGACTTTGCAGAGACTTACGATGACTTGGCCAGCAAGTTGGTAGAGGATAACGATGACCTGAACGACGAGACCTTTGGCGACTTCTCCGTTGCAAAGGATTTTGATTTTGCTGGTCAAACGGCGCGCGTTGCTGACACCATCGACGAAGAGCAATATGTGTTTGCGCGATCAAACAAACCTGCTGTTCAGTCGTCATTCAACCAGCCATCCCCGTCTAATCTGCCTGTTCGTAACTTGCAGCCCATTCCATATTTGTGGGGCGCTTCCGACCAGCCTGAGCGGTTGAATGTATCTGGCAATAAACCCAAGATGCTCTCTTTGGAAGAACTCGAGGCCCAGATGATGGCTAAAACGCAGTCGCAGCAACAGCAGCAGCCTCCCGTCATGTTTAACCAGTTTGGTTATCCTCAGCAGTTTCCCAATATTCAATATCCCAACATCAATCAGTATCAAGGATTTCAAGACCCTGCTATTATGAACTCAGGTGCCATTCACCAACAGTTTCCTAACCAGCAGTTTATGCCGCAGCTACCTATTCAACAGATTCCAGGGCAACCTCAGTTTCAGCAGATAGTACAACCTCAGATGCAGCAGATTCCTCAGGCAGTTCCTCAGCAGCCAGTTCAGGAAGCGCCTTATAAGCTGACTCCGGAGCGTGCAAACCCGGTTCCTTCCCTTACGGACGTCATTCAAGAGGACTTGTCTCAAAACACAGCTGAGCATGAGCACCTGCTGCGTAAGAGCAGAAAAATCGCACAAATTGTCAAGTACAATAATCTGATGTCTTCATGGGACAAGAACTTTATTACGAAAATTCAACTTCAACAAATGGTAACGGATGACCCATATAACGAAGATTTCTACTATCAAGTCCATTCAGCCATTCAAGCCCGTAACAACCCTCAGCAACCTCTTAATTCATTTGCGCGCACATATTTGTTTCAACGTGGACAGCGCAACGGGCGGTTCAGAAAGCACGATAACCCTTTGCAGCGTATGCAGCAACAGGTACAACAAGCGATTGCCAACGCCAAAGAGCATCCTAAAAAGGAGCAGATTACCCTCGAAGGTGCATTGGGCAAGATTTCTCTTGGAAGCGGTAAGCGACCTCGCCAGGCTCTCACACTCAAGAAGCTTGAGACAGAAAGCAAAGAGCCTCTTATATCGGTTCGAGCTTACGATTTGAGAAGTCTCTTGAAGCTCATTGAGACTATCTACGCCACTTTGCTTGAAATTGAAAGTCTAGAGCGATCACGCCCACAGCCTGGTCCAGAAGGTGAGGCCCCGGATAAAGATGTGATGGCGGAATGGCAGAGCAAGCTCAATGTGCAGGTGGACAAACTTTGGGAGGAACTCCAGGTGGTTACAGCGACGGACCCCAATAGCAACGAGGTTCACCCATTTATTGCTATTCTAAGCCACGACAAGGGAAAGAAGCTTGTGCCACGCATTTTCCGACACGTTTCTCAAAAGCAGCACTTGACAATATTAACCCGAGTGATTGCTCATATCGACACCCTCGACGTTGTCAAGGAAGGCGTGTATGTGGATGGACAGGACCTCAAACCCAAAACCAAAGAGTCTATTGATTTGTTTTCACAGACTGTTTTACCTCCATTGGTACACTTGATTTCTGAGTCTCCATTTGATGTTGTTATTGGATTGCTTGATATTTTGCTCAACTCCAGCAATGTGGTTTTGGTTGGCTCAACCAAGATTGGACTTGCTTTTTTGACTGTTTTGATTTCCAGAGCCGAGCTGATTAGCCAGCAAGATGAAGTGGCCGCAGAGGACCTTGATAACTGGCAGACGACATTCAACAACTTGTTTACCAAGTTGCAAGGTCACTTGTCTGGAATCTTCCCTCCTCGTAATGTGGACGATTCTTATGTCTGGCACTTTTTGGCGTCTCTGGCACTTGCTGCTAAGCTGGAGCACCAGCGAGTAATTGTGGACGAAGTACGTGAGTGCATTTTTGGCACAATGGCTGAAGCCAAGGCGCTTCCAGCAGAGTTGGGCCAACAAAAGATATCCAACTTGAACTTATTTTTGAACGTCATGGGACTGAATGCTACAACTACGGAGATCGGAGAGCTCAATCCAAGCGATTAAAATGCTTTTTGATCAAGGGCGCGCGAGATGAACTTTTAAAAGTGAAAAACCAAAAAAAATTCGAGGAGACCTATTTTGAAGTAATTGCAGGCTTCTGTATCAAAAAGAAAAATCACGAGAAAAAAACTGTGTTTGAGTTCAACCATGAAATGGATATATGAATTGTAAAGGGCGATGTCCAGCTGCAGCTGTGTCTGCAATATCGATGAACGTAACCGTAACCCCAATCGCTAAATCATAAGGGTAATTCCACATAGTAAATTGTCGTCCTGGATATATCTGAGCACGACTGCACATTTTCCAAGGATATAAAAGGATCCAGAGACATGAAAGAACAAGAAATCTTTTATCTGCGTAGACATTTCACCAACAATGGATAATGAATCGCTTACCAGTAGGCTCCATCGCAAGTAAGTAACATGTTGTTGTCAAATCATATCCTTTCTGTGAATTGAGATATATTTTTCTGGCTCTCTTCCGCACAAAGCCACTGCACAGGCTTCTATACTTGTACATGCCTTGCTAGCGCTGTCTCACCAAAATGATGTACGAAAAACAACAATCACACTGAAAATTTTGAAATCGTGCTCGGTTCTTGGCCTGAGAAGGTCAAGACTTTGTACTTTGAAACGTCCTTGTTAAACCTATCTGATTAAAACAAATGAAACACTATAATAGAGTTTCTTTGGAAAGAGACAGCGCGCGGCCGTTTTGTTCAAGAGCGTTAGTGAGGAGATTCACAGTTTTCGTCTTTTCAGACTGTTTGTCGCTGTGATGGAAATTTTGCTAACTGAAAAAAAAGATGTACTTAGGAATATCATCCCCAGCTTATGGTTGGTATGTGGAGCGGTAGAGCTTATTAGGTGTAGATATGTACACGAAGTAGCTGTAATATTAATAATGAGCTCCATCAATGAATCGATTCATGTCGTGGTATATATGTATTTGGTAATGAGGTCATTGATCGAATTTCTATCGGCCACGCAATCAATGGCCTTCTTCAACAGATTCAAGGGAAGCCTTGGATGAGCCTCCAATCAAGTCTATTTAAAACACCCGAGCCTGCAATTTGTCTCTGTCGTAGATTCATCACTTTGATATTAAAAACGAAATCAAATATGATCTGAAACAAACTCAGGTAAGCTTATACTAATATTCAAGCTGAAGTCTTACACGGAATGCACCAGAGACAAGACCATTCTCGGAGAAACATTCAGACCAACCGGCTGTCTTGTCCCTTGACAGCCCGGCTTCAACTCTAATGGAAGCCAATGCCGGATAATGGTGCCCTGCTTTGGATATCTGTTGGATTTGTTGACTTTTTGTTGAGTATTTCTGATT
Organism: Geotrichum aggregatum; assembly: GCA_030564925.1. Lineage (NCBI taxonomy): Eukaryota > Fungi > Ascomycota > Dipodascomycetes > Dipodascales > Dipodascaceae > Geotrichum > Geotrichum aggregatum. Next base: position 91,251 of record JAJMAH010000036.1, read on the forward strand.
GGTTAAAAATGTACCGAGGCTTTTCTTAACAGCGACTGGCCGAGTTACCGGTATTTATTAAAATCCGTTGTTTCCATTGGCTACATCGGCTACGTGATCTGCTGAATTTCCTTTAGAGTGTACATTTTGGCGCTGTACGGCTGTGCTGAAGTGTGTTTGATCTGTCAAAGTTTCGTCAAGGCCTTGGGGCTTATACGAAGGAGAACTAGCTGCCACAAAAGCTATAGCCAGTCTACGTCCAACCATGACGTGAAGATGGTTTAACCGGTTAAACATGCCGAGCGACTGTACGCCTGAGATGGTGTACCAAGTTATTTTCGAGTCTTTTCGAGTCTTTTCGAGTCTTTTCGAGTCGGTTCAAGTTGCTCGAAGTAGCACCCAGACGTTAAAACGCCATTAAAACTAAAAAACCAGTCCTTTTTGCTTAAAACCTCGGCATTAAATGCATTTATCAGCACTGACGTAACTCCGCGCTTTTTAATTTTCCCCGCATAATACTACAGAGGCTTGATTGGTGGTCACAAACACAAAACATCTAAAACATAGGAACTCCATAGTAATCTCAGTGAATCCCCGATATGTATATATCTCAAAGCCAAGTTCAAGCTCCGACACCGCAATTTGCGTCTTTCCCACCTTTTGTGGAGCCCTTGCTCAGTTATCCCTTATCGCGTAATACTAGTAGCTGCTGTTTGAGTTTGATCTTATTCCTCTTGTTGCTCTTGTCGGAACTCCAACAAGCGAGCCTTTATTACTCTTCCCCCGCATCTTTCCCTCACGAACTGAGCATGTATAAAAGCCAGAAGCTTCGTCGTCTCTTTTTCTCGAGTAATTTCTCTTCTTCCTTCCTTTCCCTCTTTGACGCCTCGCTTAAAACTTCTTTCTGTTGCCTGTAGTGCCACACTTGCAGTACCAAACACATCATGTCATTCACTCGCAGAGAAACTATCCATACGTCGCCCTGGAAGGAATTTGACGTCAAGTCTCTCTACAGGGGAAACATTGCCCAGTTCATTGCAGACTCTCCATACCTGGCGCAAGATCCCAACAAGAAAGTCTACATTGATGCTCTCGACACAAACCGGTTTCTCACTGCCAAACAGCTTCTAGATAAAACGAGAAAAGCCGCTTATATTCTTAGACACAAGTACGGCATCGAAGATACCGACAGCGTATGTCTCCTCGTATATAATGACATCTATGTGCCGGTGTTGCACCACGCTATCCTGTCCCTCGGTGGCATAGTTTCTCCGGCAAACATTGCATATACCCCAAGCGAGCTCCACCACCAGCTTAACATTTCACAAGCCAAGCTCATCATCACGGAGAAAACTCATTTGGAAACAGCAGGTAAAGCGGTATCTGATTTTGCGCCCACAAACGTCAATAACACAATTACCATCAACCAGCTAGTTGAAGAAATCAATGCAGCAGAGGATAACCAGCTTGTGACCCCAATATATGTCAAGCCTGAAGATGCGGCAACCAAACACGCATACTACTGCTTTTCCTCGGGAACCTCTGGAGTAGCTAAAGGAGTCGTTACTTCTCACTTCAACATGACCTCCAACATGACTCAAACAACCTACGTAGCCACAGAAACTTACGCAGATGTCGAAAAGTTTGCTTGCGTACTCCCCATGTCGCATATCTTTGGACTTACAGTCTTTGCAACCACGAACGCCTACTGCGCCCACTCTGCTGTTATTTTCCGGCAGTTTGATTTCGAACTGCTTCTCAAGAAGATTATCGAACTTAACATTAACTTTGTCCATATTGTGCCACCTATGGCAGTCCTATTTGCCAAGCACCCTATAGTTGATAAATACCCCGAGGTCCGCAAGTATTTGAAATGCATGATGAGTGGAGCTGCACCCCTTAGCAAATCACTCTCCTCTGCTGTGACCGATCGTGTGGGCAGCTCGGTTTTCCAGGGATACGGTCTCACTGAGACCTCTCCTGTGTCACACTTCTTTTCATACAGCCCCGACACTTACGATATATCAGGCGTTGGATGGCTGCTTCCTGGCATGGAGGCTCGGCTTGTTGATGAAAACGGCCAAGAAGTCCATGAGTTTGACACTCCTGGCGAACTATGGATGAAAGGTCCCAACGTTATGCGGCAGTACCTGCGTAACCCCAAAGCCACTGCTGAGGCATTTGCCGACGAGCAGCATGATTGGTTTAAGACCGGCGATGTGGCTGTGGTACACCCTGATGGCCAGTATGCCATCGTTGACCGATTTAAAGAGCTCATCAAGTCCAAGGGCCACCAAGTAGCCCCTGCTGAGCTCGAAGCACTCATTCTTTCGCACCCCAATGTGGCCGACACCGCTGTTACAGGTATCCACGTTCCTGAAGAGGGCACTGAATACCCACGCGCTTTTGTCGTTTTCAGAGGCAATCAAGATCCTATAGATTTCAAGGCTTGGTTTGATAAAAAGGTTGCTCGTCATAAACAGCTATGGGGAGGCGTAGTTGTTATGACGGAGATTCCAAAGAGTCCTTCTGGAAAGATTCTGCGTCGTCTTCTGAGAGGCAGAAAAAACGACAAGGTCTATGGCTTTCCAGCGGCAAGGACTAAGTTGTAAAGATTTGGATTGGACAAGAAATTTTACATAGCCGGTATGCTAAAGATTGAATAGTTACATTGATTTATATGAGAAAATAAACTGCTTTTTTTGTTTTGAGCCTTAAGGAATACGATATGCCATACAGTATACTTACTATTTGCCGTTAGTTCAATCGTAACGCATACAACTAACAGTGAAAGGAAGTATTAGCTCTGTCGGATATTTGTTTTTGTTCTCTCCGATAGATGAACAATCAAGTTAGCCAAAATTTTATTATTCGAGCTCCGAAATAATACATTGGGTCTAGGCCTTTATCTGCGAAACAGCTATAAATTAAAAGTAACACAGGTTTACTTTATCCAGCTCCATGATGAAGTACTAAGAAAAGTTTTCTTAAAGCTTGCCAGACTACATTTCTCAAAAAGTATTGGTCTCTGGCGGGATCGAACCGCCGATCCTCGCGTTAACTACGAAGAGTTGTTATTAGCACGATGCCTTAACCAACTGGGCCAAGAGACCGATTGTTGAGTGTTGCATGTTTTGAGGATAATTTGATCTAAGTCCAGAACTCAAACTATCGAGGCCTACAATTACTTTTTTCCCTTTTCGGGCGCTTTTGACTGGACTTGTCTGGTTCGGAGGGGGAATTCTCAAGAGTAATTCGGGTTTTGACTTACGGTAAAACGAATTTTGGCTCAAGCCATCCATGAAGGAAGAAAGAAGACGTCTTGACTGTATTTGATACAGACCTGGGGAGGGTACAGCCAGCGGATAGCCCAACTGGTAGAGCCACCATGGAAGTGACATAACCTGGGTTCAAATCCCTGCTGTGCCTAGTTCACAGTGATGGTCAAACCTTATGAGGGAAGTTCGCTTAGGTTTTCCCCTGGCTCCCCAGCCAGGTTTCCCTGAAGCGCTGTGATAAAAGGCTTAAGTGAAGCCTTTGCCAAAGCAGGGAGGATTCCAACACCATCACCGCACACGAACGCAAAAGCAAAAGCGAAATACTTCGCCCAGAAACCAAGTCTGTATCAGACAAGCAAAGAACCATGTCTTCTTCTATACGCGTCTAATAGTTACTACCGACAGGGTGGTCTCCATAATTAGCCAGGACAATAAACTGATGTGTTATATACAGACCTGGGGAGATCTTCTTTACTTTGTGTTTATGTTTAACTTTCACCATATTTGTTTCTACACAATCTTTCATAGCCGTGATTTCAATCTATTCATTCTTTTTCCCTTTTTTGTGTCAAGTTGAGAAATCGTAGGTGAAAGCCTTGTTGATTTCTATTTTGTCTGTCTTTCGTACATAATGCCCATGGTCTGTCATAAAGCATCGAACATCTCTAAGCGCTACTAAGACCGACGTTTTTTTTTCATATTTTTAATTTTTTGCAATCTTTTTCACGTCTAACAATTATTGCCGACATGAAAGTTTTCATATTTAACCTGGACAATAAAGTGACACAGTTGGTTTTGTTGTCCTTATATTTTTTTGCTAAAAACTTCTTTGATACAAAAGCGATTAAAATCTGGTATTGACATGCTTCCAACACTCTTAGTGAAGTATGCTGGGCGTTCTACAGATTCTTACTTTTCTTGTCTTGCTTGCTTCAGAACAAATCAGCCATCTTTGAATGTCTCTGTATCTGATCCTTTGAAGCTGTCATGATACTCATGTGCTGCGTAAAAATATGGTAGAGGTATTGGTTGACAGCTGTATTAGCGTTACTATATCAAAATCTTGGAACATCGGTATCGATTAGAATTTTTTAGGTCTTTCTTCTTTGTTGCTTCCAATACATCTGTATTTGTACATGCATACCGGTATGCCATGTAGTCCTGTATCTAAATACCAGTGACTTGAAATTCAAGCTGGCACAGTTTTTCAAAATGTACAATACTAGCAGACGTTCAAATCTCTAAAATACTCTTTACCAGACCTCAAATAAGCAATCAATTCTATTATTGCAAACGCAATTGGCAAGCTTGAGTAGTTTGTTGATCTCTACTTTGTACTGGCGTCTTATAAGTAGAGAGATTAGTTCAGCTAAGATCTTTCATAAAGCGTAGAATTTGAAGAAAAAGTAGCAGAGTTAGTAGTATAATGAGTAGTCGAATTGGTAGAATTAATAGTAGAATAATTATTAGAATCAATAGAAAGAATGTAAAAAAAAAGATCAAGTTGAAAGAAACGAACAAGCAATAAAAACAAAGAATAATAGAATATAAAGATGGTCATGATAATAAAAGAGAGAGAAGAAAAAACTCAAGAGAAATAAAAAAACTTACACAAGTAATACAAGTGAGTAATACAAACATTGACAAACAGTAACAAAAAATTATAAAAAAAAAATCAACAAAAAAAAAAAAAGCGGTACTCATTTGAGGAAGGAAAGAAAAATAGCAAAGAGTATTTTTGAAGCTTCATTAAAAAAAAAAAAAGACATTAACAAACTAAATTGAAAAAGAAATTGATATTGATATTGTTAATGTTAATGTTGAAGATGGAAGATGAAGATGAAGATGAAGATGAAGATCATGAAGGTGATGTGAAGATGTTAATGACAATAATGATAATAATAATAAATCTGGGACTGAGGAAATGGTTTTGACATTTTGATTTTATTCAATATTCTTTTGCCGGCTAGTATGGTATGCTCAATCATTCATTTCAATGATCAATTGATCATGGCGATTTTCTTTCAAGCCTAGTAATGGTTCGTAAAATATCTCGTATGGGCACTCCATCAAGCATTGTGCCAGTAGCTCCTCCAGCCGTCGCCGTCCCTGAGGTTGAAGCAGAGGGTTGCTGTTGTTGCTCGCCATCTGCATCACCACCACCACTACCACCACTACCATTACCATTCTTCTTATAAGCCTCTTCTGCCGCTTTCACAAGAAGCGAACTCAATACACTTTCCTCACGCTGGGGATCAAGACTGGTAGTAACAAAAAGCCTCGATTTCTTTTCCACTTTTGCACTCAGCCGGCTCATTTGCGTTGCAGAAAATATCGTGGCTGCTTTTGAAACGGCACCAGCTCGGTGTGTGAAATCATCAAGCCGGTCTACCTCTTGTTCCATCTTGTTTAAGCTTTCTTGCAAACGGCGCATGGCCAGCGATACTGATGACGTCGGATGCGCTGCTAACTCGGCTGATTGCGATTGTGCTTGCAATTCGCCAAGAATAGGATACTCTTTTAAAACGTCCGGTCCTAGTTCTAGCTTGGCTGATTTGCCTGAATTTGGCCCTGCTGAAGCTTGTATTGATGATGAAATGAACGACGAAGAGGCGAGTTCGCTTGCTGCTTTTCGCACCTCCTGAAGTTTGTTTTTCCATTGCTCTTGCTCTTTTAATAGTCCATTGTACCGTTTTTCAAAGGCTTCATAATTCCGTTTGTTCGTAACATTTTGAACATTTGGTTTCTTCACTGTTTCTGTCAAATCACTGTCTTCGGGCCGGTTCCACCAGCTTGTACTGATTCGTCCCTCTGCAACGTCTCTGACTATTTCTTCCTTGATAAATCGAGCTACTCGAATGGCTGCACTGTCCTCGGCACTGATTGCTGGATTCAATTTGGATTGTTTGTACGTCTCTTCCTGCGTTTCCATCACCCGTTTAAGAGACCACAACAAGAGCTGTTTCATTCGATGAGGTTCTGGCATATCGGCATCCAAGTGCTTGTAAAAATCCTTTGGGCTCACCTCAGAATGTGGCACGGCCACAAATCCATTGCCAATGGAACTCGCCCGCTTGCCTCGGTTTCCTAAACTGCTCCGCCGCACTCCGGATTGTTTCTTGCGCATTTCTTGGTTCTTTCGTATTATAGGGGTATCTGATAGCGGGAGTGCAATTTGTTGTGATTTGACTGCCATCCGCGGAGGCGTGACTGCTTCGGGAGAGTATAATGGCTGATTGGCTTCATCTTTAAAGTCGTCAAGTAGTGGGTGCTGGAAGGAGGTGCTGTTGTATGTTTTTGAGATGGTATTATCGGGTAGTGAATTATTGATGAAGGGATTATGGCTTTTGTGTTTAGGAACTGGGGGTCGCTGAGAATCTAGAACTTGTCCATTTGGTCCGGGATAGTCGTCTACGCCGTCAAAGTTGAACTCTATTGGTTTGGTTTCTGGCATTGGTTCCGGTTCTTTGATTTTTTTCTTCTTTGTCACTTTCTTTTTAGCAACGGGCTTCTTGAGTTTGGATGGTGCTGTACTCGATTCACCATTAGTTGCGGCATAGCCGTTCTGTATCGGTGGCTCTACTGCTTGTTCTTCCGGCGGTTCCTCTTCGTCTATTTTAGACTGCTTCTTTGATTGGGTGGTTCTGGACGCCGACTTGGACGCTTTCACCGGCTTTGTAGGCTCGTCTGTAGACTTTGCAGCAATTTTCTTGACTACAGCTGTCGTGGAAGTCTTTTCTGCCGTAGGCTTTGAATCAAAAACTTTTGGAACCTTCCTTCTGAAAGCAAACCCATCATCTTCCTCTTCTTCCCCCTTGTCGTCAGCGTCGGTATCGGCATTCAAAAAAGTTTGGGAAATCTCCTTAATAGCTGTTTTCGCCTGCTTTCGCTTGCCTGTTCGTGCTTTTGTGGATGAAATTACTTCAACTGTCTCAGATATCGCTTTCGAAGCAGCACTTGGCCGCCCTCTCTTTGGTGCAATTGATGATAATGAAGTCGCAGCAGTCGCTTTACGGACCACAGGTAATTTGGTTCTCTTGGAAGAGGCAGTGGCGGCTTCTTCAGTCGGTAAAGCAGCATGTTCTTCTAGTTTGGATTGACGGGTTGAGCGCGTAAGATTTCTCTTTCGAGGGACCGCACTACTTGATAATTGTGTAGGGGCCATGACCATAGTAAGGCCGCCCATGTGAAACGTCTAGCTGGGGTGAAGCAAAAATATCAGACACCGCCCAAGTTCCCAAGATTAAGAAATGTTCTGGCGGTGTGCGGTTTGCAAAAAAATTGATGTTGAGAAAGAAATATTCTGTTGGCTAGCCAGTATTCATAGCCCACAACAGGTAAAGGCGATAAGGCGGGCACTAGATATTGTTCACAGTAGCTTTTATCAAGTATAACCGGCTTTCGAGATAACAAAATTCAAAGAGTGTCGAGACGAGAATCCAAAAAAAAATATTAGCCGAAACCAAACAAAACGCGTCGAGAGCAAATTCAAAGAACGAAATTGACCTTATGTTTTAGGTAAGGGGCCGCTAATGATATCCACAAATTGGTGAAACGGCTACTGGCGACTGGCAGTTGGAGTCAAAAAATTTACGCGGTTATGTAAGATCGTCTTCAGAGGGTGGTAAGGATATCACGGTGGAAAAGGGATTTGACGAAGCTATGGAGGTTTGGACTTTTTTTTTGGAGGAGGGAACAACCATAAGAAACGCAGAAAACAAAACAAAAGAAAATACAGGGTAGGGGCTGTTGCTATAGTTACGTTTCGTGTCAATAGAACCTGTGTTTGTGATCATTACTCAATATGTCATTAAATACAGAATACATAGAATACATAGAATACTCATGTATATGTGAAGTCTCTGACCTAGAATGTTGATATTAACTAGATCTTACTGATCCAGGTTCTCAAGTTGTTCATTCACAAGATAGACCTGGTCTCGGAAGCTCATCTCCCACCGACGCCAAACAGATTCCCCTAAAAAGGTCGCAGCGGCAAAGACAAGCGACATCATGAGAGAGACGTATGAGTAGTCGCGCATAATCAAAAACAGTTTGTACTCATACCCTCGATTGGCAAGTTTCTGTCCGGCGTAGTGAAGCGTTTGGGGGATAAAGTGCAGAGCGATAAAAGAACTGATAGGCCAGAAGAAAACTCGGCAGGAATACACAATATCCAAGTCCATGTAACCGTTTTGGAAAATACGATTGATGATTCTAGAAAGCTTGGAATCGGGGCCAACGTGAGAATGGGTCAATAAGACGAAAAGAATAAGCGATACAGACGACCATGCGTCTTTGTAGACGCCCAAGTAATCATCAAAAGTCAACAAGTTTAGAGAAAAGAACACTGGCTCCATCACAAATTTGTGAATAGTGTAGAATAATAGTAAAGGAATAACCCCAAAGTACACTGCAGAGAAAAGCAAGAGCTTGGCAGCACCGACACACGTTTTAAGAATGATTTTCGGTCCTTCTGCGCTTGTTAAACTCTCTCGCAGATTTTGAAGCACAACTTTTCGGTATTCGTTGATTTCCACACGCCAATCAACAGAACATATCCCGAGAAGGACTGGAATGAGCCCAACCCCAAGTGCAAATAAATTGTTTTCATCGATCTCCTTGCTGTTGAAAACAAAAGAAAGAAGAAACCGGCCAACTATGATAGGAAGGCCAGTTACTGAGAATACCACGAGACCGCCAACAGCCCATATAACACAAAGCAGGCCAAACACGCGCATTCTAAAGTTAGGAGGTGTGTACACCACAGTATAGTCTTTCAAGTCGGTTTCACCATTTTCTTGACCGTCCACTCGTTCATCGTCCTTGTTCACCTCAATGAATAGCTTGAGTTCTTTTTTGCCTGCAGCGCTGTCAGTGGCAGGAGCACGCACGAACGCACCATCAAGTATAAATATTGCCTGGTCATGAGCGAGAGTTCCAACATCTTCCATGGATGCGGGTTTGAAAAAGTCAGGCTGAACGCCATTAAACCAAGCTTTGAGGCTCCCGTAATAAACGGTGCCACGTTCTCGAGGAATGGGACGGTTGAGAATAAAGGATGATAGCCTAAGTTTGCCGCATGCGCGTAGGAACACCGTTTCCCATACGGCACGTATTATGTGAATGGGTCTAAGATACTTCCACAAAACGAAGCGAGCAATCCAAATAATAGCACACTGGAGTAACAAAGATGTGAAAGCCGAAAGGGAGGTCAAAGCTTCTTTGGCCTTAACAAAATCGAACGTAAGAGGTAGAAATGAGGCACAAAATATGTAGCGAAGTGACCACACAACGCCTCCAATACACACGCAAATGAGAATTGCATACATGACAGCCGATATGGCAATTTTCCTCAGCTGTGGTATGAGTCTTCGGTCCATGACTTCCTTGATGGGGTGGAAATTGGGTTCATTGGGATCTCGGACAAAATACAAGACTCCAGGGCGCATAATAGCGCGACACATAGTAACAAATATTGCCAGTTGAAACATGTAGCACGTACCTGCGCACCAGTATGCTAGCGGACTATCAAAAGGGTGATTCAGCGTATAAACCAAGCGGTCGTAAAAAGTTTCGTTTGGTAAGATTGGCAGCAAAGCTCCGCTCAGAAGAATACCACAGAATATAGGGAAAGTCACCAATTCAATACCGGTGATGGTGACAACCTTAAGTATGTCACCAATGTGGCGAAAGACATGGACAAGCTCTTGCTCAATTCTTTTTCCATTTGGAGAAGAGGCAAATCTAAAAGAAGAGCTCACATATTTCACGGCAATCATGATTATAAGGAATCCTCCCATCAAAACATAAGATAACCCATTGAAAAAAGATTTTGGATGGGGAGAATGCGTGTAAACTGCGAATTGTGTCACATATGTGAGAACTGGAGATCGGGATAAAATTTCTTTGAGTGTCGTTTCTTCAATAGTTCCGAGAGAGATGCCCAAAGTCTGATTCAGTAATAATATGGTCGCATCAGCAATTGTGTTGCCCGCATGTGCAGTAATATGAGCCACGAGTAAGAGGGCCATACCGCAAACAGTTGTCGTTACGCGAGCAAATATGTAGGGAAAAGTTACCAGAACAACATTGACGAGAAACGTGGCACCCACAATCCAGAAGAAGCTGATAAACACATTTGCGAACGGTCCACCAACCCCAAGAAAATTCAAAATACCATCTATGTCGTCGCCGACGTCCTCATCGTCCATTAAATCATCTGGCAAAGGGATATCAAAACGATTGCCTGCTAAATCGGGCTGGAAGTTAGGAGCATTGGCCAATAAATCGGCACGAGCAATATCCTGGGGAAGCCTTTCTGGAGCAACACGCTCAACCGGCGGCTGATTCCCCCGTCGGACATTTGCAAGCTCCTCATCATCAAGAAAGTCTAAATCCGCCTCTTCAGGCTGGTTGGCTGCTTGCGGCTCGTTGTTAGGGCCAGCGTTTTGAACCATCCGTATGTAATCGCCTACGTCAACCGGATTTTGAGGAGCATCTGGCCCTGGGTTGGCATTGCCATGGCCATGAATAGGAGCCTGTTGATCGGCTTCAGCATTAGGTGCCGGCTGTGGATGCCCTTGCGCACCTTCAATTTGACGAATCTCTTGCATGAATCTGAGCACATCTCGAAGACCCTCAGCGTCAACCGGAGCCCTCTGTAGCCTTTCACGCAGCTCTTCAACCTGGCCCACAATGTGTGGAGGGAGTCCAGCAGGAATAGGAGGAAGCTCGAGTGGAAAATTCTCTTCATTTCTAGGAGGATTCTGAAACTGGTTCCGATTAATATCCACTGCCTGGAAATTTGCCGCAGCAGCACCCTCTCTTATACCCCTCGGACCTTCATGCTGGATAATCCATTCACGCACCATGACAACCACAAACGCTATAATCAAGTATGTGAGGAATATACACAAGCCCTCAATCGCATGAACAGCGAGAATTCGGTCGTATTTGCGATGCGAAAACAACGATGGCTGATTAGCATCTTCGGTAGAAACATCGCTGGCTATGTATTTAGCAAAAGTCACTACTGTGCTGTTAACAGACTCCTCTGTAAATGGCCATTTCATGCCCTCCCACCCAAATAGAACTTCATCAACGTTTTTGATTGAAAGCCATAGTGACTCCCGCACAAAGATTGGGAATACCATGAGCCACATAAAAACTAACAGCATTGGCCTTAATGGGATGGCGAACAAGTGTGTCGTCGATTTGAGGATCTGTGTGAATATCACATTCTTAGGCAGGCTATCAGGCATATCTGCCGAGTACACCTTTTTGAACTTGAATGGTGTTTTACATAGTTCACAAACTGCTGATTTTTGAGAGTGTCGCAGCCATTCTAGCAGACTTCGGTGTAAAGGTTAGCAGGTAAAACCAAGCGTAAGAACAGATCGGAATAGGCATACCAGTCTTGATGAACAAATTTTATACTTCCACTGCACTTGCAAGGATGGAATAGAGGCTCTTCTGGCGTGCCCTCTGACCTACATATTCGGCATGTATCTTGGTTGTTGCTTGCTCGATCATGAGCTTCTGAGTCAATGTGCGTAGATGGATCTGACATGTTCGGGAAGGCTCAAGCTTAGCGAGGGATATAATGCTTGTGATGGATTTCAATGATATAGCACAATGGCCACTGAATTAGATTCGAAAAGGAAAATGTAATGTGAGAGCACGTCAAGAATAAGTTCTCTGAGCTTAAAATTAACTCTTCGAATTTTGTGAAAAATAAAAGTAGACTATGCCGTTAAAATCACCTTGAATCGCCTTTTGAGGTGAGGCTGCTTTTCATCAAATTTCGATATTAGTTCGCGAGATGTAGATTTACTATGTTCATAGTCCTAATGTCGGCTGAATTTCAGCAGATGCCAGTGTATAATGATGGCGATAAGAAGGAGATTCGGAGTTGGAAAAAAAGAGTCCAGAGTATTCCACACTCTTGATTTTCTACCCACATCATAGTCAGTGTTACCCTCTTCTTCTACGTGTTGCGTCCTTATTCCCACCATCCACTGCCTGTCATAAACTATAGCTGCCAGGTTTCAGCCAAGCCATACCAGAGAAACTCCTCAGCTTATACCATAACTTTTTTTCCGTCTTGAAAACTACGGAATGTTGCGCAGGCCTTTGACTGTTATTCGGCTCACAACCGAAGACGTGCTGGACTACGATGATCGCAAGGCGAAAGAAAATGAACAACAGCAAGATGGGTCTAAGATGCCTTCTAATGGTAACAACGGGAACCGAGCAGCGGCTCCTCTAGGAGGCAAGAAGAGTAAAGAGCAGCGTATTGGCCTTTCGCAATAGTCTTCGCCACCTTCAACGACTTGTGCCTAAGGTTAGCACATTGCTAGATACCACTTAGATTCAACGTTTTGCATCGCATCTTCGGCTAAATATGCTCATGTGCTTTACTTGTACAACCTCACTAGGGAAGATCCTACGCTTGAGCAGATACAGCCACTTTATGGATCTATTCAACTCGTGACCAAATTCAGCTAGGTTCCATGAGTTCTTCTGGTTTACAACGGCTAAACAAAGTAAGAATAATTTATTATAAAATGTTACTAGGCTAGCTTGGAGCTGAATAATTATTTCTTCAAAGCATATGCCTTTTCAGCAATGCTCAAAAGAGCGTCTAGCTCGCCGCTCTTTTCACACATGGAGTAGAAAACAGAATTCTTATCTGCAAGCAAGGTGTAAGGGTGGTCGTACTCTACTCTTTCTCCATTGTCCATGACCAAAATCTTGTCGTAATCAACGATTGATTTTAAGCGATGCGCAATGGTGAGAATCGTAGTCTGGCCAAACTCTTCACGAATAGTCTTTTGAATCTGTGTATCGCTTTCGTAGTCAATAGAGGCAGTTGCTTCATCAAGCAAAAGAACCTTGGGAGACTTGAGTAGTGAACGAGCTAGACAAAGAAGTTGACGCTGACCTTGAGATAAGTTACCGCCTCCTTCAGTCACAGGGTTTTCTAGGCTTTGAAACTGGTTGGTGTTTTCGTTGTTGTTCTCTTGACTGTTCTCGCCAGCTACAATAGTCTCATTGGGCTTGATCAGCTGCACACGACGAAGTGCCTCAAAGATGGCGGCATCAGAGTATAAGCCAAAGGGATCTAAATTACTGCGAATGGTTCCAATGAACAAAGTAGGATCTTGAGGAATGATAGCCAGGTTTTCACGCAAATCCTTCAATCCAATCTTTGATATATCCACACCGTCAATTTTGATAAAACCAGTATCGGCCTCCAATAGTCTGAAGAAAGCTGTGATAATCGTAGATTTACCAGCACCAGTGCGGCCAACAATACCAATCTTATTAAAAGTATCAACCTTGAAAGAAACGTTCTTGATGACCAAGGGAAGTTTGGGAGCGTAGCGCAAAGACAGATCCTTAACTTCAATTTCTCCTTTAGAAGGCCAGTTGATAGGAGGGCGAGAATCAGCAATAATGCTTGGAGCCTCTCTTTCAACGTCCAAGTACTCTTGAATACGCTCAACTGAGTTCATGTTCATTTCGAGAACTGCCCACAAACGAACAGTCCACAGGACATTCGCACTAAAGCTAATGGCGTAGGAGAGGGAAAGGCCAGCAATGCCAGCATCTAAGTGGTTGATACCCAAAAGGACCAAAGCTGAAGCGCAAAACGCAACCAAAGCACCGGCGAAATCAATACGGAAAGAAAGCCATCTATTGGCAACCCACATGTAAAAGAACGGTCTGTTGTTACCGTCAACTTTAGCAAGATTTTCTCCAATAAAACGATCAGTGATTCCATAGGCACGGATGGTAGAAACACCTGCAAGAGTTTCACTAAAGTGCTGGAAAATTGGAGACTTGGAAACAGAGTCAAGACGCTTGAGCTCACGAGAAGAAGACAAGTAAAGCACGCCAATGGCATAGTACATAGCACCAATAAAGAAAGCAGCAATCAGGAAACCGGGTGTAATCAGGATAATAAGTACGGTAATTGAAAGCATTGCCAGAAGGCATTGAGCAACCCCCATTCCGACGGGAGCAAGCTCTTGATCAACTGATTCGATATCTTTGGAAAAACGGTTCATAATTCGACCAAGCGGAGTAGAGTCGAAAAAGCGCACTTTGGCGTGAAGTACAGCATCAAGTAATTCTTCAAAAATAACCTTTCCTGCACGGACACCGCCAAAGAAGCCAACAATGTCTTCATACACTCCCAAGAATGTAGATGTAATACCAATTAAGGCATAGATGCCTATGTACCAATAAGGAGAGTGCTCGGCAGTTTTAGTTAAAGCCGTGACAGTACCAGTAGAGTTGTCCAAGGTAATAAAAGAGTTCGTATAGGCAAACATAGCATGGCTATCGGGGATTCTTGTATTGGGATTGAAGAGAGAAGACGTGAACGCTTGAGCAGTGCCTGCCATTTGGGCTGTCCACACCTTGATCCAGTAGGACTTACCAATTGAGAACCACTCGCAGACAATAAGCAATAAAAAAAGAGACAGAGCAAAAAATACTCCTCCTGCGGCTCTGATGTAATAAAGATAAACCTTTGCTTTGACTTGACCACTAGCCTTTTCTTCTTCATCAATAAGCTTTCCATCGGTTTTCAGGCGTGCACTCTCCTCGTCATCACTGACATCTGTGGAACCGGTGTCAATAGTAGCAATCTTGGAATCTAGCAAAGAAGCAGAGGGCTCGGCTTGCTTTTGAAGGTCTTCTGAAGAAGGAGCTCGGGTTGCAGACGTACTGGCAGCTGTGGAACTAGCAATCAGGTCTTCGGCACTCAAAATATTTAGAGCGCCCATTTCAGCAGGAGTTCCAGATCCCTTGATGCGACCGTTATCCATGGCAACAATGAAAGCAGCCTGAGTAATAGTAAGAGCAACATTATGAGAGACAAGAATAATTGTACGGCCGGCACAAAGAGGACCAGTCAAGGCATTTTCATATATGGCAAGAGCAGTGTGAGAGTCAACAGCACTAAGACAGTCATCGAGAATCAAGTGCTTGGAGTTAGAGTATATAGCACGGGCAAGAGAAACACGCTGCTTTTGACCACCAGAGAGAGTAATACCCTTTTCTCCAATTTCAGTAGAGTCGCCTGCATCCAAAATTTCCAAATCACGCTTGAGAGCGCAAGCTTCGATAACTGCCTTGTAACGAGTTTCATTGAACTCTGAACCGAAAGTTATATTGTTGCGAATTGTATCGTTCAGAAGCCATGCTTGTTGAGCACAATAGGCAACAGTTTCGGCGAGACCTGTAATGAGATCAGGGGTTACATCAAATCTATTGCGAGGAGATGGCAGGAAAACTTGACCGTCAACGAGTTCCATCTCTCCCAAAAGAGCCTGTAGCAAAGAAGTCTTTCCAGAACCGGTTGGGCCAATAACAACATTGAGCTTACCAACCTTGAAAGCAACATTAATGTCACGGAGTTTGAAATCATTGGCATGATTAGTGGTAGCATCAGAAGATATCCAAGAGAATGTAGCATTATCAAAGCCAATGACAGGAGCGTTAGGTTGGTAAACAGAGTGTTCAAGTTGCTCGTACTTAGAGGTTTCAGATTGCTTTAGAAACTCCTCAATGCGATCTACAGACACCTTTCCTTGAAGAACGCTGTTGAGCATATTTGCAAGCAAATTCATGGGATCTCTCATGATGTTAAAAAGAGCGAGCGAGGTGAAAGCAACGGGGGCAGTAAGCACATGGCCCTGGAAAATTGTGTAAGTACTAAATGTGACGATTGTGATAAACAGTGGAGACATCGCATAGACGGTACCCGAAAGAGCCCAACCGAGAGCCCGCTTGCGAAGAATTGCAAGCTCTTTTCTGCGAATTTCCTTTACAGAGTCGCTGAATTTTTCTTCCCAAGCAAAATACTTGATGATCCGAATACTCTGAAGAACCTCGTTAAGCTTGTTGACCCTCTCATCAGTTGTCGTCATGAGATTTTTCTGGTACTGGGAAAAGAGCGAAGCAAACTTGTAGTTCACTGGCAACAGAATGACAGCAACAAAAGCGCCGATAAAAGCACTCCAGCCGAGAATAAAGTAGAGGAAGAGAATTGCCAAAACAATTGACATGATACCTGAAATGAAGAAGTGAAGATATCCACAAACTTCAGACACTTTGAAAGCATCAACAGCCATAAGATTGATAACAGCACCTTGCTTGGCTTGGCTATTATCTTCTTCTTTCTTTGGCTCCTCTTTTTTAGCTTCGCCATCCTCAGAGCCTTCCGTCGCTTCAGCTGGCTTGGCATCGTCTTCATTCTTTTTGGAGTCATCAGTCTTCTTGGAGCCTAGTTCTTTGTCTTTAGAGGCCCCACTTTTACGACGTAGAGCTTTACTATAAACCTCTCCAACGATGATAGCGCGGATCCTAATGCAAATACGACGGCCAATGAAAAGAGACTGACCAGACACAACGTTGGAAAATATGCCAAATAAAAGCATACCAAACACATAAAGCCAGGCAACGTTTGCAGGCTTTTCGGAGGGATTTTGGACATATTCTAGAATCTCTTTCATGAGAAAAGGTGGCCCGAATTTGGTGAGTGCATCAGCAAAACCCCAAAATGCGGAGATGATTAGGTAGGGACGGAAATAAATACCCATACGGCCGGCAAGTCCAAAGGAAGTTTTGATGCTTCTATAAGTGTTGAGAACAGTTTTAGCATGATCGTCGTGGCGTAATTCCCATACATCTGACATTTGTAAGCTTGACCAGTAGCCCTTCCAGATAAGTGGGTCAATCCAGGTGTATGTTATTTGCTGGAAGATAGACGTAACAGGTTCAATGGAAGGCTGGAATTCACCGCGGGTATAGAGTTTGACAGTGTAATCGCCAAGTTTGGCAGAAAAATTGTTCACGAAAAGCACAGTTGCAAAGATAAACTGCAGAATATGAAACCACTTGGATGTGTCAGAGAAAGGGTGGATTAGGGAAGATCTGAAATTGGGGAGGGTGAAAAGCCAGGCAAAGAGGTAAATGGTAGTAGAGTGTCTCCAGAGACTGGGCTGTGGCGGGCATTGGCTTCTTATCAAGGAGAATCGGAGAAGAACCAAAGCGAAAGCGTACGCCCAAAACACGGTCTGAGCCAAAAGAGCACCTGAGTGAGTGAATTCGTCAGAAATATCAGGAGTGTGGAGAGCGAAAACAGATATGAAGAGCTGGAATGAGCAGAAGGTAAGCTCAGTTGCCACTCGAAGACGTTCAGCAGTGGAACGAACGACAGTAATGATTTTCCATGATTCCTTGGACTCGGCGGTTTTAGCTGCCTTTGTACTGGCAAGGATGGAGCCGTAGTTGGATGGTTGAACTTCGTCTATGCGGCGAATGTCTTCAGAGTAGTTATCTAGATCTTCATCTTGAGAATTGGGAACGAGAAGGGGCTGATAGCTGGGATCGCTGTATGCTCTGCTTCTCTTCCACCAGGCAAGAATCTTGGGGAGAGTGGTCACGAGAACGACAGACAAGGAGATGGCGGTGAGTCCGTAGAAGGGGATTTCCTGGGCATATCTAAGAATGATTAGAATTCTGTAGCGAGAGGCTTCATACAGATTACTTACTTGTGCCTATAGTACGGTGTTACATCATCGTAATCCCACCAGGAATTGCTTGTAGAAGCCATGATGAAACGATCTACGAAGGGCTCAATTTATTTTGATCTAATAGTCTGAGGCTAAGGGAGATAGAAGAAAAGTACAAGAAAAAAAAGAGTGAGAAGAAGTGAAGAAGGACACCGGAATTTCCAAAGTGCCTCGTCTGGGAAGATATGCCGTGCGAGGATAATATGGGCTACCCAAACAGATGAGATTATAGTTATAACCACAACAAGACTTGAAGTTTACGGGTTGAAATTAACTATTTTTTGTAGAAACAGCAAAACGACAAGCGAAAGCACTTATATAAGGCCGACGAAAGAGGTTGAAGAGGTTGAAGAGGTCGAAATGGTCGAAATGGTCGAAATAGTACCGGTCAGAGAGACTCGCGTGTCACGAGGAGGCAGCTGTCATCAATGCATTTGGCGCCGTGGGTATTTTCTCAAGCTACTAGCGGGCGAGCCGTATGTGAGGCTGAAAATAAGCTTTGCTTGATAGAAACAGGAACTCCGTCGGCGGTATCGATCCTATGGTTTTTTGATAAATGTCTTTATTCCTGGTTTCTATCGTTATTGTACTATTTAAGTTACGATTTCGTTGCGACTTTACGCGAGAAGACCCAGTCGCGTATGACTCCGGTAGCCTGTTTCTCTTCATTAATCCATGACCCAATCGATACGCAAAATTGCGTGTCTGCTCAGCTCGGCTCGACTCGAGAGAGAAAAAAGTTTGGTAGTATTCATTGATAGCTGAAGAGGCCGTAGAGAGACTGTATAGACACTTCAGAGACTTGTTTGATTCTATAGGCCCTGTGAAGACCCTGTGGAGAGACAGCACAGCCTGCGGAAACTCTGCAAATCATGGCAAGTCCGCCAGTGTCACTGTTTAGGTTTCACTTATCGGTATCTCCTTTTTTCGTGTCGCGCGGAATATTAATCTGCCTGCATGCCGGGCTCTGTGCAGACAGACGGCCACACACGGCTGTCGTGGGCTAGGGCTTCCGGTAGCGTTTTCTTGACCAAATTCGTGAACAATAGACACGACCGAGTGGCACGACCGAGTAGAAGCCCAATTCCGCATCGTTTACGAGCTCTCGAATTGATCCTGCTCTCTATGGCTACAGCCAGAACAAAAAAAAAAAAAAAAAAAAGAGAAGATTACTATCTTGCGATTGCGATTGGACGGGCGCGAGCCTTGTGCAAATACTAAACTCAGACGTAATAGTAGACAGAGAGTATGTGGATCAACAAGCTCAACTGTAGTCCAATATTAGAAACGTTCATTGGTAGATAATAGATATGGTCATGGGACGCGACACGGAGCTACGGGGCCACGATGCTACCAGGGACCGGGTTTTCGATGGTGTTTTTGCCATAAATACATGCGTGGCGTATACTGTTATCAATAGAAGCGACAGGTCCGGTGACCTCGAGTTTCTTGGTCGGGAGAAGATTACGACCGTGGTCTTCCTGATCTGACTCAGGGATTGATTGTCTGTGATAACGGATCAGTAGGCTGTAGCAGCTGTGCATTCCGAATGCTCGGATTGGGACGGGTACAGGTGTCGGGGCCACTGCAGCTGCCCCGTGTTATAATTGCCATTATGACTGGTACATGTGAGTCACGACAGTTCACGACAGTTCACGACAGTTCACGAAGGCTCATGCAAGACTCATGCAAGACTCATGAAGGCCCATTCAGGCTGGCTCATGTCCAATTCCAGAAATAAGCGTTTTGGCCTGAAATGCCAAGTTTTTTGCCTGCTGTCAGCTGAAATAATAAGAGGTTGAAATTTGTGTCACAGTCTACGGCGAGCAAGCCTGAGTGCGCGTACCCTGCAGAACCAAGTAGCGAGACTGCCCAGTCTGCTATAAATTTGTATTTGAAGCGGCCAATTGCAGGCTCAAGGGCTACGGAAAGCATTACTGTAGAGGCCTATCATAGAGCTGATTTACCAGGCCAAGTTGCTTACTTGCTATAGTACTATCACAACAGCAAACCTAGATCTCTTTTTACGGGGCTAGTATCGCCTGCAGCTGTACGGAAACGTGAAGAAGAAAAAACGCTTCCCCCCATAGACCCCCACTCCGTACCAATGATCTTTGAGTTCGAGGCTTCTCGGGTTCGGTCCATAATTTGGTGACCCAAACCATGAAATGAAATATGTACGTGTGGTTGTAGATGTAGTAGTAGATGCCGATGGAACCAGTACTGAAGCTTCCACTGCTAAACTTAGAGCTTTCTTGAGCTTAAGCTAATTTTCATATATTTTTATACCTTTGTTTATCTCTGATTTGAGTCCTAGACAAAACTAGACCATGATTCAATGATCCAGTAATTGTGTAAACTATATACGGCTCTCACTTCAGAAAAGAAAAGCGCGCGTATAAACCAGACTTTTCAATATGGAAAAGTACGAGTGCCCATGGTCCACTACAACATTCCACGTTGTTTCAAATCCTGTGATTGCTTATTGAGTCTGTGGAGTCTGTACATTATATGTTTAAGATAACAGATACAAAAGCTAGACATTTGCACCAAGGAGTTCTCGTCCTTGTCCGAGGTTCGCAATTGCACAATTAGGGAGCCTACCAGACTGATACTTCAAGGCTTTAGGCCTTATATAAAGCCTTTATACGTACCGTATCGGTAAACTTATGTTCCTAGAGTCTCGACCAGCAGTAGCCAGCGGCCACAGCTGTCTCGTGGATAACACCGACCACTGCTTTATGCTCGTTGCTCAGAAACATCCCGGAAGCCGCTAGTCATTGACCGTGTCTACGTACTGTCGGAAGATCTTTCCATCATGCTCAGTCTCTACAAATTCCGTGATTGTAGCCCTCTCTATTTGTGATGTTGTCCTTGAAATTTTCAAAAGAACATTAGATCTCAAGCCTCATACTTTTCTTGGTTCGACAAAAGCATACACATCAGAATTTACATACACAAATTTAAAAAATATAAAAAAGTAAATAGACACTTTAATCTTTGGTCTTCTGAGTACCTCTGAGCAGACCAGTTCTGCGAGCAGCAATGAGACCGGCCTTTTGACCAGACACGGCACCTCTGCTGATAGTAGAAGCCTTACCAATGTGCTGATGGTTACCACCACCGTGAGGATGGTCGACGGGGTTCATGGCAACACCACGAGTCTTGGGCCACGAGTTTCTCTTAACTCTGTACTTGTGGAAAGCACGTCCAGCCTTAAGCAGGGGCTTGTCAATACGACCACCACCGGCAACAACACCAATGACACCACGAGCGTCAGAGGAAACAACCTTCTTGGCTCCCGAAGGAAGCTTCAGACGTGTCTTGCCCTCATCGGGGTTGTGTCCAATAACGATAACGTAGTTACCAGATGTGCGGCCAAGAGCACCACGGTCACCAGGCTTCTCCTCAACATTAGAGAGAATAGTACCTTCAGGAACAGAGCCAAGAGGCAAGATGTTTCCGACGTTCAAAGAAGCCTTCTTACCGGCATAGACGAACTGACCAGTGTAAAGACCTTCGTTGGCAATGAAGGTCTCCTCACGCTGCTTGTATCTGTAAGGGTCGCGGAAAACAACCTTGGCAAGAGGAGCACCTCTGCCGGGATCGTGGACGATCTGCTTGACAACTCCACGAATGTATCCGTGACGCTCGGCGTAATCGAGGTTTCTAAGCTTAGCAGCTCCCTTTCTAAGGCGGGTATGGGAGGTGAAGATGGAGCCCGCACCCTTTCTTTGATTACGAATAACACGACCTGATTCACGTTAGCAGCGGTTTCAACGGGGCATTCTCTAAGACGGCTTTCAAATGCTGGCCTGGCTGCTGTTGATGGACTTACCCATGGCTAATTACTATTGCGGTGATTGACGAAGGCAGACGATGAAAGAGTCTACGTAAAAATTGAGAAAACCCAAGTATCCTCCTAGAGTCGCCCTGGGTCAGAAATTTTATTCATCCGAATTAGGAAAGACAGTCACACTTATCATCAAGCATCTCCTAACCCACAATAACATTCAGGGCAGGGGCAGTTTGATGGAATTTGGGAATTAAAAAAACATAATTTTATTTTATACCTCTAGATTTCTACTCATTTCTTTCGTGAGCCATATTTCGGGTATACCAGCAACTGTCGACGTCTGGCTGGGTTCAACAAATGGCCATCCCGACCTTTTCAATCCTGCCACGTAATTTCTTCTTTAACTTGCCCTTCTTTCAAAGAAATCATCAATAAATCATCATGTTACTGCCGTTCCTGCAAATTACATAGATTGGCAAACTGCAGGTTGGTATTAGACTGCGGTAGCCTCAGATTGAATGGTCTCTTTTGGAACTTCGGCCTCTTTCACAGTTTCAGCGTCGGCTTCTTTTTTAGTTCCCTTTTCGGCTTCTTCGGTTTCCTTCACAGATTCTTTAACAGATACTTTTTGAGTTTCTTTATCTTCTTCAGCCTTGGGCTCTCGGACAGGTCTCTCTAGAGTTACAGCAGAGACTCTGAGCGTACGGCCTCTGATTTCCTTGCCAGTATACTCAGCGGTAGCCTTTTCTTGAGCGGCAGAATCCTTCAATTTGGCAAATCCAAAGAATTGTCGATAAGAACGGCCAGTCTTTGCAGACTTGACGAACTTGAAAGACACATGAGTCCATACAGGCTCAACATCCTTCAGAATTTCGGCAAGCTATAGTAAATTGTTAGAACAATGCATTCAAAAAACAACTGCATACTCACCTCTTCCTTCGTAGTTCCAATAGGAAGGTTTCGAATAAAGATAGAATCAGTTGGAGACATGTCTTCAGGGGCGCGCTCTCTCTTGGGGCGAGGAGCTCTGGGTTTGGTCTTCTTTTCAACCTTGTCATCAGAAGACTCCGTAGCACTTTGTTCAAGAGTTTCGCCATCCTTAGATGCCTCTCTCTTGGCCTTGGACTTCTTCTTTGACTTCTTCTTCTCAACACCATCGGTAGTACCCTCCTTGGGCTTTGAGTCTGATTCAGATACGCTTTCGGCCTTCACCTGCTGTCAAACGGTTAGATTGGGTACAATACGAACCAAATTTGAATCACATACTTTAGGCCTGTGGGTAATAGGCTTTGCTAGCTTTACAGAAATCTTGCGCTCCTGCAAAACGTTTTCATGTAGAGCTTCAAGGGCTCTCTGAGCTTCGCCGGCAGTATCGAGGTCGACAAATGCAAACGCAGCGCGGGCAGGAGGGCCTCCTCTGCCACGCGCACGTCGGTTGTTGTTGGGGATTGATACATTTTCACTAAGTAATTCCACAGTTAGAGATCTTGCGTCAATGCAATTGAATTCGAAAAGTCATGACTTACATCTTGTAACCCTCCAAAAAGGAGGAAATATCCTCAGGCTTCACCTTAAGGGGCAAGTTGCCCAAGTAGATTCGTCGGGCATCTTCCACGGAAGCGGGAGTGGCGGTGATAGTGGAAGAGGCGTCAGCAGCGTCGGGCGATGCGGTGGTGGCTTCAGGAGTAGTAGCAGAGGCCGTGGTGGATTGGGAAGGTGTGGCTTCAACGGGGGCATCAATGGAGATGGCCTCAGTGGCAGAAATAATCTCGCTCAAAGACATTTTTAGGAAGGGTCGAGTGGAAATGGAGTGATTTGGTTCTGATGGTTCTTAAAGAGGGAGTGAAATTAAAAAAAGTTCAGGAAGAGGAGGATTTGGCAGGTATATATAGAGATATATTTCTTGCTTCTTGCTGGGTCGACTTTTGAAAAGTAAGGAGAAGATTGGGCTTAGAGAAAGGAGGAGAGAATGTGTGTAAGAGGAGGAGGAAACACAGAGATCTTGTAGTGGAAGACTAGGTTGTTGATAGTATATTTAATTCCAAAGGTTGGTGATGGTGGTGGTGAAAGCAAGACAAAACGAAAGCGAAGAGGTGTTCTTTATAATGTTTTAGGAGTGCCATTGTCATGGGCAATTGAATTTGTTTGAACGTTCGGACTTGTACTATAGACTAAATTGACGATACAATCAAGCAAAGACAGCCACGATAAGCCTGGTACAGGGCCAGTCTGAATTGACCATGCTGGATGGTGCTTTGTGCTCTTCCTGATCTCTTTCTGCTGGTTTGGTCTGTTAAGCTGCGGTCCCAATTAGAAGCTGGTGATGATCTGCTACACGTCAAAATAATGAGGCATTCTACAGCAATTGACGCATGGTAACTCTTCAACGGCAGCTTCTTGCTATATACTAATTACTTTACATGGTATATTTAACTGCCTGGGGTGTGGTCTTCTCACAACACTTGACCAATTCTATGTAAACGTCAAGTGTTTTGACATCTGCACACACTTTCCGCAGATATCCAACAGAGTTGGCCAGATGACAGCAGAACCTTAACTATCTAGCTTTATACTACTAGAGTTGCTAATGGTACCAGCATTGCTGATAGTATTGTTGATGATTATGTCCCTAGTAAAGAGGAAACAACTGGCAGCATGAGCTTCATTGTGTCGGGCCTTTGACTCCATGGAGAAGGCCCCTTACCAGCTACCCACCAATTATCATCTACTCACTTTTGATTCTGCCAGCACCATCACAGACACCATGAGACGGTTTGGGCAAAATACAATTATCACGTGTCAAATGTCCTCCCACCATAATTGACATTAATATTAATATTGTCGGCATTATCAGGCATAGCTCAACTCCACACTTATCTTCTCCACCCAGCATTTTGGTCTGCTACACTATTGAGTCCAGAGATTTTTGCCAGCCCACTCCAAGTTGCTACTAGCCACTTGCTGCCCTTGAAGTCCTATATCTGTCGCATGCTAAGAGCGCTCTCATGACAATGAGACCCATTCAGGGCACCCATACAACGAATCTCGCTCGTGCTATAGATGACACCACTTGGCCTGACTTGATACCAATACAAAAAGAAGTCGATCTATGGAGTCTCGAATATAAACCCAGCCCTTTGCTGGAGCATATGGGGTGCTCAATTTGTCAGTGCATTCTGGTTGATCCTTTCTCGACAAAATGCGGGTAAGCGGAAAGACGACAGTAAATTTATTGAGGTCTTGAAGAGCCTACTAACATGATTCCAGGCACACATTTTGCAAGCGATGCATACATCAAGCATTAGAGGTGTCAAAAAGATGCCCAGTGGACCGAAGCCTGATAGAGGCGGATATAGATCTATTGCCTGCTCCGTTACTGGTTTCAAGCCTGATCAACGATTTAGTCGTCAATTGCCCCAACAGAACCAAAGGTTGTGAACACTTTTGTCAAAGGTGGATGGTTGACCGCCATGTTTTGAATGATTGTATGTATACCGAGTGTGTGTGTGGAGGTGTGAAAGATGATGGAATGCTCTGCCACGAACCGATAGAAAAAAGATTCATGTACGCAAGCAGACAGACTGCTCTAGCAGAACCTATAACTGCGAGAGAATCAGACCAAAATTCTTCAGAGCATGAGGTAGAGGAAGAGTACAGAAGCGACATTGACTCCGCAGAACGCGATCTAACCGCAGTCATGCGGTGCCCACATGAACTTATAGACTGTCCTAATCTTTGTGGAGAATCCCTATCCAAGTATCAACTAGCGAACCATTTAGATACGGATTGCAGCAATGTACAAGATGAATGCCCAGTATGCGCTGCTCCAATGTCTCGACGAGAGCTTCCTAATCATATAAGCGAGTGCCCCGATCGAGTAGTTTCTTGCTCATCTGCTGAATTTGGCTGTCTATGGGCCGGCAAGCAACATGTTTTAATAGATGAGCATAGCAGAACATGTCAATTTGCTGTGTTGGCGCCCGCTCTCAGGAAGCAAAACAATCGAATATCCGGGTTAGAGCAAGAAAACAAAGTTCTCCGACAGAAGCTTGACCGAGTCTTGACCCTGATGTCTAATAAAGAGCAATCTACCGCCACAAATAACATAACCCGAAGCGGTGACACTAACAATAATAGCACTGAAACTGTATCGACCAATGCGACATCATCATCTTCTACTATAACTACAAACTTCACGGACTCGGATTTCATGCGCTTGTTCATGGAGGGCGAGCGATTCCGTGAAGAAATCGATCGTGTCACTACCACATTAGGTGAGATGGAAATGCGGCATGGAATGTCACTTCTTCAAGAATCATTCCGTACAGGAGAAGAAATATCCAACTTGAGAAAGCTTATCAACACGCTTAGAAACCAAATGCATTTCCTGTGGACAGAACGAAGGGCTTGGACGATCACTCAAAATTCAAACAACAATCCTATAGCGGCTTCTTCTTCTTCTGCTACTGCTGCAACGCATGCCATGCATACGCCACCTAATTTACAGATCTCTCCGGAATTGGAGCCTACGTCGCCTAGCCAATATGGGCGGTTCATAGGACCGCGACGGCTTAGCGATATATCTCGGCAAGACATAAAGCTTTGACGAGAAGATATACTATTGTCTGAGTTTTTTAGAAATTAAGTAAAAGACAAGCTTGCTATCATTTGTAGTACTACTCAAAGACTTCGTATTCTTGCTTATCTATAAATATAGTACTTACACACTTCATCAATCTTTTGAGGCGGAGTCGCTTGTGAAAGCCCTAGTAGCGTTGCGCAGATAATCTTTATTTTGTAACGCGATACTTTTTGTCATATTACTGACCTTGTAAATTCCCACCAGCTGGTTAGCGAGCTCAAACATGTTGTTTCTTAAAGAAATCACAATGAACTGTCCATTTTTGGTTCTCTCACGTATGTAGTTCGCAATGATAGACACGTTTCTGAAATCTAAGGCCGCATCGATTTCGTCCATGACATATAGCGGTGTTGGTTTGTAGTGGTGTAACGCAAACACGAGCGCAAGCGAGCTGAGAGTTTTCTCTCCTCCAGATAAATTTGAAATGTTTTTCCAACTTTTCTTAGGGGGCATTACGCTAAAAATAATTCCCTCGCTAAAGGGGTCAAGCGAGTCCAAAAGTTCGAGCTCGGCATTGCCGCCCATGGTTATCATTTGATACATTTCTTTGAGTTTCATTGAAATCATGTTGAAGCCTTCCATGAACTCATCATGTCGTTTCTTGCACAGCGTTTCGCTAAAAAGTTTGACAGTATCTCGCTCTTCAACAGATGATTTGAGTTGACGACGCCGTTCCTGATAATCGCTAGCCCGTCGACGATATTCCTTCAAAACTTGCATATCGATGTTTGCGTCTTTGAGAGCTTCCTTCAGTTGAAAAATCTCAGCTTTGAGCTTACTGGGATCAAATTCTGCAAGTTCCTCTTTAGAATATTCTCGCAACTCCGTATCATCTTCTGTTGGCTCGCCTAGGTCCTCATCTTGATCAGCTGTAGCATCATCTTTGGCAAGGGTATCCCCGAGATCACCAATAGTGTGAAGTTTCAATTCACGCAAGCGTTGAACATACGAAGACAAGGACCTGTTTTCTTCCTGCAATGATTTCTCATGTTGCTCAATGACGTTGGTGATTTCAATCTCTGCAGATAAAAACCTATTGATAATTGAACTTTTCTCTTCCATGTAGTTTTTGAGTGAAGTCACTATCTCATCCTTTTCATCGACAGCTGTCCGCAAAACTTCAATTTCTGTTTCCATTTCTCTGATAGCTTCAACATTCTCTTTCAGCTCTTCCTCACTAACTTTGTTCCCAGTTGAGGACTGCTCCATTTCTTGCTGAGCGTTTTTAATGATTCTGGTTTGTTTTTTGAGCTCGTTCTCTTTTTTCGTCTTCTCCATGATACCCTGAGATAGGCGGGAGTTTATGATTTCCTTCTGCTCCGAAATACCATCCACTTCTGATTTTATGTACCGAAGCTTCACACCACCAATCTCCATAATTTTATCCTGAAGACTAGTAATAGTATTCTCAAGGCCAGCTGAAAGCATTCTCAATTCTTCAAGTTCGCTTTCAAGAAGAGCTTTTTTTTCTTCTGCTCGATGCACTTCTTCTTGCTTGGGTATAGACTGTTTTAGTTGGCGGCTTGATTCTTTATATTGATGTTGCGATTCTTCTAAAGTAGCCGAGAGAGCTTCAATTTCAAGATTAACTTTTGAGATGTCGAGCTCTAGTCTTGGTTTGCGCTCTTTTAGTTCGTTGAGTCGAGCTTCCATCTTAGCCATAGTTGACTCGGCATTCGAGTTTTTAGATTCCTTTTCCTCCAGCTCACTTTCAATCTTTTGAAGCTCAGTATCTGAAATGACTTTTTCTATAAGTCCCTTCATTTTTCCTTTTGCGATCTGCCCTCCGCCGCTCATAGTACCAGACTTATCAATGAGGACACCTTGAAGACTAACAACTCGCCATCGACGACCTCCATATGCGATTCGGCGCGCTTGTTCGGGATCTTTTGCAACAAGGGTGTCATTTAGCACACTGTAAAAAGCTGGAGCAAATTTTTCCTCTTTGAAATTTATTAGGTCAAACAAACGAGGAACGTTTTCAGGTGTTTCGATAGGCCCTAAATTGCGTTTGGGTAGTCGATCCAATAGAATGAATTTTGCTCTACCTATGTTGTTTTTTCGAAGGTACTCAACACACTGCTGGCCAGCTTCAACAGTGTCAACAACCAAGTTGTCCAATGAAGGACATGCGGTAGATATAGCTATGTCGTATTTTGAGTCAATTGTACCCAACGACCCCAGGCGACCATGGAAATTGTCGACTCTTCCTAAATTACTGAGCTTGGTCAAGCTTGCTAGTACTTTACCTTGAGATCTGGCAGAAGAGAAAGATTCTCTGGCAGACTGGACCTTTTGCCGGAAAGTTACTAACTCCTGCCTCATTTTCTCCAGAGCACTAGCAGCATGTTCGCATTCGGCAGATCCAAGTTCAATCTGTTCGCTTACATAGGAAAGCTCCTTCTTTAGGTTGACCATCTCCTCCTCCTTTGCTTTGCCAGAATCTATAATTTTCTCAATGCTGCTTTTCGCGCCTTTAAGTGTTTCTCGCGCAGAAGTTTGTTTTTCTTGAATAAGATCAATTTCACTTTGGGCAACAGCCACTGCAGACTCCTTTGCAGAAATCTTTTCTCTCCATGGCTCAAGTTTTCTTTGAGCTATCTCTATTTGATCCGTGATACCTTGAGTTTTTCCCTTAAGACTGTTTTGAACCTCAACTAACTCACCGGTCTTCTTTTGTAAAGCTTCTTCCAGCTCTGAACTTCTCCTACTCAGCTCCTCAACTTCTTCGTCATAGTTTTGTATCCAGGTTTCGGCTTCATTTAATGCGTGCATGGCTGAACTCAAAGTTTTTTCCAGCTTTTTGTTTCTACCTGTAAGATGCTTGGCTTTTTCTTCAATCTGAACCTTCTGAATTTCAGCTTTGGACATGACCTTTACTGAAGCCTGCAGCTTCTTTTTCATTGACTCGAGTTCTTTAGCATGGCCATTTAGTTCCTTCTCCAATTCACCAATTTCCTCTCTATAAGTGGCTGTTGCCTTTCGCTCTTCTTCTAAACGAGCAGTTTGATCTTTGAGCGATCTAGTACTGAGATCGATTGAATTCCTGAGTTTTGTGGTGTTGATTTGGTAATAAACAGATTTTTTCATTGCTAAAGAATTTTCGTCTTTCATGAATGCGACGATTTCGTTTTTCCGTTTCTCCAGCGCCCCTACTTCTTTTGTAACTATGTTCAGGCGGTCTGACCTTAGTACACACTCTTCATTCATCTCTTCGAGCTTTGTGTTTGATTCTTCAATTGTTTTTTTGTATGCTGACGTGCCAATAATATCTTCCAAATATTCTAACAGGCCATCGTCGTGTTCGTTCTCGGCTTTTGGTTTCATTTGAGCTATACTTTCAACCTCGCCCTGAAGAATTAAAAATCGCTTGTGGTCTAAATCAACACCCTTATTACGCATCAATGTCGTAACTTCAGTAAATGTGCTATCTTGGCCATTAATGTAATATTTCGAGGAATTGTTTTTAAATGCCTTGCGAGACACAACCAAGGTAGAATCCGGGACAGCTTCAGTTATACCATCAGGCTGGTCTACTACGTTCTGGAAATGAATTTCAACTCCACATGATGATAAGTTTGTATGACCTGCCGAGTTGTGAATCAGAGCCGAAATTTTTCCTTGACGCATCTTGCTTGCTCGAAATCCGAATACAAACAACAGGGAGTCAATAACGTTTGATTTTCCAGATCCATTGGGCCCAACGACGGCCGAGAATGACTACAATCTAGTTAGCGCATGTGTGAAAATACAAAATAGTGTCACGTACACTGTGAAACGGGCCTATTTCCTGGCGTCCTGCATAAGATTTGAAATTTGTCAAAACCAATTTAACTATTACAAGTCTTGGCTTAGCAGGGGCATCTTTATCTATAATCGCCTGTTCTGCTGCTATAGATCGAAGCCTTCCTTTGGAAGGGGAAATCGTAACAAGGCCTTCATTCAAATACTGCGAGCTTGAAACGTCGTTCTGCAGCTGCTGTGAGGGAGGGTGAAGATGTAGACTACTTTTATGCCGTGGAGTAACGAGCAGATGATTTTCTTTCGCATCAGAAAACGAATTCCTAACGTTTGAGGTTGAAGTCAAGTGCGCTACATGCAGTCTTTGTTCGTCAGGCAACTGAAGCTGAACAGGCGTTGACGTAACTATTGGAGCAGAAATGGGATACGTTTCATCTATAGGCCTCTTGCCGAGAGGCGTAGAAGGAGGTGCGGACTCTGTAGATCGAACTGATGTGCGTTCTCCATTGTATGTAGTAGGTTTTTGATATGGAAGTGATGGTGCTCGCATAGCTGGAGTTGAAGGAACAGCAAACTCTACAGCATTGGAATTGCTAGGCTCGTTGGGCAGTTCCGAGACTAGTAAAGATTTAGGTATCGCAAATGCTGGAAGAGGGTGTATCTCATTGCTGCTAGACTTGGGAGTGATTTCAAGAGCATTGACATCTTCAGTAAGAGCCTCCTCTTCGCTCTGGTCTTTGCTTGGATGTCTGAATTTCTTCCGCTTCTCTCGCTTAACAGGCGTGAACGGATCTTCGCGAATTCTTGGATTGCTCACAGGTTGTTCTAGCAAAGCTTGTTCAATTGGTTGTTTGGCTGATGTCTGTCTCCCGGTGCTGTTGTTGCTGCTGTCTGTCTCTTCTTCTTCGTCGTCAGAAACGAGGATTCTTCGGTGAAGTCGAGCCATTCTGGGTATATTTCATGATCTGGTTTGATCTGGTCAGGGGAAAAGAGAATCGTCGCTAAACTTTATAGCGGCCTTCCCAGCTGACAAACTTTTCATGTAATGCCATTGGGGCCATCTATGCTAGTGCTCTAGGCAATATCCTCTACGCTTGGTGTGCTGTTATAAAACCGACTTCAAACAACAAAGTAAGCTTTCAAAAGCATGCATATCTGGTTATGCCAGCAGCGATTTCCAAAGCGTACCTTGTCCAAAGTTATGTTCCCCAAATCATGGTGTCGTTTATCTTGGCCTTCCAGACACCAAATATCCAATTGCCCGAAATAGCGCGCGGTACTCGGAGTTTTACGTTGTTTGGTCAGAGAGAACAAATATGCGGCATTATAGGAGAGTAAAATACAATTGAAGCCTAGAGCAGCAGAAATAGCAGCTATTTACAAAGTGCTAACGCTTTACTCAGTGTATGTAGCAACTGCCTCAATCTCAATGTTGACGCCAAGGGGAAGAGCCTTGACAGCAACAAGAGAGCGAGCAGGAGCATGGGTGTTGAAAAACTCCTTGTAAATCTCGTTGATCTTAGCGAAGTCATTAATGTCGGTAACAAAGACATTAACTTTGACAATACTCTCCCAGGTGGTACCAGAAGCGGCAATTACGGCCTTGATGTTGGTGAGAACCTGGCGGGTCTGGACCTGAATGTCTTCATGGCCCTCGACAAGTTTTCCCTCGGGAGTGAGAGGAACCTGGCCCGAAAGGTAGACAAAACCGTTGGTCTTGATGGCTTGGCTGTAAGGGCCGACAGGAGTGGGAGCGTTTTGGGTAAAGACCTTAGAGGAGAAGGATTAGAATGTAGCTATGAGAAAGGCTCAGTAGCATGAGATTGCAGACAATACTTACAACAGACATTGTAGATGGGCGATTTAGTTACAGTTTTCGAAAATGATGGAGGAAAGAAAAGAAGAAGCGAAGCAAACGCAATTCGTGAAAGATCCTGGCCTCGATTTGCACGGGTCATGTGAATTACTCAGTGATTCGGCTGGATGCCTAGCCCTAACCACGCTCACTTTTTCGTTCATTAGTTCCATTGAATTCACTAACTTCATTGACTTCATTGGCTTCATTGACTTCACAGGTTTCGCCGACATCGTTGATATTTGCCTTCTTACACGTTACAAGCTTCCTTGAATTTGTATACGGCACAGTTACACACGCCCTTCTTCTCGTCACAAATGTAAACAGATCAAGCAATGTCGAAAGTACTTGTCTTGGATAATGGCTCTTATCACATAAAAATAGGATACGCGTCTGATGATGGAAACGTCCCATACCAAATCCCTAATTGCATTACCCACGGAAGAAACAAAAAATCCTACGTAGGATCGCAGTTCTCGGCATGCACAGATTTTAGCGGCCTCATGTTTCATCGTCCTCATGAGAAAGGACAGTTGGTAGACTGGCGTTTGGAATACGCCATTTGGAATTACACATTTTTTGGGTATGACTCGCCAATTCAGGTTGATCCGTCGGATACTTCGCTGATTCTGACTGAAACGGCTTTGACCTTGCCAGCTGTCTCAGCAAATACAGACCAAATGGTGTTTGAAGAATATGGGTTTCAGGAGTACTACAGGTGCACTCCGGGGTCTTTGATTCCCTGGAATAATTTTGCAAAAGACTTGTATCACAGCGCAGGGTCGACTAGCTCTACACCGTTGGCTGAGTGCGCGCTAGTTATAGATTGTGGCTTCAACTGTACCAATGTTTTACCGACAATTTTGGGTGAAGTCTACTGGCCTGCCGTACAACAGATTTCCGTGGGTGGCAGGATGCTGACCAACTATCTCAGAGAAACAGTGTCTTTCCAGCAGTTTAACATGATGGAAGAAACGTACCTGATTAATTCAATCAAGGAATCAACCTGTTTTGTGTCTACCGATTTTGAAGTCGACTTGGCAAAATGCATGAGTTTCAAAAAAGCCGGAACCAAAGCAAAAAGAAATGAAAATCCCTACTTAATTAGTTACGCGCTACCTGAGAGTCCTGGCGAAGTAGGGCACGTCATAGAGCCGAGCTCGAAAGATGCTTCATCAGTTGCGCAAGCGTTACGACTTTCTAATGAACGATTCACAATTCCAGAACTTCTGTTTGCTCCACACCACGTTGGCCTAAATCAAGCAGGCTTGCCTGAAGCAATTCTTAATTGTTTGCAAAAAGTGCCGCCTGAACTACAATCGCTTTTTGCGTCAAATATTGTGCTTGTAGGCGGATCATCTCAGTTTCCTGGATTTGTCGAGAGATTAAAAACTTCATTGACACCTCTTCTGCCTGACCACCATAATCTAAGAGTGACCACACCGGACAATCCTACCACATATGCTTGGCAAGGCGGGTGCAGTCTAGGATTACAGCCAGAAATGCTGGCAAAAGTTCACGTCACCAGAGATGAGTACATGGAGTATGGGGACAAGATCTGTGCAAGCAAGTTCAACATGAAGCGGATGGACACTGAAGATGCTTCAAACTTGTCTGAGACTTATTCAGACTAATATTTATCAATATACAACTCAAGAGAAAAGACGAACGATATCATCAAAATGAAAAGGTGGAATAGTAAAAATTGTTATGAAATGAAGATCAATGCTATCTAGTCATGTACCCTCTAAATGCGATTTGTCTAACTAAACATCCAAGCAACACCTCCTACGCCAAAGCAAATGATCGAAAAAAAGACCGTGAATACGATGGTTTGATGCCACCAGGGAGGCATATCAGCTAGCATCAAAAACAGGCTCATCGCTATGACGCTGATTCCCAGTGCAACGAAAAAGCCCGACACGATGAAAATATGAGTTCCATATGAGATTGAGCTCATATCCTCAGAAAGAATGACACCAAAAAGCGTGCACACCATCAAAGCCGACAAAAAGAAGCATATACTGTACAGCACTGTGATTATTGAATTACGCTGCTCTGCAACAGCAGCGGGAGGAAAACTGAAATAATCGCCGTCCATATCGAGATGCATGCCATTTGTGCGATGCGACTTGAATCGAGGTGAATAAAACCCTTCGTGGTCAGTGTCGTCGTCATCATCGTCGTCGTCTTCTTCGTAAATCGTATGGAGGCCTCTTCTTCTTTGGCGCTTGGGCTTGAGCCCGAGAAATCGCTCAATCTTAAGCTTCACGCGGGCGACTTTCGCAAAGATAGTTTCTCCTAGAGACACTAAGAACGCCACATCAGTTCCATTAAACAGTACGTCTTCCATGTCTTCATCCGGAATAACTACAAAAACACCTTCTTCGGGCCCGTCTTCCGGGTCATCGAACTCATTCCAGTATCGTACCACCGGTTGATTCCCGCTAGCCCCGTTTTTCAGGTCAGATCCAAACGCATCATCAGAATTTGAGCCGTAATCCTCTCTGTTTAATTGACTCCGAGTTACTGTCCTTGCAGATGATGCACGTAGCAAAGGCTGCCTTTCATTATTCAATAAAATTCCAGGAGACTTTGTCGTTGGTACTTGAAGGGCTGAGGCGATTGAAGTAGATGATTTTGAGTTTCCTCGCCTTGTCAAAGCACCTCGACCTTTGGGAGCTCTTCTAATATCAATTCCATCGTTAATAATTTTGAGCCATTGTGGGAGTACCGACAAAGAGTTGGGGTAATAAACAGCTACTGAATGGGCATACATCGAAAACCCTGTAACAAAGTAGGCCAAGTGAGATTCTTCAAGTTCCTTGACCCAAGCGGGCTTGTCAAGGCCTTTCCATCGAATGTCCAATACACTATATGGAAAATTGACAACATCTTCTGGATCTTTGTCAGGCCAGTTCATTTCTGTAGCTCCTACCTTTGTTAATTTGATATTACTGTCTAAAGTGGCCCAGATATCAGGCGTGTCCCATTGTGACTTTGGAGAAGATGCTACGAGCTCTGAAGAAGGCTCATTGACTGCATCTGTATGCCGGAATCTTGCTTTTTGTGATGCCATTTTCGAAATCGGAGATGCAAGGCGCTTTTGAACCCATGAAAGTGCTACTTTGCTCATATTGTCCATGTCATTGAGAGTGTCATTGAGAGCTTCGTATTTTGACTTAACAATCATTTCTGCTTGTTCAGACGAAAGATTAGCGATACAGAAGTGTCTCAGGCCGCCAACTGGAGAGCAGAGTACAGGTGTGGAAGCTACATTTGCTCCATGCACGCTATTAATTCTACCTGGTTCGCTTTTAGTCTGAAGTGAGTGAAACTTCTTGGCATTGTCGAGGAAAGTGGTATAGGTGAGGTCAGGGTCAGAAGTATGAGTGTCTTCAGGCTGTGCGCCGCTCCCGCCATTAGATTGGCTAGTAGGGCTGAGTTTTGTAAGACTTAAGACTGAGGGGGATTCCTGTATTGACACAGTGTTGTCAGAAACTAGGCTTAAGTTGCGAAGTAAAGTAATTTTTGTTTCCATGATATTATCAGGATGTATCCAGAAAGTGGCTGAATTTGTGATAGCAGTGACCATCTGGCAATCAAACATGCAAAGCTTTTCATTGCTTGGGTAGACATGAGGAGTGACAGTGATGGAAGTAAGTTTGGCTTGCCGCAGAACGTTGTAGAGAAGTGATAGTTCGAGAAAGGTGGACGTAAAGTCCTGATTCGTAAAAGATGTCGGGGACTCAAGTATGGGAAGGAACTTGTCGCGAAGTTCGCTGGAGTGCGACCATTTCTTGTATTTTTTGAGGAGCTTCCTGAAGCCTGTGCGCTGAACTCCTATAAACCTAGACAATCGCTGTACATCACGCGTGAGTTGAATAACCTCCTGTCGTAAACGGATAACTAGAGACTGTCTTGTTTTTCGGCGGCCTCGAGAGTCTCTCGCAGCATCGTCTAGGTCAGTAGAATCATCCTTTTCGGCAATGAGATTAACAATCTTTTCGCAATGTGCGATGCGTCGATCGATTTCTCCAGAC
The DNA here is from genome assembly GCA_030564925.1 of Geotrichum aggregatum. Taxonomy (NCBI): domain Eukaryota; kingdom Fungi; phylum Ascomycota; class Dipodascomycetes; order Dipodascales; family Dipodascaceae; genus Geotrichum; species Geotrichum aggregatum. The sequence continues at coordinate 127,176 of JAJMAH010000036.1, forward strand.
TTTGACTTGACAAAAAGTCCAATCTGTTTCGAAGTCAGTTAGTATGTTGCCAGATTCGAATAAAATTGGCCATAAACTTACTGCTTCATACTGATCGAAAAGCGCCTTGTATACGTTATCGAGAGCATTAGGCGGCGCGTTTGAGCTTGTTGCCTGTTTTATAACTTGCTTAATCTCATTGTAATCTAGATTGTATGCCCTCCATTCAGGTACAGACCTTTTTGAAAGCTCTGAGCCATACTTCATATTGATGTGTCGCGCAGTTTGAATTGATTTGTTCCTGAAGTTTCTAAGGGCCCATGCGTGGGTAAGATAAGCAGTATTAATATTGGCTTAGGTAGTGTGTGAACATGGGTGTGGAGTGTTGTAGGTGTCTCGTTTTAAAGTGTTGTATGAACAGAGACAGTTATAGACATACGCTAAACTATAAGCAGACACGTAGAGGTGGAATCAAAGGTCGAGGTGGAGTTGGCCAAGGCAGAGAAGGTCGGAGAAAGCGAAAGAAGAAGGAATATTTATCCAAGCAGATGGAATGGCCGAAAGAGCTGAAATAGCTGCAAAAGCTGCCACAAGCGAAAATGACTCCCAACACAGACGCAGCTGCTCAGGCCCAAACAGAAATTACTCAAAGCAGCGTCTACACTTGCATTTAAGGGTATGGCCAGATGCACGTGAAAGGCCGTATATTAGGTAAAAATACACTTATACGTTGCTTATAAATATATCTATGTGTGCTGACTTAACCTGTGAACATGGAGTTCTTCGGCATGCCGTTGATTTCATGGCCCTTGATGCCCAGGCAGTACGACTGCTTCACTAGAGAATGGCAGCATTCAAAGCCCCATTTGCCGTCTTTCCAGTAAGACCCCCATACGGATGAGTGGTTTCCTATGAAAACGTCCTCGTCATATTTTGACTTTGCAAACTCTGGTTCTGCCTGTTCATCGGCTGCTTTCGTTTCTGCAACTACCTCTGTTTTTTGCTTCTTGACTTCTCCATCCGCTGTGTACTCCGTGTATTTTTCCAGAGGAGCTTCTTCCAACTCGCGAGGCCGTTTGGCAAGGTACTTCTCTCCTCCATATTTCGATAAAAGGTTGTCTTTTAGTTTCTGGGCTGCTTCTAATTCCTTTTGTTGTATTTGGCGTAGCTTCAGTATTGCTTCAGTAGGATTTTTCTCTAGGTTTATTTCCTCACCTTGCTCGGCAGCTATATCAGCTAATCTGCGTAACTCGTCGTGATCCTCTGCTAGATCTGTGAGTTTTCTGACAAACTGGCCTCGGTCGTTTATAGATCCATCAACTTCGGATCTCAGCGTACGACTCTTCGGGTTAAAAAGAGCGGAATCCTCACTCAAGTCCGTTAGATAGCTGGCCTTGTCTTCTCGGACTCGTAATGTGCGGGTTGACATTTGGCCAGTATCTTCTTTGGTTTCTGTACTTTCGCTTTCCAATGACAGCCTCTCGCTACCATTCTCACGGATATTTGCAAGTCGTTCCTCATCATTTGCTTCCGCTCTTATTTGTTCCTCTTGCTCGAAATCGTCCACCACACGTTTGTACTCCTCAGCGTCATATCCGTTCCACCGATCCCTTTTGCTGTCCCACGTCGTTCTGATATCCTGGACATGTTCGTCAGCCCGTAGATCCAGTCCACTGTATTTAGCGCCAACCTTTCTTGGGCGCTCCATGCAGTCTTTCACTTTGTGTGTCATGGCGCCACAGTTCTTGCAAGCTCCTTTGCGAAACTTTGTGGGGGCTGTATGACCATTATCACCGCCTCTATCGTACCATTCGCCTTTGATGTCTTCCTTCGTAGAGCGTTGATGCTGTAGGTAATCGTCGGATTTTTCCAGATACCAAGGCGCGTTGGAAATAAACCTGGGAATGTAAGGATTGATCTCTTTGCCATCTGGGCCTATATTAGATTGATTGCGTCCTCCCCGCCCGCTAAATCCTCCTCGGCCAGTTGAGCCGTCCCCTCGAGTTGGTGCAGACATGATCAATTAGTTTTGTGTTGAAGGTGGTTGATGAAAAGACGTGGGAACTCCCAAATTTTGACGAAATACGAAAAATCCTTTATGGCAGCGGCCCAACTACACCTACAGTTTAAATAACTACGTATACACCAGCCTTCTTCTTCTTGAAGCAAATTCAAGTGTGAAAAGTCATTAATAAAATATGTGGAACTAAAAAGCAGATGCCTGAAACAGGGCAAGTAATGGATAGAAAGATCGAGAAGGAAATCATAAGCAAACTTTGTTTGTGTTCTTCGAGATTGTACTAAGAGGCGACTTTAGACAGTTATGAGATGTCTGATAGGAATATGGATCTATGGATAATGTTAGAGGAAGTAGAACGGCAAGTCCGTGTCAAAGTATACATACCAGCTTGACAATGTAGCCAATAGCTCCCATCACGACAAAGCCGACACCAACAGCTCTGATGATCTTGGTAAACTCTATGATTGACTTGTTAGGCACTGTTACGACATCACGACCTGTAATTCCAGAACTAGAAACTATATCAAATGGTTCTTACCTGAAGCATCGGGCTTGGTGCATCTATTCAAAAAGGTGGTTCCTTCCTTGATGAATTCCACAGGAATCTCTGAGATCTTTTCGAAACCCTCGCCAGCCATTTTGTTGAGTTGAAATTAGAAATTTAAAAAGGAAAAAAGGGCTTGGTGATGAAGTGAGATGATACTTGGTGAAGCAGGAAGGAACTGAAAAATGGAAGAGCGTGTCTTCTTCTCGAAAGAGCGGCGATGTGAACAAGTGGTAATAACAGGTTAGGGCTTGAATAAGGCACAAGTGTGAGCTACGTTGGGACATTTAGACTTTAGAGAGATGCTTTAAATATGCTTTTCCCTCCGCTTTCTCATGCCTTGGACTGACCTTTCAATCAATCTCGGTATTATTTGCGCCTTGCACTTGTCTTTGCTCTCTCTCAGACTCATCGGGCTTTTACGAATAGTCTTCTACACTATACCTCTTGATTTTTTCTCGTTCGTTTATTTCTTTTTGTTTGGTTTTGCTGAAAGAAGTGCTTCCTAGTGTTGACAGGTTAAAGGCGAATATTTTCATTTTGTACCTTAATTGTTTGTTGTTATTTTATCATTTGGCTAGCTTGCGCCTGTAAGTGTTATTGCTAGGTTATTGCTTGATCTTGTTTGATTTTCTCCCTGTGTTGTACGCAAACATCTCTGCTTGGACCATCATACTGATATAGAGTAATCCAATAGACTTGACCTTCTTGTCAAGAACCATTTTACCAGTGGTCTTCAATGACTGACAACGACTACAATTATGAGATTGACCTGAATGATGACGACGATGGCATTGTGAGACCGCAAAATGAAAACCAGAATCAGCAGGAGGCAGAGCCCAGTGGCTCTGGCCAAGGAAGTCCAGGTGGTACTCATTATAACCAAGGTCAAAATCAAGGCCAATATCAGGCCCAGAATCAAGGAAATTTCAACAATCTCGAAGGTAACGGTAATAATCAGGGACAAGGCTACAACAACAACCCAGGGTTCCATAATTTTCAGGGAAATAACGGCAGCCGGCCCTTCAATCAAAATAGCAGTATTAACCCTAGTAATAATTCCGGCGGCCCTAGCGGGAACTACAACAATAACTTTCACCAAGGACACCAGAATGGCAATAATAACTTCTCACAGTCAACATCACCCACGACTGCAATTCTAATCCAGACTCTAGAATGGTGGGTAAACGAAGAAGACGTTCGAGGGTACGCAGTGGACGTTAAGCTGGAAAGTGAAACACAGTGTGTTGTATTTGACGAGCACAAAGTGAACGGCAAATCAAAAGGTATAGTTTACATGGAGTTTGCTACGCCAAAAGCTGCTGGTGCAGTCAAAGATCATATTCAAGCCACTGTTACGGGGGAAGGCTCTTCTCCAATCAATGTTACTTTCGTGACACCAAACAGAAACCCTTTTAGGCCGCAAACTAAAAACTACACCTCAGGTATGATGGGCTTTCGAGGGCGAGGAGGCATGCATATGCGCGGCAGAGGTGGGTTCAATCAAGGAGGATTCAATCAAGGAGGATTTAACCAAGGAGGATTTAATCAAGGAGGATTTAACCAAGGAGGATTTAACCAAGGAGGATTTAACCAAGGAGGATTTAATCAAGGAGGATTTAACCAAGGAGGGTTCGGGCAGGGGGGTTTTGGCCCGGGAGGCAACTTCAATCGAGGAGGAGGTAATGTTGGAGGTTTCAACAACATGGGCGGAATGGGATACGGGTTCAACATGAGGGGAGGTATGGGTAGCCGTGGGGGACATGGTAGTGGTCACGGCCACTTCCACCACCACAATGGAGGCCCAGGTGGCTTCAATGGCGGCGGTAGTGGTAGTTTTCCCGGTAACTTTCAGTACCAGAATTTCTATGGCCAAAATCAACAGCAACAAGGAGGCCCTGGTGGTAACGGAAACTGGCAACCTGGGAACCAAAACGACGGCAACCCTCATGGGCAAAAGCGAGTCCGACAGGACTGAATGTGTACTGTAAGGTTGGTTTATTTGTAATATTATCTATGGAATATTGAGATTTTTATAAGAAGCCTTGCTCAACAACCTATCTTGTAGCATGCCAGAGGTTGGGATAACCTCAGTGTTTCAAAGAAGTTACAATTGTAACCACACCCAATTGAGATGTGGACGGTAACCTGCCATACCCTAACTGGCCCTGACATACTCATCATTACCCTGCCTAAAGAAATTTTACTCTGCACAGGTATAAATATCACCCATTCACTCGCCATTAAATTCCTTTTCTCTTCTACAACCAGGTCTGTGCGCTTTGGACCCAGTAAGCTTCTGCTTCTACTGGATCTGATTCGCATTTCGGCACTTCGTGTGGACGCTGAAACCGTCGGACGCTGCTATATGCTTTGTGGGCGAACTCTCTGCCAATGCTGGCTGTTCCATCACTGTCTCCCTTGTTTTTGGACAGGAGTTAGGGACGGTATTGGATCAGTTTGGTGGGTGGAGATCTGCTTAGTTGCAGTGTCTTGGTTCTTCATGAAAGCCATTTGTTTGACAACTCCCTGTCGACAGACCTTAGAGCGAATCAGATGCCTTCTTGAGCTCCTTGGATCTCGGTTCGAGTGTAGTTCGCTGGTTTTCTGTGGCGGCATATTCCTAAACACTATGTACAGTCATTGACTAATGGACATTTGGGTCAAACCATGCTGCAAACATGCAATATTATAATCAAGTAGTTGCTATAGTAGTAGCTAGAAAATTGAATGATGTCTTTCCTGATTTTCATTGAACAGTTCCTGTTCAATGGTTGTAATTCTTAATTGCTGTAATTGTGTGTAGACCATGTAAAATGAAAATAGGTTATTCTAGAAACATCGTTCGTTTCTACACAACTACCGGCATATATTTACATCGTTCCTCATAACCAACCTTTTCTTTCTACTTGCTAAATAACAATTCCAATGGATCTTTCAAGCGCGCTTAGTGAAATCGAGCTTGCTCTCGAAGAAAAGAAATACGACGAAGCTATTAAACAAGCCTCTGCCCAGCTTGGAAAGAACACAACCTCTACGAAACTACGAATCTTGCTGTACGATGACTATGAAACCCAGATCACAACTTGATGCTAATCTCTTAACAATAGGTCTACTGCTTATCAGCGTAAAGGAGAATATGCTGCTGCATTTAGAGCAGCTGAGGATTCCATCATCACTGCTCATGCCAAAGGAAAGCGAGAGGAAATTGCTGATGGACAGCTTCGAAGAGCGTAAGTTATAACTACCCATTTTATAGCACCTCTCTAACCATTCTAGGATTTCTCTCTTTCTCATGGGCAGATACCATGAGGCCGCATACTCCGCGGATCTCGCCCTCAAATACGACGAGGCTGACAAAAAAAAGGCTTCCTTGGTTGGAATCTGGAAGCAGAAGATTAACCTGAAATTAGAGAACAGTCAGTATTTACACCCTGCTAGACTATTTTGACACTAACATCAATGATAGAGCCTTTCGATCCAAATTACATAACGATCGACGAAATCCCCTCGGTTTCGCGCAAACCACCTGCGACGGTAGCAGAGGTCAAAGTTGCTGAACCCAAGCTTACAACTACCCAAAAAGCTACGACAGCATCTGAGCCTGCTAAGCCTGAGGAGCCTGCTCTAGATAAAATCAAGTATGACTGGTATCAGAATTCGTCGTCAGTCAATATCTCACTTTTCATCAAAAATGCACCAAAAGAAAAAGTCAAGGTTGATTTTACCCCAGAGTCAATTTCAGTGTCGTTCCCTTTAGCGTCTGGATCCGATTTTGTTTATGACTTCGATACACTAGGGGGCTCCATTGACCCCAAGGCTTCAACTTTTAAAGTATTTGGAACAAAGATTGAACTCACTTTGCAAAAAGCGACTTCTAATAAATGGAGCACTCTACTTACAGACGGCGCAAGCAACGCTGGCGGTGACAAATCGGCTTCCGTTGTTTCTACGGAGACTGCTCAAAAGGGCTTGGGAATTCCTCCGGCTCTCACATATCCGACGTCTTCAAAGAGCGGCCCCAAGCAATGGGACAGCATTGTTGCAGAGGAAATTAGTGACATGGAAAAGAAGGAAAACGATAGCGATCCAAACGCGTTCTTTAGGACAATTTTCTCACAGGCTGACCCTGACACCCAGCGAGCAATGATGAAAAGTTACACAGAGAGTAACGGTACGGCTCTTAGCACAAACTGGGAAGACGTCTCTAAAAAGACTTTTGAGACTAGCCCTCCTGATGGAATGGAAGCGAAATACTGGGGAAAGAAGTAAGTTGAACAATCGTGTAGCAATCATATTCATTTATATACAAAACGTTTTCAGCTCTTGAAACTCTTGTTTTCGAGATGGCCCTCGCCAAATGTAAGGAACCGCTTGATAGCAATGAGCCATTTCCTCGTAGCATCGTCGCTCATAATATGAGCAACTTGAATGCTCGAATCCTTGTTGTTGCCATAACCTGTAATACGTTCTCGAGAACTACGAGCATGAATGCCAACGGCAGTGACACCGACCGGCCATGTTGCATTTCCAATGCTCAACTTGATGAATATGTCATTGGCCTCCCTATATCGATGCTGCTGGAGGTGCATGAGAAGCTCAGCAAGTTTAGGATAAAGCTGGTCCCCTAAATTTTGTTTTCGGAGTTGCGCAAGTAGCGGCACGCAATACGCCTGTGTCTGTCGCAGCACGTCTTTACCTTCTTCAGTAGCGTCTGGATTGCTTTTTAGAACGCGCTCCCACTCTGCAAGAATTGTGCGCACAGTAGCTCTCATCTGCATATACACCTTTTCGGGGTTGTCCTTAATATCCTTCTCTTGGATTTCCATATCGACAGCATTTTCCCGTTCGTCAGCCTCTCGCTCGCGCTTTTCTTCTTCGGCCTTAATATTGAGACGCCGTAGTCTCTGCACTTTCTGTGGCCGGGTTTCTGCAAACAACGTCGAGGGTTCATTGCGCTTTCGAAACTCGGCAATCAGTTCCTGGTCGGTCAATTTGTTCTCTTCCAGGCCATTTACAAGAGAGAGCTCTTCGATCTCTTTGGCCTCCTGCTCTCTCCGAGCTCTATCCGTTATTCGCTTGTTTTCTCGCCGTTGACGCTTTGCCTCTTCCTCTTTTTCCTCTTCTTCTCGCTGTCGTTTCAGCTTTTCAGCCTTTTCATTGCGCGCCTTGTCGAGCTTGAGTTGTTTTTCATCTCGAATGGCCTGCTCTGCACGCTGAAGTTCCGCTTGAGAAATGTACTTTTTGTCCTTGACACTACCGCCTGCCTTGGAAGCCACCTGCTTCTTTTTGGCTATCTCTTTAGCTAAAAGGTCTTTGAAATCCATTAAAAAGAGAAGCGAGAAGTTGATTGTGAAGTGATTTAGATAACTGTGCTTGCGTAAATCTGTCAGTGTGTATATCTCAGAACAGTAATCTTTCACGGACCTAAATTAATCACAGCTACTCTTTCACTCCAAACCGCTTTCTTATTCCGAACCGACTTCACGACCTGCTTCTGCTAGAGACATATAGTATATTCTTGCTTGTTTTCTTTGGTGTATACGCGACTAGGCTTAAATAACTATGTCCGACCAAGTAAACGTGAAGAAAGAACCCTCCGAGGAGATGGGTGTCCCGAGCAGCAGCTTTGCTTCAACCGGTTCTTCCACCCTTGCAGCAAACTCCGCGAACGGCTCAATGAACGAAGCTGGAGAAGACGACGAAAAATACGAAGACTCGCTCGATCTTGACCTGTCAAAAGAGGACACCAAGGTGTGGCTAGTGCGGCTACCAAAGTTTCTGATGGACAAGTGGCGAGACGTAGAGAAGAATAGCGGCAAAGAGCTTGGAAAAGTGAGAATTCTTAATGCCAATAATGCGAATAACAAGAAAGAGGTGAGCTGTTTGGGTCTTCATGCCTCGTATTTAGCTAATGTTGTAGCCGTGGAAAGTGAAGCTTGTTCTGAATGACAGTCCCGACTCTGCCGATATTCCTCATGAGTACGATATAGCACTGGTCAAGCAGGTTGTAGACAATACCTATGTCTTTACAGAGAAAGACATGCCCAAGTTCGATAAACAACCCCTTAAGTCTAAACCAGCAGCCGCTCCGGGTCCACCAAAGCCTGTACAGAAGCTCAATCGGTTCAATTACAAAGAGCGATTTACGCCATATGTCAAGACGATTCCAAGTATGGACTCTCTTGAGTTTTGTCGCGTAACTTACTAACAAACATGCAGAACGAACGGCTATAGTGGGAACAGTTTGCCATGAATGCATGGTGACTCCTTCACTAAATGATAAGGGATATAGCAATGTGGTGCGAGAAAGGAAAAAGTTGCAAGAAGATCCTACTTCTGCCAAGGTCACGCTTCTTTCCGAGCCCCCAGGCGTTACCACAGGCACTTTTTCACAGTCTCTGCGAGGCAACCAGAGTATGTTTATGCGTGCTCAAAAGAAAGACAACAAGACCAGTTCCGAAGGCAAGGCCATCAGATTGCCGCGCAATGACTTGCTGGATTTGTTGTTTACTCTTTTCGAGTCCTTTGAATATTGGAGTTTGAAAGGGTTGAAGGACAGAACCAAGCAGCCTGAGGTTTACTTGAAGGAAATATTGGAAACGATGGCGGTTCTTATTAAAAAGGGTCCTTATGCAATGCGATACACTTTGAAACCGGAGTATAAACAAATCAAGGAAAACAAAAGCAAGGACAAGAAGACAGGCGAGAGTCTTTCTGAGTACATGGAAAAGAACGGAGGCAGTATTGGCCAAGGAGGAAGTGGTCAGGGCGAGCAAAATGCTGATGGCAATGACGACGATGACGATGATGACGACGACGTAGAAATGGAGAACGTTGTGTAATTGCTTATTGTCTACATAAGGTGTATTTAATCTATAACTGAAGCCATGCTCGACTAAAGACGAACAAACTAGATCTGATAATATGATCCGAACAACCCCTACCCCGACGGCTGAAGAATGAGCTGCGAATCAGAAACTTCAGCGAAAACAATCTCTCCAAGCTCTACTATTTTTCACTAATTCTTACTATTTTCAGTAATCTCACAGGTTCGCAGCTCACTTCCCTTTGCTAGTCCAAAACCTATATATTCCCCTCATCTTTGTGCCACAGCCCTAACAGTGCCTGTTTTTGGTTGATGCGCGTAACCTGACTTAGCGAACCTTTCACCCAATAGGCATGAAGCATAAGCTTGAGTTTAAGCAGACTTGATTTTTCTAGACTGATTCGATCGCGGCCTTCTACAGCCTCTTCTCTGCCATTAGTATATCTATGACCACTGAAATAAAGGACATCACTAGCATGCAACAACCAGCCTCTGTTGCAAAAGAGGCTCGAAAGCCTCTACATATCACAAACGACGATGATGTCGAGTCATTAGCATCGAGAGCATCGTATTTTCATGTGAGTTTTCAGCGTGGCTTATATATAGCTACGAGCAACCTGCTTCTAACACTCATATCATAGATCATGCTTAGTGGTGGTATCGGTGGCCTCATTGGCGACAGCGTCATGTATCCTCTAGACACAGTCAAGACTCGCCAACAAGGCGCTCCAAGCGAGATCAAATACAAATCGACACATCGTGCATTTATGAACCTCATTCGTGAAGAAGGAGTTTTCCGCGGCCTTTATGGCGGCTACCTGCCGGCTGCGTTGGGATCCTTCCCAGCGACTCTGACGTTTTTTCTAACGTACGAGTCCTCCAAACGAAGCTTTATCAACTGGGGTGTGCCAGACTCAATGGCATACTTTACGTCAGGCCTATTAGGCGATCTGGCATCTTCTTTCATCTATGTGCCTTCAGAAGTTTTAAAAACTCGATTACAGCTGCAAGGCCGACACAACAACCCTTACAGTCTAAGCGGATACAACTACCGAGGCATGACGGATGCGTTCCGCACCATTTCGAAGGTCGAGGGCTATGGGGCGCTGTTCCATGGATACAAGGCGACAATGATTAGAGATTTGCCGTTCTCGGCGCTGCAGTTTGCCTTCTATGAAAAGTTTCACAGCCTAGCTCAGAACACTGTGGGTGCAGGTAACGATATGGGAGTTGCGCTGGAACTGCTCACGGGAGGAGTAGCTGGCGGCCTTGCGGGCGCTTTTACGACCCCACTGGACGTGGTAAAGACCCGTATTCAAACGCAAACCACAGGCCCTGTGTCTGAGCATTCATCGCATACCCCAACTTCTTCTTCTTTGTCCAGCAAGAGCCCCATCAATAACAGCAACAGCGGCCAGGCATTTGCTCTAAAGCACACAACACACCAAAAAGGTGGCACATTAGACAGCAGCATTACTGCCCCTACCTCAAGTATCAGTAATGGAGGAAGCAAAAAACCTTACACAATCTCGTCTTCCTCGACGCATTCCGCCTCGCGGGCGCCCGTCATCTTGACGGACTCGACGATACATGGGCTCAAGATTATTTACAAGACGGAAGGCCTTGGTGGCCTTTTTAGTGGCATTGGACCTCGATTGGTTTGGACCTCTGTGCAAAGTAGCGTGATGCTTTTGGTCTATCAAAGTGTTCTCAAAATGCTGGTAGAGCAACGGTGCGGTGCCTCGACTGAAGGATTTGAATAGACCGGTCACATATATGGTCTTGAGTTTTATCATGGTATGCTTATACTGAAATGCCTACTATTTTACATCATGAGTGGCCCATATCAATGCTTTGAGATCCACAAAAGTAGCTTCACACAACCCTGTTATATATTACTCAAAACTCAATTCGAACTGCTGAATCTCCAAGAATATAGAATTGCGATCGTGTTTATTCGTAAAGTTAAATGTTCTTGTGAATGTCGTGCAAACTTCTTCACTCATAAGCCAAAAAACCTATAACTCTTCATCATCATCGTCCGCAAATGGATCGAGTTCTGGGAATTCGCCCACCTCAACATTCGCCGGCTTCGCAAACGAACCATGATTCGGCTTTGCCTGAAAATACCTGACACCTTGAATTGTGCCATCATTTTTCCCCAATGGCTCGTCTAGCTCAATTCCAATCCACAGGAGTTGATGACCTTTGATCTCGGCAACTTTACCAACATATTTGATCTCTCCTCGTCTTTCTGAACCAGCACCAGTAGGGCTAAGAATTCTGCACCGCTTACCTACCGCTATCCCTTTATACTCGATTTCCTTCTGGGCCTGTTGCTCAATTAATTCTGCTGTCAGACTATCGCCTCCAGCTCCACCGGCACCACCACCAGTCGTGTCAAACCTTCCTAACTTGTTTTTCCTTTTCCACGCCAAAACGCTATCATCCAGCTTTTCGTACTCCTTTTCCGGCATGACATACTTCTCGACCTGGCTTACGTCGTTATAGTTGCCGCGCACGGTTGGGGGTCTCGTATCGTCGACGTGGATACGGCCGTATTGAGCGAGGTTGAAATGACCTATAGTAGTTTTGTCTTCGTCTACCGTGGCGACATTTTTAGCATCACTACTACTGTTGCCGTCCTCAGAAGCAGCAGAAAGCGGATTGATTTGAACAGGAGGAGCAGAGGTTGCAGTGGACGAAGCGTAGACCTGGAGCTGCTGGCTGCTGGGCGGAATGCCAGTAATTGTGTAGAGCTTTGATTTAAGCTCAGTGATCGTCCAAGAGGGAGAGATCCTTCGCTCGGAAGAGGTCTGGTCAGATGTGACAAACACAGGTATATCAGCCATTTCTTGTTGTTGTTGTTATAGTGCGATCTGGTTCAGCCTTTATTTTCAAAAATCAATTGATCATGGCCCTGAGATGTCTACAATTACATGCTTTGATATTGGCCTAACCCTATATGAATGGGAAGTAAAAATAAATTTTTATTTCACCACCCCAAAATGCACCAGGAGCTGCAGAGTATAGTATATCGCGAACACTAACTCTACAGCTTCGATCTATCTTGAACGCGATAACTTGGACTGATACAATGGAGGGTCAACAGAACGTAAGGCTCTTACTAGGATGGTGTTAACGAGACACTCTACTCTAACTATTTGGTTACTAGCAACAACAACAGCAGCCGCAGGGCGGACAGTTCAGCGGCGGTGGTGGAGGAGGAAATCGTTACCACAATAACAACAGCTACAACAACAACCGTGGCAGAAACAATCAAAGCCAAGGACAGGGCCGAGGAGGAGGCAATTACAACAACTACAATAACAACAATCAACGGGGCGGTCAACACCAAAACCGCCGAAACAACAACCACAATAACGACAGACAGGAGCGTACACCTCGGCACGGAGAAGAGCGGCCAAAGAAGGAGGCCATTTTGGACTTGTCAAAGTACCAGGACAAGAAGATACGCGTCAAGTTCACGGGTGGCCGAGAAGTTGTTGGTGTTTTGAAGGGGTTTGATCAGTTGATGAACCTGGTCCTTGATGATGTGAAAGAGACGCTGAGAGACCCTGATGATCCGTATATCTTGCTGGATCAGACGAGAAATTTAGGCCGCGTGGTTGTAAGAGGCCCGCTTTTGCAAGGAATTTCCCCGGTGGAAGGAAGCGAAGCTATCGCTAATCCTTTTACGCAACAGCCGGCAGTGACTCCAGCTACTACAGCTTGAATTTGCCAATTCTGTGGAACTCACGGAAGCTGTGAAAATTGTGGATCTATAAATGCAATGGAGAATAAGGATTACAAAAAGGAAATGGTGTTTCCTGCTTCACATTCTAATTTTACCTGATGGGGTATTACTTGACTACCGGTGAACTGATCAAATAAAAAGATTATCGAGCTATCTATCAGTACCAAGCAATTACATCTTCTGTCGAGACTTCATGTCCTCCGTTGACCCAGGTGCGTAGTCGTTAGCTACAGTATTTGTTAGCGAGCTTAAATTTAAACCATGCCTTACTTACTGAAATCCCAGTGCATTTCTTCGCCGTCGGATAGATAGTGAGTTTCTCCAATCGCTTTTGCAGTCCATGTTCCTACCTGTCCTTGACCCTCTCCTGTTTGCGGGATCCGAACATAGGTGTCCAGGGAGCACACACCTGTTCGAATTTCAGCGCTTTCGTTTTTGAGCAACGCACGGCCAAGTGCTATTTTGGTCGCGGCATGCGTTACAATAAAAACAGTACTGATCTCGGGCGATTCACTGTCCAGCTTAAGTATCAACTGCTCAATAAATTGGGATGCACGGGCAATGAGATTGGAGTAGGTTTCGTCGACAGCAGTTTTGGAAACGATAGGAACGTAGGTTTGATCGAGCTTGGGGAAAAAGGTACCGAGAAGGTTGATGCTTGCAGCTATCGAAGACTGAGTTAGTTTGGGTATTCTAGTTCATGGTCTTCGCCTAGGAACCAGTCTCTGGCATTAACGTACGCTCTGGAGGTGGAACATAGCTTCCTTCGCTCAAAAACTCGCTGACTCCATGATCAACAAAAATCGGGATATTCAAATGCTGAGCGGTGGGCGTAGCTGTTTGCAGACACCGGTAGTACGGTGAGCTGTAGATCCTCTGAGGAGCCGGGCTAATTGTTGACATGTAGTTACCAAGCTGCACTGCTTGTTCAAGTCCATGATCTGTCAACACCGGATCTGCTGCGATTCCCGTGGGAGATGCGGGGACTGGGCCGTCCAAAATCCAGTTTGCTCTGTAACCATGCTATACGGTACGATGTTAGTTCAAAAATCAACATAGCGTTCAAAAAATGGTAACACACTCGGCTGATATAGATTTGGTTGACCATTTCGATGCTAATGCTAATGTCAATGAATTTTGGTGGGAGGACGAAGGATCGCGAATACAGTTTGAGGGTGAGCACCCATGGAAATGCATCTACCACGGTATAAACTACAGGCCACTGTAAAAATATAGCTGCATGCTACAAACTGGCCGCACACACTGCAAGCAAATACCAATCAGCATTAGGAGAAGCAGTAGTGCTTTTAGTAGAAGTAGAAGTAGAAATAGTACTAGCAGCAGCAGCAGCAGCAGCAGCAGCAGCAGCGAAAAGAAGCATCGTGGCCATGGGTATTACCTAATGTTGATACAGGCCGGGCGCCGGATGTGGATGTCTCCCTATTTTTTTTCACTTTTTTCTGATTTTTTCCATACTTTTTTCTAGTTCTTCTTTCTCTTCTTCAAATCTCACCAATTCAAGTCTTATCCAGGCTTCTCAACTCTTGATATTTATCTTGATTATCTTGTTCACTAACACTCGACAAGTCACAAGCTCTTGAAGTCCCCGAAGTCTGCTCGCATTAATTCAGACGCTGCTAAAATAGAAATAAATTAAAGATTCATGTCGTCAATTTGCCATATTGCGCGCACCAACTATTTAGCATCCGCATTCGCATTTGATAGAGCTTAGAATCTACTACTATTGTCCATAAAAACCCTCATTCCGACTCATACCGGCAACTGCTTCTTCTGCCCGCAAAAGCCAGTGAAAGTCTTTTTTCTGTACAGCCTCAAATCTGCTGTTCCGGCACGCAAAATCAAGCAAAAGGCTCTGTATTTAGCTTGAGCTTTCCTCTTGATCAATACCTGTTTACTTGGAACCACAATCACTCAGCGCGTCGCCTATTATCACTGTAGTTTGGGACACCGGCAGCCACAAACGAAAACACCCTCAACTAAGGTCTTATCCCAGCTTTCCGCCTACTCCTTACTCCTGGTACCCATTCCCTTAATCATAAAAAATGGGAAACTGTTTTTCCTCACAGAAAGACTCCTCACAAAGCACGGCCCAGAGTAAACGCCACAATGAAAACTCCGGGGCCAATCGTGCGGGTGGCCCCGACAAAATTCCTAGCTCGACCACAATGAGCCAATCCCGGCCAACCGGAGGCGGCGTTGGTGGGGCGAAAACTGGCGCAGCTTCTTCTTCAACTTCTTCTGGATCTACGGCGGTCTCTCCTTCGTCGGGGGCACCCGGATATAGCGATGCGACCGATGGCTCAAATCTTGGCAACGAGGCAGCAGGAGCGAACGGTTCCGGCACTAACAATAATGGTGCATTATCAACTCAAGACTCAAAAGGCAGGCAGGACGTGAAAATCCTGCTACTGGGTTCTGGAGAGTCTGGAAAGTCAACGATTCTCAAACAGATGAAAATCATCCATCAGAATGGATATTCCCAGGAAGACCTTCTCATGTATAAAACAACAGTGTACAAGAATTTGCTGGACTCAGCAAAATCAATTGTCGCTGCCTTGGGCCAGTTCAATCTGTCTCTTGATGATGGCCATGTAACAGAAACAACCGATACCGAAGGCGGCGAGCTTTCCGAAAGGGTGTCCGATGAGCTTGTTCCTGCAGAATCGTCTGCTGTCTCAACCGTAACGACAAAGGAACTCGAGTATGTACAATCTTCCATCATCTCGCCGGACCTCGATACAGTATTCGATCCCCAGTTAGTCTCCATCATCAAACGAATCTGGGCGCACCCCAAAGTAAAAAAAATTGTGAACGAAGAGCGAGCCCATTTCTACATCATGGACTCCGCTCCATACTTTTTTAGCGAAGTCGACCGCATTGGCAGCAGCGACTACATCCCCAACGTCGCAGACATTTTGCGGGCACGTATCAAGACGACGGGAATCTATGAGACCCGCTTTGAAATGGGCAAACTCAACATCCACATGTTTGACGTGGGTGGGCAGCGTTCAGAGCGACGCAAGTGGATCAACTGCTTTGACAATGTCACGCTTATCATATTTTGCGTAGCGCTAAGTGAGTACGACCAAGTTCTATTAGAAGAAAATTCTCAAAACCGCATGGCGGAGTCTCTCGTTCTTTTTGACTCCATTATTAATTCCCGCTGGTTTGCACGTACCTCCGTCGTCCTCTTCCTCAACAAGATTGACGTTTTCACCGCAAAATTAGCATATTCGCCGCTGGAAAACTATTTTCCGGACTACACCGGTGGCAATGACATCAAAAGCGCCGCGAAATACATTTTGTGGAGGTTTAACAAACTTAACAGGAACCAAGTCAACATTTACCCGCATTTGACGCAAGCTACAGATACGTCGAATATAAGGTTAGTCTTTGCGGCTGTCAAAGAAACAATTTTGCAAAACTCGCTTCGGGATTCAGGTATACTATAACTGTTGCTACGAAGCACAGGTTTCGAGGTTTATAAGCTTTTAAAAATATTTTTGAGAAATCGACAAAACAAAAAATCTTCAATTCTACTACATTTAATTCAATTCATTCATCTTTGTTCATCGATAGTCTTTTTCTTTCTTTTTTCCGTTGAGATAGCTATAGTATCAGTTCATTTTTATCCATCCACTGTTTTGAGCCTTCACTCAAACATTTTGTCTCAAGCTTATTTTTATAACTCCCCAGAACCCTCTAATGAAGGATATTTTCTTGCAAGTACACAGAAGCTTTCCTAATCATTAATCTATACGTACATATATATCACCTTGTTCCTTCTTCTTCAATGGAAATTATAGCAACACCGCGCTTATAGTATATTATATCACGTATAATCCTTAGGCACTAGCCAAGGCCAACTCTTTGCCTTTATTGAAAACCTCACCATCAATCCTCAAAAGAACCGCTTTCAAAGTCGACCGAAGTTCCGGTGTCATGTCGCGATTTAGAACTGACAATATATCGGGATACAATACGGGAACTAGTCGCACGAAGTCTTGTGAGGGAATCTTAGAAATACCATTCAGAATTGTCACGGCTACAGGTGTCCATGCCTTGATGTTGCGTGTTTCTGTGGGTTCTAGTTCAGAGTAGCGGTGCAGAATTTCAAGGCACATCGGGATCAAAAGGAGGTCGAGGTGTGATTTAAGATCGGCCATGGTGGCTATAACAGTCTTTGAATTTTCAGTCCCATTTCCTTCATTTTCAGCATTGCCAGAGCCATTTGCAAAAGCAACGTTGACTTCAAATGACTCCTCCAATACTTCATCGTTTCTGTTTAGCTTTGCGTTGTCACTGTACAACCGAAGCATCACTGAAAGATATGTGTTTGCTGAAAACGATTCTTGCTTCACCAAGTTAGGCAATTGCTTCATGAAGCCTTGTCGCCAAAGGTTGGTGCGCAGATCACGGTCCACGTTGAAATTGTGGGCAAAAGTATAGCTATCGCGCAAAAGACTGAGAATTCTCAAAAGTTCTTTCACTGGAATGTTGTCATAAATCTCTGTTCCGTATATTTCAGGTTGAACAGGAGCAGTAGTAATCGCTGACTTGAGCTCTGCACTGCCAGTCGTGGCAACTCCATTTGCTGGCGCTGAAATGCTTTCAACTGACTCATGGCGTTCTAGCATTTCTTGAATTGCATCTATCATGAGCAACTGCAAGACACATTTAACAATGGTCTTGCGAAACCGATTTTGTCGCTCATGTGTTCGCTCGGCGCCCGTAGACTTTGTCGCAATATGGGAAGAGCCAAAGGATGCTGGGGACGCTTTGAATGACAGTTCTGTGTCTCCATTCTCACTACCGTCTTGCGAAAAGTTTAGAAATGAAGAGGAGTTTTGGGTTTTAGGCGTAATGGTGCCTGTGTTGGCGTTCTCCGGCGAAGAACCCATGTCATTGCCATGACCGCTAGGAACATTTTCTTCAGGATCAAATGATTTTCCAAATAGTTCTGATGCTGTTGTTTCCTCAAAAAGGTGTTCAATCTTGTCCACAATAAGTGACCAGTGTTCAGGCTGGAGCTTGGTAACATTCTGCTCTAGCAACTGTAAAACACATGAAGAACCTATTCTAGAAACTGTCTCATTTTCTTGTAATATGCAAGTAACAAGAAGGTCAAGAAATCCATCGAGCCTGCGACTGAGAATTTCAAAATAAAATGTCATGAGTGCAATCATGTTTCTTAATGCCTGAATCATTGTGGTAGAAAGCCACACCGACATGTCGTCCTGAGTATTAAAGCGAGCCATTTCAGATCGTGACTTGAGAACGACAAAAATAGGGAAAAGAAGCTGCCGGCATACAGTATCCCAAAAGGTGGCAGAGAATTTAGAGCCTTGCTCGACCAACGTGTCAAACAGAAAATTCAAAGCTCGTGAGCGAACCTCCAAATCTTCTCCGTTCATAATAACATCATGAAATGCAAATAAAACTGGAAACCAAAATTTGATATACATATCATCTATCGCTGCAGACATAGCATCGGGAGGCGTAGTATCGGGAACAGCAGAGGCTTCAGTAAGAGGTATAACTCTGTTTATGGTACTCTTTAATAGAGCAATTGCATGCAAGCTTGGCTTTTGGAATCTCTGGTTCTTACCAATTTCGCTCAAGCAGGATATCATGCTACCATAACTATCTTGAGAAATCACTTGCGCAAAATGGTCAGTATGAATCATTTTAACAAGCTCAAAAGTGTCATTGGCAATAGATCCTGATGATTGTTTTGCGGCAGAAGAAAAGGTATTGAACATAGTTCTCCATCCAGACTTAATACTGTCAGATTTTGATAATATCATTTGTCGCAAGCACTGTAGTACCATATCTTTCACTTGAATGTTGCTATTGTTGGCCATAATGTACTCAAAAGGCTCAAGGAAATCTTTCTGAAACTTGAAAAATGAGAGTTCGTTCAAGTCAAAAAAGCGAATAGAAAGCTGTCGAAGCGAATCAAGAGCAAAAAACACAACGCTAGTGTTTTCGTGGCAGCCAACTTGGTTGAAAGATTTTCCCATGATTGCCCAGAGTTGAGACCATTCGAACCTGATACGCTCCATGTTATAGTATGAAACGTCAACCATCTTTTGTAAAGAGAATGTTCTAGGATGCTGGCTCAATCCAGATGATTGAATTTCTTCCCAGGATACCTCCGTTAGTGCTCTAACAAACTCAACAATTGCTTCACCAGAAAGCGTTGCCGACTTTGTAAAAATACTATCCATCATTATAGCAACCTCACGAGCTTGTAATTCTTCGCCGAATTGAGCCGAATAGGCAGGTTGACGATCTTGCGCAGCATGTACGCTATTTGAACTCAAAGTTCTACTCCCTTGAATGGAGGTACGAATACCAAAGCTGCTCAAAATGCCACCAGTGGTGCTTGGCCTCGCTGCTCTAGACTCGATAGAACTGCGATTTGAGGCAAGACGTGCATTAGTGACATCAGGAATCGATCCAGCAGCAATCCCAGATAGAATAAGCTGGAATCTTTCAAGCTGGCTCACACACGTCAAAATATCCCTCCAAGATGATTTCAAGAGGTTTCCTTCCGTCAAAGCAGTGTCAAGTAGTTGCTTAATTGCATCAACATTTTTCTGCTTCATTTCGTTTAAGCTTTGCAGATTTGTAAATCTAGAGAGCGCCGACACAAATGAGATTCTGGCTAAATCGACGTCAAGAAGACATGCAATGCGAATCGAGTATTTGAACCCCTCAAGACACAATTTGATAGTCTCGGGATCATCAGATTGTTGAAAGGGGCCGCTCAGACCGGCCAAAAAAGACATCCATGCTACTTCAAACATAGGCTTGACATGCTCAACGCGAGAAGCAACGTAAAATGTAGACTCGCCAGAGCGCTTATTGTTGTCAGTGTTTGTCAGATTCTTGAATAGCTGCTCAGTTTTATTTGACATCTCTCGAGATGCTTGCATGTATGCCTCTCGCTGTAAATCACGGCCTACAGTAGCCAAAGCCTGGCCAATACCTGCTAGCCCAGATTGTGACCGCTGGCCGCTAGAAGAAAGCAGAGCTGCATGCTGCTCAGACAGCAACTTGATTTCATCGTTTTGAATTGTCTTGTAAATATCAACAAGAAAATCTTCAGGAAGATCTGCATTGTCGTTGATGCCACGATTGTTTTTGACAAAATCCTCAGAAGTCATCCTGTTTTTGATTTGAGAACTGTGCTGGTCTGTGTTGAGCAGGATGACAGAGTATGCTAGTACATATGCAGTATCGGCATTCGCAAAAACACTTGGGTTTCCAGAAATGTATCTCTCAGCAAACTTCAACATGAATCTATCAATCTTCTGGGCTTCTCCAGGAAGTCTAAAGGCTTGCAGAAAACGTCGAAGAGCGTCCACGAATGGTCTATTTTTGAAGTCCATCAAGTCAACAAAAGCGTGCATAGTAGCAATATTTTCTGGGTCTCCCTCACCAAGGTACTCACCAATCAGCGACTTATCTAATCCGTCCGTATTTAAAAGCATTTTAGCAATTGTAACAGGGTCGTCATTAGGAATGATTCTAGAGGACAAAAAGGCTTTGATACCTTTTTTGGGCTTATTGTTGAATTGTCTAATGGCTTCTAAAAGGGCAGTTTTTTTGATTTTAAGAGACTCAAATTGAGAGGGATCATCACTAGACAAGTTGGGCGAAGCCACTGAAGCATCCTCTGGCATGCCTTCTGATATGCTAGAGTGCTTTGAGGGCTGAACGAAAGATTTGGCCTCTGCTGCAATTCTGCGCTGAGACCAGCTGAGCAATGAGCGTAGAGCAGCTGTCAAAGACGCTAAGGCAGTCATTTTGAGTGCATGCTCTATAGGATAAACATTATCTGGCTGATTTGACTGGGTAGCAAGATGAGAAATGGAGGCAGCAGGGGGAAGCGAGAGGTTGTATACAGCGATTGAGCGATGCTTTTGATCCAAGTATTGCTGTTGCTGAATTGGAGTGAGATGTACCGGTGATACAGCAAAGCGAACTAGAAAGTCTATTATAGCTTCATAGATGTTTATAGCCGATGAAGAATCGCAATCGTAATTGAGGTAGATTTCAACTAAAGCTCTTGGATCATTACTCAGCTTCTGTATGATTGATAGGAAATACTGCTTTTGATGGGGCGTGGACGTTTTCATTTCAGTGATGGGGAAATAGATTTCTGCAAAAAAGACTTCAATCTCTTTTTTGAATTGCGAACGAAGATTTGACACAATTAGCCAGAATATTTCAGCAGAAATTTCGAAAATAGCTGGGGAAATACTGGCAGCGTTACGAGCCAACGTCGAGCAGATATAATCCTTTACAGAAACTAAAAAAGACTCTTCGCCTTTAGTATTTGAATGGATAATAACTTCGTTAGACAAAAAGACGGTCATATGGGACTTGAGAATCGTGTGAATCAAATGCAAAGATAGCAACTTGGACCGCACCCCATGAGAGCGAATATCTTGCCCCTCAAATTCTAGTGGCTTTTCGGACAGCTTGCACAAAGTCCGAAATACAAGGAATGCATCTTTTGCAAAAAGCTCGCTTTCCGTTTCGTCCAAAGCGGGAATTTCTTCTTTCACTCTCTCATCGCTGGCACTCAGGGTCTCCATATGTTGTAGAGTCAGCTTATTACTAGGTAGTGGCGGCAAGCTAATCGTGGAAGAAGAAGGAGATGACAGCCCGTTGGCTCTTGTAGGAAGATTGACAGCACTAAATGTTCCAGAGTCCAAGCTTGGGGTCGATGGAGTAAGGGGAGTGCCAATTGATTTTTTGAAGGATGACTTGACTCTATCGAAAATTACGTTGATCATCTGGCTCAGAGTTGCTTGAGCAATTGCTTGGTTCGAGGGAGAAGAAGACACGACAAAAATAGTATATACCTGCCTGATAGCTTTGAGAAGAGTTGAACCATGAGCGATAAGTTCATCATTCAGAACTGCAGCCATAAGCGCCTTGACAATTTGTAGCTCGACTTTGGGATTTGTACCGTTCCCAGTGAAACAGTCGCATACTGTTTTTATTGCACGATCTATCATAGGAAGCTGTGTTGGGGGGATAAGGCCGGTTTCGGGGTCAACAATGAAGTCTTCTGGTGCTTCTAGATAAGAGAATGAAAACAGTTTTGCCAAGCAGTCTAATGATATCACTTTCAAATCAATACTGTTGGTTTGTGCGCATGCAATGTGAAGCGTATCATAGACCACTGCTGGAGGAGGTAACTCATCTTTGTTCAAGGATTCTACAGAAAATGGTTTGTTAGCCAGCACAAACAAAGTATAGGTCTACCACGCACCAAGAGCTTTCCCTACATTCGCGATGAGAGAAGGTATTTTAGTAGCTGCCTTGTTTTTGCTTATGACCTGAAAGGCTTTTTTGATGAAAACTGAAGATGATATGGTTTGCTGACCTGTCGAGGATATACTAGAGATGGACAACGCAAACGAGTTCGATCGTTTTTGGGTGTGCCGTCGTCTTCGAGTCGTTTCCATTGGAGTGTGTGGTAAGGTAGGGAATTCTCTAATTGTATCGTCTTCTTCTGGGTCGGGCTTGATGATTGTGATGGCTGTATGAATAGGCTCGTCGGAATTTTCAGCCGGCTCCGGATTGCTCAAGGTAGAACCCCCAGCTTGTGTCTCTTGACCCTCTTCTGTGTGTTTTTCAACGTCGGATAGATCTTCTCTTGCCGAATTGCTCCTGCGTTCTTCGCTGTCGACTTCTTCTTGCGGTCCGCTAACTATAGATTTGTCACTGAGTGAGTCCAAGTCCACGTTCTCCATCTCGCTTTCGGATTTAGACGTTTTTTCGGGTAGAGCCTTCTCTGCAGGCGAGTTCCGTTCCA
Source organism: Geotrichum aggregatum (assembly GCA_030564925.1). Taxonomy (NCBI): domain Eukaryota; kingdom Fungi; phylum Ascomycota; class Dipodascomycetes; order Dipodascales; family Dipodascaceae; genus Geotrichum; species Geotrichum aggregatum. The sequence continues at coordinate 150,164 of JAJMAH010000036.1, forward strand.
TCACCATTTTGCTATGGTTCGGCTTTGCCGCTCACAGTTCTCTGAACTGGTCCTGAAATATGTTGAGGGAAATAGACTAAGCTTAGAAATTAGCGATGAAATAATGCTCATAAAAAGAGCTATTCAATTCAGTCTAAACGGACAACCTACTCTGGTATTGTCGAGCACACCGTCAGTAATCAAGCTAAGAGAAGAAACTTGATAATTCCAACAATTCAGAGGAAATCAGCGCAGTTTGGTTGAGTGGCCAAGTATTCCATGTAAAAACGGCGTAAATCCTAAAGGAAATGGAAAACACGGTCAAGATTCATGAATATGGGCCGCGAATTTAACGGGTCACGTGTTGAACCCCGACCCGACCGTTGAGCCTGAGCTTTATCTATCGGCTCTTTACCTTCACAACCGGATTCTCAACTTTGTGTCTTGAACTTGAGCCCTTAAATCTAACGTTTGGTTTTGGACTATGAGGCCTGTACAGCGCTGAATAGCGAATTCCAAGCATCAGCGTCCGCATTGTCTATAAAACTACTCTTTTATCTACTGGTGAGTTACAAACACCCATCTCTAAAGTGCTCAAGGCTCTCTCATAATGAAGTGGCGAATGGTGGAATACACCCAATCCAAGAACGAGCTCCCTGAATCGTTTCTCAACGTCGACTACTATTTTGCCAATAACCCGGGTGGCTTTCATGGTCTTTCCATTTTTGTCTGTCTCAAGAATTGTATCAGTAGTAATAGCGTACACCTCACCAGGAGGAACCAGTTTCTCATTCTCCATTACTGCGCGTAAAGTCTTCAAGATGGACCACATGACATCGTCGTCCGCATCTTGAACAAATAGTGGATTGTAACGAGACGCTAGTTGAGATAGAAATCGGCGTTTGATTTCTTGCACTACTTCTTGCTCACCGTTACTGAATGTAGAAGCCACCGACTGAAAGTCTCGAAGCAGACCAAGAGAAAGGCAAGGAACCGTGTCGTTGCCATACACGACAGTTGTAATGAGCTTACGCGTCACTTTGTGGAGAGCTGTCGAGATAGATGCAGGTGGACCATATGCAAAGCAGTGGATTTGTCTTCCTGCGGGAAGTAACGAAGACTCGGATGTTACAAAATGGCCCTCAGCAGTAATAGCGCTCAGCAAAATTCCAAGTAAAGCTCCAACACTTCCGCCGAGGGAGTGTCCACAAATAACCAAACCGTAATCTGGTCCCCAATGCTCCAAAGCTTTCCGAATTGTTTGGAAAACTTGACCAGATTGACGTTTCAAGACCTGGGCACATTTCAGCATCCCACCGTGAGCTTTCCATCGCCGGTTATGCCATTCCATAATTTCATAGTCGCAAGTCAAATCTGTTAAAATGTCTTCCAGACCCAAGGTTCCTCGAATTGTAAGTACGATGGCTTTGGCTTCATGGTCGACTGACACAAAATGAACCAGCGAAATTCCAGATTTGTTGTCCACCGCACTATCAGAATAACTCGACAGCAGTATGTCTTCCAGTTCCAATCTGGTATGGTGCGCAAACACATGGTGCTCAGAGTGATGGTTTGTGTCATTTGGAATATTCAAATGCCCAAACTTTCCAATTCCTAGCATATTCATGAAAGACCGTCCATATGAAGCTGTCGCAAATCGCATGTATTTGGCCATGTTTTGGGCAATATGGCCCAATGGGAATTTCATTTGTTGATCTAGGCCAGTAAGCTTATAATCGTAAGAGTCAACAGCCTCGGATTTGACAGTGAAAATAGAAGATGAGCGTTTATGGTGGGTTTGCGACGAATGTCTTTCAGCGACTGGTTGTGTTGGATTGATATCACGCTCGGCAGATTCAGAGTTGGCCCTTGTAAACACAGAATTAAAAATTGGCTGACAATTGAGACTAATATTCATATTAGACGAGGAGAAATTATGTCTTTGGGGAGGTGTGTCAATATCCAAAAGACTTTCACTATGCTTGAGGCTTTTCTCTGGTTTACTCATGGAAGAGAGCGAGCTGTCGGAAAAAGAACGAGATAAATGGAGAGAAGGCGGTTTAACCAAGGGCGAGAGTTCATAGTCTTCGACATCTGATAGTGCTGTCTCTATTGTAGGAAAATGGCCTGGGAAAGATTTGTGACGATGATGGACATGACTTGAATTGACCATGCTCCCTGGCCTTGAAATTGTAAATTTTTTGGAATCGGAATGATTGCTCGGACTGCTTGAATGCTCGTCGTGCACTCGATTTGAGGTTTGAATGGTCAGCCTGTATTTCGAACGATTTTGGCCTGAATGGAAATTTTCTTCGTTAACGATTGACGCGCCATTAGGGATTCGGAACTTAGGGATATCTGTGATCTTGCCAACCACTTCAATATCCATGGTCTTAGTAGTTACTTCTGTTTTGGCCACCCTGTAAACGGCATCCTGTGGCATGGCATCTAATATAGCTTTCTCGTCAATTTCGTTCTTATTCTGGCGAGGTGACCTCGAAAACTGCTGAGATAGCGTTTCTCCCGATTCCAGCACTACAACGTCCCATATCTGATGAGTCTCAATTTCTTGAATTGTCCGGTGCCAGCCCTTGAATTGCAGGATTGAAAAACACACGAAACTCTCAAAAAGCGGACATATTCCATTGCCTTCGCTCATTTCTCGCCTTATAAGCGCAATAATAGCTGCTATCGCCCGAGAAGATTCTGTGGATCCAAAAACTGCGTCAACCAAATGGACTGAATCCTGTGTAAATCCACTCGCCGTTTCAAAGGTCACTGCAGCAAAACGAAACGAAGCAGAAGTAAAAAACTGAGAAATGGTTGTGCCTCGTGTCACGAATTGAGCGCTAGATGTTCTCCAGCTATTTTGGACAATCGCATTTGCACTCGGATCTTCAATAGCGGTACTCAATGCACCCACAATAGCGCGTTTTGTAAGGCCAAGAGACGTTACCACACTAACCCGAGCTGACCCTAAAGCAGCTGATGTAAAGTAAGTGCCGACTCGTAGAGATATTATCAAAACCTTGGTTACTGCTGAGACCACTTTTGCAAGCTTATCGGGCAGCAATGTTGCTGAATCCTGTGATATTGAAAGCGATTCCACTGCCGTTGTATTGAAATGAGCCGACGAAGTCGTATTGATTGGCTCAAGCGGTTCGAACATGCTCTCTATATGAGCATTCTCGCTGTATCTCAACAAGCTGTTGTTGCTCGCTTTACATATGTGGCTATTGTTGACGTTTTGGTCAAGCGCTATCGGGGTAACCATCATCAGGTGCTTGAATTAAAGAGAGGTCAGAATTCAGAAGCTGAACCACAATTGGAAGCTTGTATTGTGCATAGATTTTGCCTGGATAGTTCGCAGGGATCTGGCACGAAGTATTGTGTTCATGGCAGGAAGAGAGCTGAACTATATATAAAAATGTATATCAGATCTACTTTGTCATATGGTATTGAACATCGGAAAAACCTTACCGGTGTATTAGCCTGTTGGGTTCGGGTCAACCAGGGAAAAACTGCACTGAACTCTATTTATGAATCTACGTTCAAAACAGAAGAAACAATAACACATACACATACAAATACAAATACAAATACAACCACAAATACACAAAAAGAAGCATTATTATATCACATTTCTAATCATTGCCCAGTTTCAGCTATCTTGGCCATACGTGCGGCCTTAACCAAAGGCGCAAGAGTACGTACGGAGTCTGCCGTCTTCAAAAATTCATGCTCAAGGAGTTCGGTGGCTGATGCTCGTTGGTCCACGTCGACCTTTAACGTCCATTTCAAAAAGTCATCAAATACTGGGCTTAGCGCAGCAGGGTCTTTGAGCTCTGGGGTGCCGTTTGTAATGATTAGGTACAGAGCTCGTATGGGCGATTCATTCAAGTAGGGAGGCTCTCCCTCAATCATCTCAATGGCCATTATTCCCAAGCTCCAAATGTCGATTTTGGGCCCGTATTGTTTTCGGCTTACTACCTCAGGCGCCATCCAGTACGGAGTACCGACCATCGTAGTACGCTTAGAATTGCTTTCATTAATTTGTGCACAGAATCCAAAATCCGTAAGCTTGATGTCTCCCCTGAGGGAAAGTAAAATATTATCAGACTTGATGTCTCGGTGAATCACACCTTTTGAATGCAAATGGACAAAGCCATGCAATACTTCCCTGCAAACAGCCCCGATTTGGCCTTCCGACATCATGTTATATGTCACCACGTCAGTTAAACTGCCACCTTCCATGTATTCCATAGCCACCCACAAGTCACCACCAAGCAAATAAGAGTCAATGAAGTTGACAATATTCTTGTGCCGACTTTCTTGCATGACCAGTATTTCATTGATAATGAGCTCCTTTTTAGGTTGTTGCTCGAGATTCATTTGTTTGATGGCAACAATATCGTTAGAGCCAACTTGGTAAGCTGTGTAAACATCTCCGGATGCACCTTTTCCAATCTTGCGCAGATTTTGATAAATTTTGGTGGGGTCTCCTGGTGTACATATGGCAGTGAGTTTGTTAATAACTTCAATGTCTTTCTTTCGCTTCGCTTCTCTGCGACGGGCAGCAATAGCAGGGTCTTTGGGCCCACCCACAACTCCACCAGCGGTATTTTGTAGATTCACAAGTTTTGCTTGAGCTGGATAAGCCTGTTGTTCCTGTTGAAGTAAATGCTTTTTTTGTTGCTGTTGGTGCTGTTGGTGCTGTTGTTGTAACTGCTGCTGTTCATATAGAATTCGTTGCTGCTGCTGTTGCTGTAACTGCTGCTGTTGCTTGTGATGTTGAACCAGTTGCTGCTGTTTCAGCTGCTGTTGCTGTAGATTGCCAGGGTCCATTGAACCCGGCGCTGCAACACGAGTTTCATCGCGGGCTTTGTCAGTATGAGCTCTCACCGAAGGAACTCCTAGCGGAGGAGCAGGAGGAGGCCGAGGGGGAGGGGCTGATGGGTGTGAAATAGATGCTGTAGAGGAATTGGACTGCTGCTTGCGCTCATCTGTGTTCTCGCCTACAGGCGGCTGACCTGGAGGTCTCGGTGCAGGACGAGAGGAAAACAACTGACGCTCTGACTTGGAAAGCGCATCTTTATTTACACTACTAGATCGGCTGCGGAACGATTGAGTAAACTCTTTGACACTACCAGAACGCAAGCGACTGAGTGATTCCTTTCTTCTCAGAGTATCTCGGAGACTGCTCGACCGCGATTGTGTGATAGAAGAAGAGGATGATGAAGAAGGGTCGTTGGAGGGAATAGGAGGTGCTGTTCGACTAGAAAAATAATCGGTTCCAGTGCTGGTAGAACCAGGAGAAAATGGGGTATCCGCTTCAATAGCACTAACTAGTGGGTTTGCGGCTTTAGCATTTCCAAATTTCTTCCAAATAGCCGCTTCTTGATCGTTTGGATCTTGCGTATAAAAGGCCATGGCATCGCGTACAGCTTGAGGGTGTTGCTCAACTTCTTTTTTGGATATTCCACTTTCTTGTAGAAGTTTTTCCCACTCTTTAGGCATTCCAGTGAATTCTCCAGTACTGAAGTCGACGCCTACGTGCGTAACGTGAACCAGTTCAAAAGGCTGTGAAATTTTGAAAGAAGAGTCGTTGCTGATTCGCCGACTTGCATTTTGGCCATTGTTGCTACTGGAGTCACCTCTCATAGTGCTCACCAAGTTGGAGAAAACGCCTTTCATAGTTTTCGATCTAACGCGGCTCTTTCGCTTATTGCTGTCGCTGCTAGGAGAAAACGTACTAGTTGAATTTGACTCTTCCATAGACAGGCTTCCAGTTAAAGGAACAAGCTCAGCGCTGTTCAGGCCATTTGAGGTTCGAGTGCTGCCAGAAAGCACTTCAACAGAGACGCTGTGTGCTGGCTGCTTGAATGGCATGCGAGAAGATTGAGAATGGTCGGTAAGTGATACTAACGAGGCTGTAGCGCGCGGAGGTCTGTGTGACTGATCTGCGGCATGCAACTGGGGCGTGGCTGGCGCTTGCTCTCTAGAATTGCGGGCGCCATTTTGATGAAGATTGTTGTTGCCTGAGTAGGAAGAAGTAGAAGAGATAGACATTTGTGACATCTGCGAGATACTGCCTTCGCGGCCATCCCTAAGAGTTACATGTGGTGCTTTTGAGCCGGTATTGCTGGTGGAGCTAACCGCCTCTTCCTCATCAATCTGGCTACCGTAAAGATTGGAAGAGATTCTGCTTTCTCCTACAAACGAGGAATGAGTCGAATATCCACTGTTGCGTATCGTAGATTTCGTCGACGAGCGGTGGGCAGAGAGAGGGGAAGCAACCGGACTACTCAAAAAAGTGTTGCCGGTAGTGTAGAGTGTTTGCTCAGTCGGGAAGTTAGAGTCTCTTGGAGAGTGGGAAGGTGTCGGTTTGACCTGGTTGGATGGTGAAGTATTTGAGTAGGGGGGGAAGCGGGAAGACGTAGGTGTAATTCTGGTGTTTGGTTCAAGACTGGTTGCATACTTGGTTTGGTGAGGAACGATGCGAAGAGAGTCTCCAGGTCGGTTGGAGATAGCCACGGCATGAGATGATGAGTAGCCAGAAGCTGAAGTCGAGGCACTAGTTACGGGTATGGCCGTCGAATTGGCCAGGCTTGTAGCCGTGTAGCTTTTATCGGTATCGTCGTAAATCTCTTCGTACTCGGTGTCAGACAGTGAATCTGAGTCCATCGTTGTGGATGGGGACGGGCTGTAGTTTCCTTCATTGCCTTTGATATATGGGTCTACATGGTGTAGGGCGTTTGGCTCACGAGACGAAGTTGTACCGTTGTGAAAATGAATTCCTTCCTGTAGCCCATCAGGGGGGTCTGGACGGTAAGTAGCAGTTAGACAAGGCGGGAACAACACGGGGAATTTCTACTTACAAAGAGAACTTGAATAAGGCATTGGCTTGATATTGGCTAAAGCTGAGGCGTGGAAAAATAGCACCGTATAATGGGCGATACAATATAGGGGGGGAGGGTGGTAGAGCTAACTGTTGATTCAAGGCAGCTTATATTGAAAAGGCCTGGCTGCTTATGATATACTGTCTAAGCTGCATCGGCGGTTGCTGTTGCTAATGGGGCTACAACAAAGTGCCTTTTGGCAAGCGAGGTTGCAATGGTAGTGGTGGCCGGTGGAGAGTGTGCAATGGGTCAGAGAAGCCAAAGACTTTATATTTGAAGATGGTGAAGCCCAGCAGAAGCGGTGTCAAGAAGAATGAAAAGTATGGAATTAGAAGGAGGTCAGAAAAATACTGGAAAAGTACAAAAAGGGAAAAGGAAAAACAGAGAAAAAGAAAGAGAACTTCAAACAAAAGAGTATTATCCAAACAGATTTCGTGTCTTTTCAGAGTTAATATCTTGAACGGAGGGCTTGAAGCTCTGCCTGAAAGTTCTGAGCAGCGCGAAGTGTATGTCAATTGTCTGGGTCAGAATTGGCTGGAATTGAATTCTGAATTCTGCTGAATTGAGGCTGCTGCCGCTGCTGCCACCGAGGTTGAGCGGTACGAGTTCTACAAGGTCTTGAGACAACTGTGCGTGCGGTTCCACTTACGCAAAACAAGTTCTCTTAGAAGCCGTACTTGAACAAGTTGAGCGCGGCAAGTATTGTAGGCACTTTAAGAGTGATGATAGAACTTCGTAGAAGGGAGGGGGGCGCGATAGCTGTGAAGTTAATTGCAAAGTCAGTATTAGTAGGGACTCAAAGATGGTTTGAAAGCATCGGGCGTTGTCTCCGCTGTAGTGTGATTTGAGGATGCTGCTGTAGTACATTAAGCCTACGTGGAATTTACAGTCATAGCTTCTCTGGGCCGCCCAATTACAATCACGCGAATCTACGTGAGAAAAGGTCAATCGATATCGCCTTACATCGGCTCAAATCTTGATTAAATCTTGATTAAATCTTGATAGCTGTCTGCTCGTGGACTCGTGGCCCGGCTCGTGGGTTTCCTTACTTACTACGACACTGCTTAAACTTTCGTTGTCTCAGCTGCGCATACCGAAAATGGCAAAAAAAATTAAACTTCAATTTATAGCACTACACTATTTTTCATGTGTCCCTCCGGCTGGAGAGAAGTTGCAGACTTTATTGTGGGGGTTCTAGGGCTCATATTCATCGTCGTTCTCCGTAGAGTAGACATCGTGTTGACCTTGATGAGAGTATTGATACTGGGTTTTTGGTGGCTGAGATACGGGCCCACCATTCATTTGCTGCAGTAGGGATAATAGTGCCTGTGGATCTGTTGCAATTGTGGCAGAAGCACCACTGGTCGCAGGCTGATGACCAGAAATGCCATGTGTAGTGGATACAGGCACAGCCGGTGCCATCTCGCCTACTTTATTAGCCAGCACAAACAATCCTATAACCACCTGCTTATCGGCCTTTAGGTATGATTCCAGTCGGCTCTGGCTTTCCTGTGATGCCAACCACAAGTGATCAGGAATAGCGTCTCCCTCTTTGAGAGTGATCAAATAGGCATCCTTGACCATCAAGTGAGGGCCATGGCTTGGCTTGGACCGTACGATTACCCCGTACTTACTTTTTTTCGTGAAGTAACTAAACAGTTTGTTAAATTGCCGCGTTTCACCGGACTCATCGGAACGAAGGATAAATGATACAATATCTTTCGTTTGTCCAACGGTCTGTAGATATTTAGCTGCAACAGTACGATCTAACCGGCCTTCTATGACCAGCGGTGACATGGCATTGATGACCCGGCCCCATGATTCGTAGGGGTCAAACCCTGGAGGCCCACTTAAATGTATAGCGGTGCCAGGAAATTCAGAGACTTGGGACATGAGTACCTGTCCCGTGAAAACTACAACTTTGCTGGGGAGGCTTTCTGCAGGTTGTGGAGAATGTGATGGGGCGTAAAAAGGATCATACTCAGCATCGTCGGTCTCTTCCTTGACATGCTCTTTGAATTTTGGTTTGCCTGCTTTCCCTGAACCGTTCAAAATTTCGTCCAAATCATCATCATCTTCAATTGTCATACCATTATCATCCGAGCCCCCTTCCTCAACGTAATCGTAGTCTGTGCCGTTCGAGTGGTTGTTATTATCAACCCCTCCCAGGTTGAATTCTTGAGGCGGCGCCATGATTGAAGGGCTTCTCTGCTCGCCGCTGTTCTCCGTAAGGCCATCTCCAGACTCAATTTTTTCCACGCTGGTGTCTCTAATAGTGTTTGTTTCGTCATTTGAAACCGTTTTCCAGTCTTGTTGCTCGGGCTGATCTTCGAATGCGTCGTCAATGTACTCCTCTCCTTTGTGAGTCCTCCGAATTCTTGGCCCATCGTCAACTTTCAAAATAGAATGTCGAATGCTCTCAGCACGCACGGCTTCGGCCATTTGTCGCAAAGCGGGATTCATCAGCTCATCTCGCGTTAGTGTCACAAACTCTTCGGGGGTCAGTTCACCAGTAACTATGCGTTTATGCAAATCAGGATTCTTGTCGTCTTTAAGAATAACGGATAATGACCGAAATTTGGTTCGGTACTTTGGGCCAACGTCCTTTGCCTTGGCCTTTTTATTACTATTAATTTGGTTCTTATTTAAAGCAAACTTTTCATACAGAGCTTGCTCAAGCTTCACGCTAAGGCGCTCTGCAAACCCTTCAGCTGTTCCAGGAGGAGGGATATCCAGGTCATTATTTTTCACAGCGGTAGGCACAATGCTGGTGTTAAATATGGTGAAAAAAGCCGTAGCCACGCTTTTGCGAACATAGTCGGTTATGTCGGAAATTTTGACAACCAAAGGTGGAGCTTTTGACGCCTAGACTAGTGTTAGAAGTTTTGTCATTAATATTAAGCATTGGCGAAAGTCACTTACTGGAATCACTTTTCGTTTTTTGCCTGGCGGAGAATAAGTTTCGTCTACTACTTCTACAGAACTGTTTTCAGTATGAATAATATTACTACTTAAATGGGTATCATCCTCTCCAATGACGGTTGGAGAGAGTTCTTGTGTAGTTGTAGCACTAGTAGGAGTTGTAGGGGCAGTAAATGTAGTAGCCAGAAGGTCGGGGTATAGGCCAGGCTCGCAAAAAGGGCAAAAGTACGTTTCAGGCAACAACGACTCGTCTTCGGCTCCAAATAAGCATTTAACGTGTTGCCACTTATCACACTTCTCGCATTGAGCCATCATCTGCTCATCGTTCTCGTATATCTTCTTGCATATACAGTGAACAGCTTCGTCAGAATCTTTGTCCTCCCGTGACCCCTCACCGTTAACAACGGGTGAGTTATGGGTATCTTGGTCGTCCAGCTTATTTGGAGTGGCTTGCACAGCAAACGAGATCTCGTCATTTCGCAAATATCGGCTGTGTTTTCCACGCGTAGATCGTGAAGACCTCCTTAATCCTGGCTCTGAAAGACGCGTTAGCATAAAGAAGTAAATACAAAAATCACCTGAAATTCCATACCTTCAGCCATAATTTGTTTATCTATGCTCGTGATGTATTGATGGGCGTGTGTGGATGGGATGAAAAAGAATCCAGCTGCTGTAGTTGTACGTGAAGTCAGTAAAATATTGTGGGCAGGGTAACACATATGCCTCTTGCCATTCAGGTATGTAAACGAGCAAGCCTTCGCCTGTCCCAAAAGAAAACAGTGGCTAAATCCTGCGGTGTCCTCAAAGCCTCTACTGTAGTCAGGTTGCATACCTTCTTGCGCTGTTTGTTGGGTTAATGGCATCAATAAGTAATGTGGCTTGAGTTAGGTAAATGAAATCATTTTTATGTCTCGTCTACAAATGTTGTATTGACTACATTTCTGTATTTTTTTGAAGGTGCTCCCGATCCAAATTTTCAGCCTTTATTAGTCGCTAAGTTTTCGAATCTGTTCTTCGCTTCTTTGCCTTCTAGGAGATTGCAAGTGCTTAGGTTTGGACGGAGGCTTTGGAGGTGCTTTTCTGATCCCATCAAATGATTGTGGGCTGTCTACCGGCGGTGTACCGCTATCCGTATATATGCCATAGCCTACTGCTGTTCGTCGAGGTGGAGGAGACGGGCTTCGGTTGATAAATGCTTGTATTCTCTTTTGAATTGAGAATGCTGGGTTTTCAGTTGACAAAATCGTTTCTGGTGTTGTCTGAGGTTCAGATGTTCTTGGTTTGGGGGGCCTCCGAAACTGCGAGGCATCCTCCGATTCCATAAATGAAGATGCTCTTACTATGGCTTCAGGGTTGCGGCCATATCTGTCAAATCGCTCTAGACTTTCCGTGGAGTAAGACTCTTCAGGCTCGTATTCAATTGAGGTGCGCTTCTGTGTATTGCTTACTGCACGCGGGGCTTCAAACATTTTGAACGCACCATTGATCTTGCTTTTCAGTAAAGAACTTGTGGATCTTATATGGCCAGTCCTTGACCTTGAACGAGAGAGATCGCGCCTGTTTTCGCCATCGAGGGCCGAGTGTTGTCGGCTGTGGCCTCGTCTGTGTTTCGCCCGCCAGGATTTCCCAGTACCTTCTTGATTGAGAGCTTTTGAATATCTGTCATCCTCTGAAAATTCCTCATCTCCCAATGTTGCTGAAGCACTCTTCTGGGAAAGTCCCGTGAAGAGTACTTTCAAACGATCATCAGATCCGGCAAGCTCAAATGCTGTATTGTCGATCTCGCGTGATCCTCTCCTCCGTGGAACTGCCGGTGGCTCGCTCCCAAGGTCATTTTTCTCCGTCCGTTTGATTTGAATATCTGGACGCCTAGACAAGTCATTGGATTTTCTGCCCTGCGATACTCTTGAGAGTGGACGTTGAGAAATGTTTCTTGCGGGAGGTACTATTTCGTCATCGTCTGATGAAGAGGAATCATAGGAGGTCTGTTTTGAGTTTGCTGGGGTGGTAGAGCGACTCCCAATTGGGGACGTACCTTGGCTTACCATTACAGGTCGAGGAGCAGGTTTCCAAGCATCAGGGGGCGACTGCTCACTGTACCCCTTGGATGTCCATGCAGGACTAGAGTAAGCAGAATTCCGAAAGTTCAGTTCCTGTTTTTCAAATGCTGGCGTTTGTGATACGCTGCTCGGCACTGATGATGATGTGGTTTTTTCTGGAGCGTTCGAGTAAGATGATAGAGCTGTGGTAGAGTATGAAGTTAAATGGTTAGGAGTTGGAGATGAGAAATTGAAGGATTGCTGTTCCAATGACTGAGTCAGGGCCTCAATAGTAGGATATTTTGATTCCACGTCTTGCACAACATTGTCATTAGAGCTCAAATTACCCTCAATAGCAAACGGATCGTCTTCGTTTTTGAATTTTCTTGGAACTGCTGGCGCAGGAGACTTCTTTGATAAAGGAACTTGAGGCCTGCCGCGATACATGGGCTGAACTTCAGGAATTACTTTTTCAAATTTTTTCGCAGTAGACGTGACACTAACGGCACCACGCGAAGGAACAAGACCTGACCTATCAATTGCAGAAAGGTCTGAAGAAGATGCGTCGTTGATTGGAAGTGATTTGCGTATTTTATCTCGAGGAGCAGAGGTATTGATCCAGGTTGTGGAGGTGGGGGCGACGTAAATATCCTTAATGGGAACTTCCATATTGCGCATGCTGTAAAGCTCTTTTAAGCACTGAAAAATGTTGGGGCGAAGGCGAGGGTCTTCGCTCAAAGTTACGTTGATGATACGCTTCAGCCTGTCCGAGTACTGGGGTTTTGGTGGAAATGTGAATGAAGCGTTGAGAATGGCAAGGTTTCCTTCTCTCTCAAAAGGTGTAGTATAGTAGCATAACTTATAGATAAACACGCCAAACGCCCAAATGTCAGATTTCTCGTCTATAGGGAACCCACGGGCAATATCAATCATTTCAGGAGATCGATACTGGGCCGTTGTGTGACTTTGGATGTCGTTGTCGAGTATTTGGAACTCAGCCGCGTTTCTAGGAGGCCGCAAAGTGACGGAAACAGAGCCAAAATCACACAGCTTGTAAACCCCGTCGCCAGAAATCAGGACATTCTCGATTTTAAGGTCTCGATGAATCAGTGGAGGTGATAGGTAATGCATGTTTGCGATACCCAGGCCAATATCGCATGCAATTTGCAAAATTTCAGGCTCGCTGAGCATATCCCTGAGCCTAGTATTCATAAAATCAATGAGCCCATGCCCAGAGCAGTACTCCATCAAAACAAAAACTTCATATCCTTTGCCATCTAGAGATCTAGCTGCATGGGAGTCTATGTATCGAACGATTGTCTTGTTACCTTCCAAACGTTGCTATAATCGTTAGCTTTGACTAGACCGAGAGCAAAGCTACTTACCATGGCGGCAACTTCTGCCCGTAAAAGATTGAGTTGATTTTTGTCCGGGACTGAAACTCTTTTCAGGCAGGCTATGTTGTCATCATTTGGCAGGGGAAGGTTTGTGTACACTGTGTAAACATGGGCAAAGCCACCCTCCGAGATGTAGGATTTGATCACTACATTGTGAGATCCTACAGTGATCTTCGTGCCCGGAGGATAGGTACCAGGAGGAGGAGCTTTCGGCATTATTTCTTAGTCAAGAGCATGTAAAGATGAAGAAGAAAACGTCAGAAAGGAGTGCGAGTGTTGTACGTGAAACAAAAGACCAGAGACAAATAGTAGCTGTCAATAAGCGGAGGATTCTAGGAATAACGATAAAGTTCTTTGAATTCCACGTCGACGATAGGTGAGGGTGTGAAAAGTATTGTGTTCTGAAAGTTGAATGCGGAAATGCTGAGACGGTTGGCCAAGTGTCTTGTTTGTCTGGAGACTGGCCAAAGCACAGCCATACCCGTACTAGGTAGAACCTGACAGTAGTAAGTCAAAGGTAAGGGACGAAATATTCGAAGGACTGAGATATTCAACCGTAAAATTACTGTGTAGCCAAGTCTACTACATGCATATGGCTCTATAGGCGCGCCAATACGAACCCCAACGTTAACCCTCAATATAGCCCGCACAAGTATACTCCAAGTGTCGGCTACTGTCTACCGTCCATTGTCTTATGGTTTTGCTGCCAACAAAACAAGACGGTATTGTGCCTTTCATATGGAGCGACTACTCTAGCCGTTCGTATTTTAGAGTTTAAGTATAGGCACTACAAGAGCGGACTCAAAAGCCACCGAGGCGGTAGGTACGGCAGGAGCAGCCGCTATGAATATTGACAATATTTTGCGGTCGAAAGCTCACTAACTTCAACTGCCGAGTAGAAGTCTTCCAGACCTAGCCTACTGCACACACGTTGGTATCGCGTTCACAGTAGCTCTGGATACACTTCAGCTCCTCTGAAATGTGATGTCTATGCTTTCTCTCTGCTTGTAATCGATGTCACTTAAACCATCACATAACCTGGGGTAGCATACCGTATAGGATGGAATAATCAGAGTATAATATAATCCTCCTGTCTGTATTCTTCAGTTTCTTTCCCATATTTCTATCTCACCTTCATAGTCATTTTTGCTTTTACTTTACAAAATGGTCTGCTCTAGGGCTTTGTTCTTAGCTTTGTGCATCCCTTTAGCTACTGCGCTGCCTATTGGTGGTGGCGTTTACCAGTCAATCCAACATGTCTTCAGGTCAGTCCCGCATAAATTTCCGAAACTCAGAGGGCCGAACAGAGGGCAGCGGTGTGTCTCATCGATCGTATCCTTGATCCCGGAGCAAGACTATGAGTCTTGGATATCCTCCCAAAGAGACATCGCCTTCAATAACATTATCGCGAACATTGGCGGGTATGGAGAAGGTCTAGACGATGTCATGAATGGTGCGGTCATTGCCAGTCCCTCCAAGAGCAATCCGGACTATTATTATCAGGTATGTACCGTTTTAGCCTATTATCCAGTGCACTTTGCAATTGTTGAACCGTAGCAGGTTTTGTAGCGTTGCTCAAATCTTGTCGGTTCACGCGTATATGGAACATTTTGGGCACAAGTGCATTATCTCCCATGATATCTCATCATTATCTCTGCGACGCACATGTGCATACAACATACAAAGAGGGATTAACTAACTTTACTTCAAAGTGGACGAGAGATTCTGGAATAACTATCAACAACCTCGTTTTGAGTTATGCCGATCAGAAAGGCCAAAACTTAACGCTCCAAAATATAATCCTTGATTATATAGAGTCTTCAAGGATCATTCAACGCTCGAGCAATCCGAGTGGTGATTTTGCCACCCTTGAAGGTCTCGGAGAGCCAAAGTTTTTGGTCAATGGTTCCTCGTTCAATCACAACTGGGGCAGGCCTCAGCGGGATGGGCCTGCACTGCGCTCAATTGCAATTATTAACTATGTGAACACTGAGCTCACATATAACGAATCGTCCTCTTATGATGATCTCAGAGATACATTTGACAACATAATAAGACCCGATCTGGACTATGTAGGATTGAAGTGGCATCTAGACGGGTTCGATTTATGGGAAGAAATATCGGGAAAGCACTTCTTTACCTCAATTTGCCATAGAAGAGCCTTGCTATCAGGCAGCAAGCTTGCAGAGCTTATGGGCTACCACAATGAAGCTGTTTTCTATGCTACACAGGCCGACTATCTAACCAATTTTATTTCAGACTACTTTTATGATGAAACCAAAGGGCACCTGGTGGAAACTTTTGGACGAAATTCTCGATCTGGATTAGATTCGGCACTTTTTCTGGGGTCCATCCACGCACTGGACCTGTTCTCCTGGGATGGCCAAGCAGACGAGAAAGCAATATACCCTCCATACTCAGAAGAGGTGATTTCTTCCCTTACTTATTACATTGGAGACATGCGACTGCGCTATCCCATCAATGCCAGACGCTTGGGAATGTTTGAAAAGAAAGGCGTTAACTCTTCTCTTGTGGGTGTTGGCGTTGGAAGATATCCAGAAGATGTTTACAATGGGCTGGGCACGTCTCAAGGCAATCCTTGGTTTCTTTGCACTGCAACCGTTTCGCATACTCTTTATTTGCTTGCGGACTATCTTTATACCCGACCAAACTCATTTAACCTTACTATTTCCGAACACACTCTACCGCTTTTTGGAATGTTTTTAGACAAAACCGAGGGATTTGACTGGTCAAACCCCAACTTTGTGCTCGCTCGCGACGACAAATCCTACAATGCTGTAGTTAAGAGTATCATGGCATATGGTGATTCATTTTTAGACGTCATCAGGGAACACGTAGATGCCAATGGTGATATGAGCGAGCAATTTAGCAGATTTGATGGGTTCATGAAAGGAGCCAAAAAGTTGACATGGAGCTACGGAGCTTTTTGGGCCGCAGTGCGACAGCGTGCTATCTCATATGATAGAATGAAGTGATTTACAATGAAGACAGTGGCTTTTGGGCACTCATTTAATTCTTGGTCAACAAATCATTTGAACAATTTCACTTTATATGTACAATGGGATGAGAAGAACGTGTATAAATAAGATAGAAGAAAAAACAGACAGATTATTTTACATCAGGGAGCTCAAGGCCAACCCTCCTAGCAGAAAGATGTAGCCTCTCGCCGTCGTCGATCATGGACCCATTGTATAGTTCCAAGAGTTCTTTGTATGTGCGCTGAGAGCTTAGGTATATCGAAACAGCTTGCAAATACTCGTGGTGCGCACCAGATTCATCGACTGGGATAGTGGTAAATAGTTCACGCAAAACTGAAGAGTCGAATCTAGAACTTTTCGAAAGCGCTTTCTCCAATTCTTGAGGATCGCTTTTGATACCAGCAGCAGCATTTTTCATTGCCTGGTACTTGACCATGGCAGCTATACGTTTCTTGTCTTTTTCAGCATGCTGCTTGGACGCAATGTTGTGTTGTTTCGATAGTTCTCGTAGCAGACCTCTAAAAAGATGACGGGGAGCCACTACTGTTGTTGACATGATTACTATATGGTCTTTGAAGTGGAAATTTGTGGTGATTGGTGATTGAATTAGTTCTTGAATGAAGGAAAGTCATCCTAGCAAAATCACTGAGGTTACCCGGAAGTTAGGGTAGAGGGTGATACAAAGCAGTATAAATTGTGATGAAAATTTATTCAAATCATCTCTTTTTCTTTCTTCTCTCCTTGCTTCTGTTTGAATCGAAGAATTGCTTATCAAAGTTTACTCAAGACAAATTATTGATTTGTCGCTTTTAGAAAAGCTTTGGGGAAAGTCTCCGGCCACTTTGAGCGGAAACGCGCTGATATAAGTACTATCAGGTGTAGGGATACTGGCTTGAATTTGTCTTTATGTCTTTATCACGAGCTGCGCTCTTTCCATGTGCGCTTTTTTGATCGTTGTTACTTTGGGAGCTTTAATGTTCTAGCCTGCTGTCGCCTTGGTTGGATTGGTTTTACATGTGGTTGTTGGAAGCTCGCGAGGAGATTCATTCATGGCGTGTGAGTGTTAGGGTTGTCTCGTTCTACTTTGAGACCGGCTTGTAAAGAGCATGATGTCTTTTGACATGGCCCTCATACTAGCTTGTATGGAGCGTGTTTCTTCCTTGCATCAGAAGTTTTCACTCGCTTTGCGGGTAACTAGTGTATTATCATGGATATTTTAGGGACAGCTTGGCTGTACCAGCGCTAGAATTTGTGGACTGGCTTGGGTTTCGGGTATGCATTCAGAGGATTTGATTCTCGGTACTCTACTTTGATTCACAGCTTTGCCTGTAATCTGTTGGCAGTGGACTGTTATACAGTCTCAAACGATAGTTATGCAATTGCCTTCACCTTTTGGTGTTTGGTAACTCAATGGAGCTCACTTCTTGATTCAAGCATTAGCCATCTTTTTCCCGAACCTGTGAAGTCTTTATAGAGCTTCGTTGCATTTTCGAAGGTGCCAGGTTTTTTTATTAAGAATGTTCTTATTCATGCTTCCAAATGATGAAATATCCATGCAACATAGAGTCAAGCTCAGAGGGTTCAAAGAACTCGACGACGAGAACTGCTTATTTTCTGATCTAGCTGAATAAGAATAAGGAAGTCTTACTTTATAGTTGAACATAGAAGTAAAGGCCTTCGGCTATAGATGCCTTTATTTGACCTAGAAAGAAATATATATGGAGGAATTTTGACTCTTGTTTTCGCTTGACATTCATTTACGCGTAGCTGACTTCTGTGGCTTTGTATGCCCAAAAACATTTCAGATCGTTATCGTAGTATAACACATCCATAAGCTGTCGCGCTATATTGATTGTAGAGGTTTAGAGGTTTCATGACCTCAAGTTTATATGAGAGAAAAAAAATTAAGTAAACTAGCAAATTCGTATCTTTTCGTCTTTTTTTTCTTTTTTTTTTTTTTAAAGAGATTTCTCTTATTGTCGTGATT